>JAKTVN010000008.1:0-520947 GCA_030557235.1 Nakazawaea populi | reverse complement strand
TGACACAACTACTACTGATGAACGTGGACCCAGTACCTATCAGAAACAAACAGATACTCGATACAAATACGCTACTTGTCTTATGATCATACTGATATTGCCCCCTCCCCCCTCCAACTACTCCTCCACCACAATTGTCAATTATGTGCACGACTTTTTTACTACTACTACCAAGTTTCAGAACAAGGGAAACTTAAGTAAATCACGTGATATAAATAAATAATAGAAATCATGCACGCTCCAGGGGGGCGAAAAGACGATGGATCTAAAATAATAATAATTGAGATGATGATTGCTATTATATATATATTGTACGTCGTTCATCAAAGTGGGCATTAACTAATTATAAGATTATGCTTCTACTACTACTTCTACTCTATCTCTCATACCAGGATGTTCACTCGTAGTTAAAGACAATTACCTCTCTATCTATTTATCTAACTTCAATGTATGAAGCTTAGCGGCAATTTAAATGTTGATAACAAACAATAAGGAATCTAGTTCCTACCTCGAGGATCCACTTATAAAATATATAGAGATTATTAAAGAGTTCCTGGGAAAAGAAATCAATCAATCTAAACAACACATTACTTTCCATCCAATAAGCTCTAATATCAAATTTCTTAAAAAACTACATTATAGCGTGTAATGATGATGAAATTCATTCTTGTATGTTCTGCTTTATCGTTCTTTCTTCTCTCACAGCAAAAGAACAAAAACAAAAAAAAAAAAAAAAATTTTGGCAATTTATTTTGTGTTGTTTACTATGATGATTTGATTCCATCTCCATTACTACTAGTATTAAATATATTCAACCAGATCACTGTATCTTACAACAATAATCAAGTCTCATCAAAGGTTATCCAATCTCATCATATGAAAAGAGAAGCACACTTTCTTATGACTTGAACCAAAAAGGAAAAAAAAAATAAGATGTCTAGCACCAACACTTCCACACAATCAGTGTTGACATCATTAGCAACCAATTCTGTAATCTTTGGTATATTCATCACAGGTTTCCTCATACTTCGATTGAAATTCAAGAGAATATATCTACCCAAATCGAGTTATGATCTTGTTCCAGAGGAAAATAAACCTGAACCATTACCTAAAGGTTTGTTCTTATGGTTAGTGGTATTGCTACGAAAACCGCATGCTTTTATTTTGAGACAAGCTGGTTTAGATGGATATTTCTTCATCAGATATTTGTTAGTGGTACTGGTCTTTATGTTCTATGGTTGCTTCTACTTGGTGATATTGTTACCAGTCAATGCCACCAATGGGTATGACGATCAAGGGTTTGATTTATTAAGTATATCCAATATCAAACATCATAGAAGATTTTATCTGCATGCAATAATGTCATGGTTCTTTTATTGTTCATTTTTATTCGTCATGTACAGAGAACTAGTATTTTATAACTCGATGAGAGTGGCAGTACAAGCATCACCAAAACATGCCAAAAATCTTGCATCAAGAACAGTTTTATTTCAAACAGTATCTGATCAATTTCTTGATGAATACGAATTTAAAAAATTATTTGAAGGTGTTAAAAAAGTTTGGATAGCAAGAGGTCAAAAAGAATTAGCTAAAAAAGTTAAAAGAAGAGATGAAGTGGCATACATTTTAGAAAGAGCCTTGACTTCTCTCTTAGGTAAGGCAGTCAAGGCAAAAATGAAAGCTGATAAGAAGGGAACATTGATCGAACCTGCTGATGAAATAGCATGTTATGTTCCAACCAAAAAGAGACCTTCTCGTAGAAGAAGTCCCATGTTTGGTGAAAAAGTTGATACCATCAATTGGTGTTCTGAAGAAATACCTAAATTGAATAAGGAAATTGAAGAATTACAAAGAAATTATAAAACGGTTAAACCAATGAATTCTGTATTTGTTGAGTTTGAAAACCAATATTACGCTCAAGTGGCTTATCAAACCAATACACATCATCTACCAATGCATTTCGGCCCCAAATATATTGGTATCAACCCTGAAGATATTGTTTGGCCAAATATGAGATTATTTTGGTGGGAAAGATTGGTGAGATCAACAGGTGCCGCCGTTGCTATCATTGCATTAGTCATTCTTTGGACCTTCCCTGTTGCTTTCGTTGGTATCATATCCAACTTGTCATATATCACCAATAAGGTTCATTTCTTAAGATTTATCTACAATTTACCAACTGTATTATTGGGTCTTATCACTTCTCTTTTACCAACCATCTTATTAGCAGTCTTAATGTCATTCTTACCAAAATTCATTAGAGCAATGGCAAAAGTTGCAGGTGCACCTACAGTACAACAAGTTGAATATCAAACACAACAAAGTTATTTTGCATTTCAGGTCATTCAAGTATTCTTGGTCACTACCATTGCATCTTCTGCCACATCTGTTGTCACTCAAATTATCGAACAACCAACAACGGCAATGAATCTCTTGGCTTCAAATTTACCAAAACTGTCCAATTTTTACATCTCTTATTTGATCTTACAAGGATTATCCATATCTGGTGGTGCTCTCTTCCAGATCTCATCATTGATCTTATTTTATATGTTAACTTTTGTCTTGGATAACACAGTGAGGAAAAGACAAACCAGATTTTCTTCTCTATCCACGTACGCTTGGGGTACCACATTCCCTGTTTATACCAACTTGGCAGTCATCACATTGGCTTATGCTATGATCTCCCCATTGATATTACCATTTGCCACCGTTGGATTCATCTTGTTATACATATGTTATTTATACAATATTACATATGTCTTTGGCGAATCTCCAAATTTTAAAGGTGGTCATTATCCAAGAGCTTTGTTTCAAACAATGGTTGGTGTTTACCTTGGAGAAGTTTGTTTATTAGGTTTGTTCGTTGTTGGTAAGAGTTGGGGACCCGTTATCATCGAGCTGATCTTGATTATTGTTACCGTTTTCATCCATGTGAACATGAACAAGGCATTTGACAAGTTGATGTTGTACGTACCAGCAGATGCCATGAAACCCTTGGATGGAGAAACTGCCACTTCGTCATATAAGAGATGGCAGAGAAGATCATCATCAGTTTCTTCTTCTGATTCCTCCGATATGACCAAGAATTCCAATATCTTCATGAACAAGGGTAGTAACAAAAACATTGCCGACTCACCATTCATGAGCAAAGAAGAATTGGACAATTACAATGATGATGACAAGTCTCCAACAACGAAGAAAAACCCAACTCCACTCAAATCGGGCAGAGAACAAGAGGTTCCATTGTTGATCGATGATACAGAATTCCAAACTAAACGTGAAAATGTTAATTTTCTCATCAGATTTTTCAGACCAGATGTTTACTCATCTTACCAAGCTGCCAAGGAATTACTTCCTGATTCATTTTATGATGTACCACCAGAGATGGATCCAACAGCGGAATCACATCTGTACGATTATCCAGATGTGACCGCCCAGGCACCTGTGTTATGGATCCCAAGGGATCCAATGGGTCTCTCATCAATTGAGATTGAAAAATTGAAAAATGTCATCCATATCAGTGATGAAGGTGCCATCTTTAATGAAAAGGGTAAACTTCAATGGTTAGGGAGAGATCCACCAACTTATGATGAGGCTACAAATTCCATGCTGGATAAATTCGATGACGATGGGGGTTCAAACCTGTCATCTCATTTTGTCTGAAAATGTTTTTTTTTTTGCTTTTTTGATGATTCTCTCTCTCTTTCTCTTTTCTTGCTACAACGGATTTGTCACCATCGTTCATTCATTCATTCAATAATTCGCTCACTCACTCATTTCATTCAATCTTTTACTAGATTTTGTTTTTCATGCTTAATCGCTCATTCTTGCCTTGTTTTCTCAAGTTATTACTTCGTGTCTCTCATATATTGATTAATTTCTTCCCAAATAGATTTTGTATTTTAAGTTTTATTACATCTTTACTCACACCGGTGATGAAAAGTTCATTTTCTAAATAGACTTCATCAAGCTTCGATCCGTATTTATCGATCTCTATGGGTTTATTCAAGTATGTAATGCTCCAATCTGAAATTTTTTAAGATGTGGGGTTTTCTTAATAATAAAAGAAAAAAAAAGGTTTGCGTCAATATATATATAAACATATGATGGCCAGTGTTGTACAAAATCAAATCTAAATAATAATTTTAATCATTATCAAATGCACCCAATCTACAAATCTGTTGGTTCTGCAGTGTTGAGAAAGATGTACTCCACACCAATCGACAGACTCAAATTGACAACAAGGCACTTATCTTCCACTTCGTCGTCATACACATGCATTACTCAAGGTGCTAAATACAGCAAGGATTACCGCAATTATTTGAAACTACCCAACGGTGAAGTGGGCTCTTACTTTCATGACATCCCCATCAATTTCAACAAGCTGGATGCCACACTCAACATTGTCATCGAGATTCCACGATGGACAAACGGCAAATTCGAAATCAACACAGAATTACTGGGTAATCCCATCACTCAGGACATGAAAAATGGTAAAGTTAGATTCGTTAATAATATCTTCCCACATCACGGATACATGCACAATTATGGTGCCATACCACAAACTTGGGAGGATCCAACGGTACAACACGAGCAAATATTGGGATTATCCGGTGATGGAGACCCATTGGATGTGTTGGAAATTGGTAGTGATGTCTTGTCAATAGGTCAAGTCAAGAGGGTGAAAGTATTAGGTTCCTTACTGTTAATCGACGATGGTGAATTGGATTGGAAGATCGTGGTGGTGAGTTTGGAAGACCCATTGGTTAGAGAATTGAATGACATCTATGACGTTTATCATGTGTTGCCCGGGTTATTGGAAGATACGAGACAATGGTTTAAGAATTACAAATTACCCACGGGGAAGGCGGAGAATAAGTTCGCCTTTAATGGTGAGTATAAGAATCAAGATGAGACATTACTGGTCATTGAAGAATGTTATCACAGTTGGGAAAGTTTGATCAATGGTGAGAAGAAGGATGTCAAGTTAAGCATTGCCAATGCCACGTTGAAGGGAACTCCCGGTTATCGCAAGTTGGACAATTCACTCAACCTGTTGCAAAATGAATCTTTGGAAGATGCTCAAATCCCTCAAGAAGTGAATAAGAGTTATTTTTATCAACTTTAACTACCGTTTTTTATATACATCAAAGGATGGCATCCATTCAAGAGGAAAAAAAAAAAAAATCTAAATCGTTTTCACTTTAAGTAAGCTTTTATTCATTGTACCATTTAAACACAAACTTGACATATTATCGATCAATCACTCAATGAGTTTTTCAATTCTTTGATCTCCTGAGTAACAAGTTCAAAGAAAATCTTCTCATCCTTTTCTAGCAACCTGCTTTCCTCTATAGTGACAGGTGATATCCTCAATGACAAAAACTTTGGATGCGATAAAAGATAATTGAAAACGTTGATCAAGCCCTGCCTCTGCTCAGCATTATCCAAACCAGGAATAAATCTAATCTCACCGTTCTCGAGTATCGAATTGTTCACATCGTAACTTGTCAAATATTCGTTCACATCTAAAGCCTGTAATACTTTGTAAAGTAACACGATTTGACTAGTCTCTTGCATTAAGGCATTCGTTATGACGATTGAATCTTGATACCATGTGTTTATATTAGTTTCAATTTGCTCGAGAAAGTAAGTAACAAACATGACAGAATCGGGCAAGATTTTTTCACCAAAACAACTTAACAATGTTAAGAGTATCGGAAGTAAACCATCCGACCATATATGATGGTAATTTGGAGTAGTGTTAGCCTTAATACCACCTTTCTGGATTATACCAGAAATTGGACTCTCCACCAAGATTGTAAACAACCCATTCGCAATAAACTTCTCAGCAATCTCATGCACAGTGATCAACTCATAGATGAATGACAAAGTGAGGCCAGCAAACACTGCCTCATTGTTGATCTTAATCAAATGTGAGCAAGAATATAAATTCATAATACTCTTGAGCAGTCCATGTTCTGTGAGACTTTCTGCTGCAGATACTCTCAATTCCAAAGGAAGCTCAAGCTTGACAAATGATTTCAATATGGACAAAATCAACAAGACATCACTGATTTTTTTGTTGATAATTGACACATTTTGTATCTCCTTGTTGTAAGTGGTCAAGGCCTCGTTCTGTATGGAGGAAAAAAGATACCTCAAGCTCTTGGAAATGATCAACCCGAATAAACTTTGAAACAACTCAGAATGTTCTTTCAAAAGTTGAGTATCCGGCTTGATCAATCTCAAGGCTGCAAGCAATGTCCTCAAAAGCGGTCTATAACGTATCGTATCACCATCAGCAAAACCTGAAATCAAATCCAAATCGTTTGAGAGTAATATTCTGCAACATCCATTAAAAATAGGAAACAAAATGCCATCATCAACTGGTTGAGCAGAAGCTTTAAACGTGATGAAAAAGACCAACTCGATTCTCTCCTGAAATAC
Organism: Nakazawaea populi; assembly: GCA_030557235.1. Lineage (NCBI taxonomy): Eukaryota > Fungi > Ascomycota > Pichiomycetes > Alaninales > Pachysolenaceae > Nakazawaea > Nakazawaea populi. The sequence continues at coordinate 514,497 of JAKTVN010000008.1, read as the reverse complement.
CTCACTAAAAATTGGTGCAGCAAAAAATTCTTCTCCCTCAGTCAGCTCCAACAAGTGGCCAACAAACTTCAAAAACTGATGTCCTACAGGATTTCTAGCTCTGTTGCAATAAGACGTGAGCAAAGCACCAAACGATTTAGCGGCAGTTATTTGAGACTCAATGAACCTCAAGTTGATTGAAGCTGAAGCTATTTCATCTCTGTATGACTCCCAATCCTCCTCTTGTTTGAATAACTCGTCCATTAAAGAAATATCATACACTGAGCCTATGCCATATCTTCTCGTTTTGACTAATGCAGATCTTACGAAATGGAGCAATTTGTAGTTAGGCCATTTGGTCTCAAACTCCTTATGTAAGTTAGAATGTAAAAGAGGCTGATATCCAGTAATGTTGAAGTAATTGGCAACTGAGTCCATAAACTTAACATCCTCAACTAATGATTCTATCTCTTTCACACAATCGTCATTTTTCGAGACAAATAAGTAGAGAGCTAAAATTTCTGTGATTTTCGATATCAACTTGAATTCATATGACTTCGTAACGAACTCTTCCGCTGAGGAATCCAGTCCAATAATTGTTGCGTGCGGTGTCCTTCGGACTCTCTTGGTGAGCTCGCGAATAAACTCAACATCGTTACCATCTTCCTTGGCTGTGGTCCACGAGTTGAAAGCTAATGCGATAGCTTCAACGAGATGTAACCCAACCGTATCAGGATAATCATAGATTTGGGAAATATGTTTCTTCAAAATGCTTAGAATCGAGTTCGATTTTGCCTTGGAATTTTCAGGAACGTTCACCAACTCCCTAATATCCCGTCCAGTGATAAACATAATTGACAAACCTTCTTGGAAGTTACCATCCATAACAGCAGCAAAGAAATCATAAAGCAAAACTTTCATTTGAGTGTCAGAAAACGTGTTGCTCAAATCTGTAGACATCGACTTTATCAACATATTTGCATGGTAGTTGCCCAAATGAGCCAACAAGGAGGGTGGCTCATTGGGCCACTTTGCAGATACTAAGCTGGTTAACAATTTTATAACGTACTTGCTCAAGGCAACATTTTTGGCATAAATTTCCACCAAATTTTGTGATTCACTGAAAAGAGATTCTTCAAAGTTTGAAGGTTTTAACCCGATTATTGATCTTGTTGCGATCAACAAAGACGAAAACTCAAAGCAGCCCCTAATCCAATTTTGGTACCACATGCCAAGGGTATCGCTTGTTTCATAAGACAACTGGGTTGTGGCAAGAGACTTAATCATCAATATTATCGGTCTGTTGGATCTGGTTTCTTTTGTTGTAGGCGTCAAAAATGAATCGACAATTTTCTCCGTAGCCGAAGCGAACACCTTAGTTGGCTTATCCTTCACTTTTAGCTCTTGGGATATACCGTATGCTGCGATCAAAATCTTGGAAAAAATGTCACTTATTAACGTTCCTATTTTCAGCTTTTGATAGAGGTGAGTGTATTTCCAATGAGTAAAACTCTCAAACAATTGGATTAAATGCACAACCATTTTCTTCAATACCTCCTCCCTTAATGAGATTTCAGTTTTGTTATTAACATTGAGGCAATTGGTTACCAATCCATTGCACAATTCGGTGATTGCGATAGTGAATTCGTAATTTCCATGAACAATTTCAAGAGATCCCAATATGACAGCGATAGCGCCACCTTTCGTGCCATGTTCCAATAGTGTCGACTTTTTCAAGTAGCTCCATACTTTTTCAGAAAAGTTTTCCAATGATGCAGTAAGTAATTCCACCATGGGCACCAAAACCTCCACGTTTCTTTCCTCCAATGCCTTATCAAAAATATCGAATATGACCTTGAAGATATCTTGCGAGTCAACAAAAGCGCTCATCACCGATATTGTATCTTCCTGTGTCACCTTTGGACATTGCTCAAGAATTCTCGTAATCAACTTCAAGATATCAATCATGAGCTCATTTTTGGTGGGCTCATCAACATTATAGATCTTCAGCAAATTTTGCAAGATTCTTCCAATTAAGGACAAACCGTTGTACTCGTATAAGAATATGACGATTTGCTCGTTCTCATCATCCGTTGGTATCAACTTACCCTTAACACCCTTCTCCAACAACAATGAAAGCTCCCCTGATTGCTCATACGGTGGGAATACATCTATATTTTCATTGAATCGTATCAACTCAGGATTGAATTCATCAAATTCATATTTGTTATACAAATCCAATTCGTTGAATGATTCCATGTATGATTTCAATACTGAAAACTCCTCGTAAGCAAAAACACCATTGATGTTACAGATCTTAATGTATGAAGATAAAGACATTGGCAATTTGGCCCTGGAAAGGATGATAAGCCTTTCAGAATTTTCATCTGAGAAAAATCTTTTGACAATATGCTCTGGTGCATCGGATAGGACAGTCTCTATCAGCGAAGCAACCTTGGGTGTGAGTTCAATGTACGGAAGCATCGAAAGTATATAAGACCCCAATATTGCAGTGTACATGGAGTCAAATTTCAAAATCTCATGGCATTGCTTTAGCAGCTCACACACATCCATCTTGTCAGCCTTCGTTGCGAAGGCCCTGTACATGTATGTCATATGCAGCAAATCGTCTTTAAAATAAGACAAGACTTCGACAGCTCTCGGATTTGAAGGAAACGATTCGATGATGAGTGACTTTCTATGTAGTATAAAACTCCAAGCATATATCACCAAAGAATTGGTGGGAGAATTCATGAGTAACTCAGTTATTCCAAATAATATCTCTGGATCATTCATATAAGTGACCTCATCGGTAAGGTCTCCGAAATTATTCTCCAAATCAATCAATAATAATGTAGCCACGGTGGTTAATGCACTCACTGTAGCTGATGTGTCTTCAGAAATCGTCTGAGATATGTTAGAAAGAAACTTTGTTTTTGTTACAATCTTGAACCATTGATAAACCAACGTCTTGTTCACCACGTTATTGATGAAAAGGCTAACTAGCACCTTCAATAGCTCAATGACGAGCAAGTGATATTCGTTCATAATTAAATCGTCTAATTCGTTACTAGAGTTCGTCAAAAACTCTTGATTCAAAATATCATCGGTCAATTCTTCGAAACTTTTGAGAGTATTGGAGATGAATTGATAATTTGATGATAACTCTTGACCCAATTCTTGTATCCTTTCAGAGACAAACTCATTATCCTTGTTCTGCAACAACAGTGTAATCAATTTCAATATTGCTCTCCTTTCTTTCAAGACTACACCACAGTAAATTTGTATTCTCTCAGACTCATATATGTCAGAAATGTCATCGCTCAAGCCATGTAAGTTACCAATCTGGGTGTTATTGGAATATCCCATCATTTTCTTATCTTCGGGAACTCTCATCGAGACTTGGGCTATGATTCTCAAGACTTCCAAGGAATTCAAATTCAAAAGATTTGCCACTTTAATGGCATCCTTTTTGTTCTCCTCGGTTATTTCATATTTTATATTTCTCAAGGTGAATTCACTGGTGAGTTTGTTCAACGTTTGCTTCAGATCCCCCGAGTCTTTACTAGAGTTGACAAATGGTAGTGGCTGAGTGAGCACTGGTCTGAAGAGTTGCAAGAATTTGTCCAATATGTGCAAAGTGTTAAGATCGTCCGACTCTAGCAAGATAGCATAAGCGTGTTCGATTGTCCTGGTAATTGTGTTAGCATCTCGCTCCTCCAGCGATACTATATCTTTGAATTGTTGCAGAAAATGAATTGGTTTTACATACCATCTTGATTCCGGATTAGGACCCGCATTTATAGAGCCTAAAATGGGTACCGCCATTGCCTTCCTCTTTGATTATTCAAGGTAATTATGCTCTTGTAGAGTTGATGTGATCCTTTGTTTACTTCGATTGAGAAATTTTATATAATGTCTTTTTTTTTTTTTTCATCCACATTTTTTGACCTTACTGAACTACTGCCCATCTCGATATTATGGCTAAAGACTCATGGAGACAAGATCGAAGATTGTCCTTTACATAGATGAGAAGGGCGGTAAGTATCATGGGAATGGGTTTTTCTACAGAAATATGGAGAGAAAATCAAGAGGTGGGGATTCATGATAGGGCTGAAGGCATCGCAATACGAGCCTACCTTCTTAAGTGAAACAGTTTTAAACCGTTGCCACGAGATAGCATTATAAAATCAAATCACCTGAATGGGCTTTCCAAAGCTTCTTATTCATTTTGGTTTAACTCGATTGATTCATTCTCAGCGTGGGAATCAAATACGTCGAACGCTAGATTTTATATCTTGTAAATCTATAATCACATTACTACATATGTACCCATAACCTACTTCAACGGTTTCAGGTATATATGATGACACCTGTAAATTATTTGATCATTTCTTTGAGTCAGACAACAACAAGGCTCTGAAATCATCGTTGGATAAACCACCTTCATTTGCCTCGTCCAAATGGACACTGTCGACATTTTCTACCTTCTTACTAGCACTGAGCTCCTGTCCCTGCTGTTGTTGTTGTTGTTGTTGCTCTAAAAGACGCCTCTGTCTCCGATTTATCACCGGTGGCGCATCCACAACTGGTACCCTCTTCCTCTCACCATTACCTCTTCTCAGACCAATTTCAATCACATTCCCATCAACCTCCTGCCCTGACAACTTCATTGATGCAATTCCGGCATCTGCCACTTGTTCGTACTCAACTAAAGCAGAATGATATTCCATGTTCATGTCAAGTTTGCGTAGTGGGCCAAACTCCTCGAGAATTGATTGTAATCTAGGGGCGTTAATAGTGTCCGGTAAATTCGATATGGTTAAAGTTTTGGAGGTGATGATGTCCTTTGAGTTGTCAGCTAATGACTCTCTTTGGATGACTGTTCTCGTTTTGAGTTTCAGTTGTGCTATTGATACCTCAATTATGCGACCATCGAGATTGGTTCCATTCAAATCTAAGGATTTGTCGGCATCTTTCTTGCTTGAAAACACCACAAACCCATATCCATCATGATTTCTACCAAGTTTCTTATTTCTTAAACTCAATGGTAAATTTATTCTTTCAATTGGACCATATTTTTCAAAAACTTGTTCCAATTTAGATTTTGTTGTCTTGTAAAAGTCAATTTTACAAATGTAAACCTCACGGCCCTCCTCTGTAGCATTTGATCGTTGCTGCTTATTTTTGGGATTGGATATTTTTACCACTAGCTTATAACCATCAACATCTGTACCATCTAGGGCCGACACGGCATTAGCAGCAGCGTCTGTAGAAGAGTACTCGACATAACAGAACCTTCTCGTGAGATTCGACTTCAACGAAGGTAATCTGATACTTATCAAATCGCCATACTTGCTGAACAAATTCTCAAGCCATATCTTATCTGCTTGCGGGGGAAAATTTGTTACCCAAATAGTCGTGTTAAAAGCTTGCTCCACTAATACTTCATGCGTGCCCAATTTCTTGAAATTTTTGGTAAGCAGTGAAAGCATTGCCTGAGTAGATCCGAATTCGATACTTGCTTCTAATTGGGAGTCATTTTTTATCAAATTGATGTTGTTGATCGGGTCACAACCTTTGAAAAATGTCTTCAACTGTGAAGTTTTGATATTTTCAGGAAGATTTTTGACAAGTACCGTCAAATGTTCTCTATCTCTGACTTTGATATCAGTTGTCCTTGACTTTTTGGAGAAAATATCATCTTGTGATACAGCGTCTTCTTCATCAACTATGATTTCATCTTGGTGTTGTTCCTCTATAATGTCTTTTACTCTCTTTCTCTTCCCCGTCGTATGTTTCTCCATCAAGGTCTCGTTTGTTTTCTCAATGAGCTTAAAAATACTAGATCTTCTATACGGATCATGATGTACCATTGAATATCGTTGAATTTCACAAATAATCTTTTTTGGGAAATCGAGATGCTGTGCCAGCAAAATGCAGTTTTTCAAAAATTTAAGAATAGAGTTCAGATCATCATATTTTGTCACGTAATGCAATTGTTGTAACCATACATCAACATGGTTCCCATGGAACTTGTCGATAGTCAATCTTGTTCCCAATTTTTTCACCCGATCCAGATCTTCCACCATGTCGAATGCTTCTAAAATGAGCCTCTCCACCGTGTTAAGAGGATCATTTTGTCGAAGGGCAAAGTTGAAATAGAATTCCAAATCTTTCTGGTACACTTTGATTTTCTTTGACTTGAGAACAAATGAAATTATAGACAACAATAGAGACGCCTTTTCGGTATACGGTACTTCCTTTTCAGGTATAAGCTTTGTCTGCAAAATTCTCTCTCTGGCATTTTCGAAACTTTCAAACTCATTTGGCTCAAGGTTGCCTATATATTTCGTCCAACTTAAACAATTATGTGGATATCTCTTCGTGAATCTTATCAAAAGATCACTAATGGTTTTATTAGTTGCATTCAATTCATACAACAAATCGATCATTGTGACCCATACAACAGCAAAGCTGTCACTTTGCTGTTCGTGGATGGCTCTTTCAAAGATGCCTAATAACATGGGCACTTGCCTGAATTGCCGATTTCCTTTTAAATTCAAATACTCAACCCAAAAAATTGCAGTATGTCCATGATTCAAGCTCTCAACTTCTTTGAATTCAACAAAGTCTAAAATTTTTTTAGTGTCATTATAAATTGCTTTTGCTCTGATCATCTCCAGCTCATAATTTTGAGGTTCGTGATTTGAAATATATGAGGAATAGTAATTGAAAGTGTCATCAATTTGATTATGGGGTATTTCCAAAAAAGATAGCACGAGCTGCTTCAATTGGTCTGGGTGATATATCTCGTAATATAGTATAGCCATTTTCAACACGGAATAGTTATTCAGTATGTCATATGTTGTAGCGCGTATGGCATTTTGCAACAACACTTCAAAATTTGGATCACTCTCCATAAGCTGAAGATATTGACACCACAATTCTGAACAAGAAGGATTGTCTTGTAATCTGAGAGAAAACAAAGACTCGACTTTTAGCGGACTGTCAATATCATCTTGTAACCAGCTGTCCCACTCTTCTTTGGTCAAATAGAAGTATCTTGTCATGTCAATTCTAGCTTTGGTCAATTCATCCTTCATCAACTCTTTATGGGATCTCAAGACTGAGATGAGATTCAAATAGTGTTGTTTCTCAAAGGGTTCCAGCTCTATTGCTTTGAAACACTCGGTGATCTGTTGGGAGCCCATTCTCAGATTTTATGACAAACTCTCACTTTGTATCTTGTTCTTCCGATGATGTCAAGATTAATTTTATCTCCGGAACTAAATTTTCATCTATGTTACAAAAAAAAAAAAAAAAAAAAAATTTTACAGTGAGTGAAGTCGTACACACAGCATTTATACATCAGATTGTTTTGATTCAAAGCATGCAACTGACTAAAAGAGAGATAGAAATAAATATCATAGGATAGAACATGGACTCGAAGGGATATTTAAAATCATATGGTTGGGTTGAAGGTGAGGCTTTGAAAAAAGGTGGTTTGAAGAAACCGATATTGGTAAAACATAAGAAAGATACGAAAGGGCTAGGCCATGATAGTCAAGATGGTGATCCATGGTGGGAAAGGCTCTTTGATGGGCAATTAAAGAGCTTGAATGTGTTGTCTGCCAATAATACCATAAGTTTCCAACAGGATGAGGTGAAAGTGAGTTCCATGAAACAAAGTGAGTCTCCTCTTTATAAGATGTTTGTCAGAGGGGAAGGACTTGCGGGAACTGTGGGTGATATTAAACATGTAGAAGTAAAGCTGCAGCAGATTGTGTTAAGTGAAGTGATAGACAAGAGTCTAAAGACATCGTTCGACAGCGGTAAGAAGGAGAAGAAGAAGAAGCATAAGGACAACAAAATAATCAAAAAAGATAAGGATAGCAAAAAGAGGAACAGAGATTGTGACGAAGCAGTGAGTAAAGTGAAAAAGAGGAAAAGAGAAGACAAAGATAAGGTAAAGGGAAAAAAAAAGAAGAGAAGTAGCAGGGAGAAAGAATGAATTATCAGACAAATCATTAGCCTCACCATATACCCAAGGCACTACTTACTAGCATAACACAAATTCATCGGATTTTTCTTAAATTTCCAAATAGACGCCATGCCATGCAATGACGTAGTCTGATATTGGAACAATATCTAGAGTTTGTTCAAACCAATCGCAATTCAATATTGAGATGTAGAAAAATGAAAATATTCCCTCATTTCAAAATCAAAGAAGGCTCTGCTTTTTGCTGCTTATGTTGTGATCAAATTTACTATTCACATCGATCCCATTCACCATTCTCAATAACTCGATTCATTTCAGAAACCAAATTTAAAGAAAAACAAAATTTTACTCTCTCTATTGTATCTTTTGTATTTTGTGTGCGCGTGTATGCGTGCGCCCTGTTTTGTTCTTTTTATTCTCTCAAAAAAACAAAATTCATTTTTTCATCAAAATCTGTGGTAAATTTTAATTGATCAAGCGTAAAATTGAAAACTCTCTGCATCTCTCACAAATTTTAATAAAGCAAAAACTGCTTTGAATAAGCAAACGGAGAAAGTCCATTTCAATTTTTAATTTTTTTTTCCACTGGCTGGCGTAAATACAGTTATTGAGGTATTTGAGTTATTTTATTTTATTTTTTCTTTGGTTCTCACCCACTTTCTCCCTTTGCAGCGTTTGTTTAGCCTCGTCCGAATTGAGTAATCCCCAGCTCTTTTAGAGTTCACCAATTCGAGAAACGGGAAAATCTAAGGAATCCAGTTTAATGACTGCAAGTGTAATAATCATTGAGACAAAAATTATGAAATGTTTACAATTGGTGAGTTGTTGAACTTTTCATAAGCCAGCTAGCTCCGTATATAAATCAAGCATCCTCTCTGCCTTCTATTTGGGAAATCCCTGATCATTATCATCTTTTCCACACTTAGTATCTCTCTCTCGTGACGCTGAAAACCAACCAACCAATTTCAATCTCTCAAAGAATGAGTTCGACCGCTATTTCAAAACCAATTTCAGATATTGAAGAACATGTCGATCGTGGCTCTTTGGAATATGTCTCATCTGTTGAAAGTACCGATAATAATAATGATAACATCAAGGAGACCAAAAAGCTTAGTCATTGGAGTAATGTGGTTTATATGAGTTTCACAAGTTTAGGGGCCATTTATGGTGATATTGGAACTTCGCCATTGTATACCTTCACCACCATTTTCAATTACGAGCCGCCTAGCACACAAGATGTCTATGGCGCAACTTCATGCTTGTTTTGGGTATTTACCTTGGTGGTCATTATCAAATATTGTTTTATCGTTTTAATTGTGGGTCCAAACAATGGTGAAGGGGGACAAGTTGCCATCTATGCAAAAATTGCTAGAAATTTGAAGATTGGTCCACAAGGTGTCGAATTACCTGGCGCTACCAAAACCGATGATTTGTTGTTGATCACAAGAAGTGAAACGATAGATTCCACCACTAAAAATTCCATCAATTCCACCAAAAATTATAAAGGGAGATTCAATGAGACTTTTGTCAATTATTTTGTTTCCAATTTTATAATGGGAATGTGTTTCATTGGATGTGGTTTGGTTATAAGTGATGGTCTCTTGACTCCAACCACTTCTGTACTCTCCGCTGTAAGTGGAATTTCAATCGCTGTTCCTTCATTCACCGACAAAGTTCTCCCTGTTTCATGTGCCATATTGGTTGTGTTGTTCGCTGTACAAAGATATGGAGCTTCAAAAATTTCAATAATATTCGCACCCATCATCTTCATATGGATGATTTTATTATTCGTTGGTGGAGTTATCAACATCACTCATCATCCACTGATTTTCAAATCTTTAAATCCCAAAGAAGCCATCGATTATTTGAAAAGAAAAGGTGATATCGATGTCTTAGGTGCAGTCATGCTCTGCATCACAGGTGCGGAACTGATGTTTGCCGATGTTGGACATTTCTCTGTCTTATCTATCCAGTTAGCTCTTGGATTAGTAGTCTATCCCTGCCTTATGATAGCCTATTTGGGTCAAGGTGCATATTTGATAAGACATCCTGATGCAGTATCAGATGTTTTTTTCCTTTCCATTCCAGGTGGGATCAATACCGGATATTATTGGTTTGTATTTGTCATTGCCACACTAGCCAGTATCATTGCATCACAGGCTCTTATTCTCAGCGTCTTTTCCATCTTGAGACAAATGATTCATATCGACTGCTTCCCCAATTTCAAAATTGTTCACCTTTCTTCCCACCATTTTGGTCAAATATATTTACCGCTGATCAACTTTATGTTGATGGTACTGGTAATTTGTACTTGTGTTGGTTTCCAGAACTCAGCTAACGTTACTGCTGCTTATGGTTTAGGTGTTGCTTTGGATTTTTTCGTCACTACTAATTTGATTGCTGTTTGTTTGCTCTATTTCTACAAAGTACATTGGGCTCCTACCATTTTCTTCTACTTGACTTTTGGATCTATTGATATGGTTTTGATAATCGCAGGCTTGAAAAAAGTTCCACATGGAGCTTGGTTCCCACTCATGATGGCGATTTTGGTGTTCTTATTCATTTGCTTCTGGCGTTGGGGTAGAAGTTTGAAAGTGAAACAGGAATATAATGACAGGGTCAGATTTAGGGATATATTTGATTTAAAACAACCAGCGTCAACAAGTGTCAAAATTGGATCGAATAACAAGAGTGACAACTTCCTCGACTCCGGGGAATCTCCAGAAACTTCAGATTGCTTGGTGGCAAAGTTCCCAAAGGGCAAGTTGGTGAAAGTTACAAGATATGAGGGAGTTGCAATTATGTACACAGATGTCATGCATACCTTGAACTCACCAAACACGGTCCCTGCATTATTCAAACACATAATGACTTCTTTCCCAGCGATTCCAAAGACATTTTTGTTCCTTGGAGTAAGAGTGGCCTCAATTCCTCACGTTAGTGTAGCTGACCGCATATTGGTGGAGCCAATGAGAGCTGTTCCAGGTTTCTACAGGTGCGTCATCAAATTTGGGTTCATGGACCGCGTTCAGATCACTGACTGGATAATAGCTGAAATCTTGACTAGAATTACATTGTCTGAAAGATTAGATGAAGAAGTTCCTTTAAACATCAATCAGACCACTAGAAAAATCATGTTTAAAGAAGGTGTATTGAACTGTCATGTGTTGCACATATTTGAAAAGGAGAAGGTTGCAGCGCAAGAATTCCATGAGAAATTACAAGAGGCTGGGATATTTAAAAAGGCAGTTTTGAAGAGCTGCATAACGGTACGTTCATTGCTAATTGAACGAGTCTTCGGAACAATCAGTAGTATGTTTCAAAATGAAGAGAAGGTTATTAATGTGTCTGCAGAGCAGGAGGTGTTGTTTGTGGGAAACAAAGTGCAACTTTGAGAAATGAACTAAATAAAATTTAGTAAGCTGCTAAATGCCCTTTTTTTTTTATCATTATTTTTGTGTAGTTTTTGTGTACACAAAACAAAGATGAATATGAAACTCATTTCATTTTTATCGGGAGCATTCAAATGATTTCGAGTGCCAATGAATGAGATTGACTCTGAGAAAACCATAACAACTCAAAAAGATGATTCATTAATTGGAGATGTTCCCTCCGGAAGAAACTTCAAATTTGCCAGTATAATAATCCTTCTCGTGTCTTATTATTATTTATCAGCAGGTCTCTTATACACTTTACTTTACTTTATTGTCATATGCACAACGTTGGGATGGCTCTCTTTCAAACTGCACTCGACGGAGATGCATCAACAACCGAATAATATTAAATTAAAAGACAAGCTACCCAGATTCAGATACCTTGATAATGTTGATTGGAGTAAGAAGTCAGCAGCAACAAGGAGGCAGGATTCAACGAAAGAGGCATCATTTCCTGAAAGCTTTTTGATCTCAGAAGAGATTGAAACCATTCTTGAATATGTGTTGAGAGACTTTGTCACCGGATGGTTTTGTAAAATTAATGAGCAAGATGAGACATTTGTCATTGAATTGAAGAGTCAATTACAATTGGTAATACGAAGGTTGGCTCAAAGGCTAGAGAAACTAGACATCCCAAACTTGTTCATCATGAAACTTTTACCTACGATCACAGATCATTTCAACAATTTCATCATCGCCGAGGGAATAGTCAAAAGCAAAAAGAATCATATTAACGATTTCGATTATGCTGTGGCGTCCACCTTCAACAAAGGTCACTTACATCCCGCTATCAAACTGAAAAACCTCGCAATTGAAAGTGATAGGAAAATTTACCTCCAAGAGACAATTGACTCTATTCTTCCCTTCTTGATATCACTGGATGAGTTGGCATCGGCCCCTGTGCGGATATTGTTCAAAAACATTATCGCATCCTGTTTGATGTATCCTTCCATATCTATGATCTGCGAGGCTGATTTTTGGAATCAGCTTATTGTCACAAGTATTGGGTCTGTTATGAGCGAGAGATATAAGGTGAAAAAGTTCAGATCGGTGTTGGATCTTCATTCTGATGAGACTATGAACAATAAAAGTGATTACTCACAAAACAAGTTAATGAAGCACCCATTGAGCACAAAAGCTACAGAGCATAGCTTTGAAAAGATATTGAGAAACGTTTCCAAATCTCAATCCATACTTGATTTGAAACAATTAGGGTATTACACTTCTCTACAGTTGAATAAAAGCATCAGACAGACTCAGACAACTACCACAGTTACAGGTGAGGTGAAACAGTACAACAAACGATTACAGCTTTTGAACAAGGCCATAGACAACAGATTGAATTCTCTTGTAGACCCTAACTTCACCACCGTGCAGGAAAATGATGCAGCATTCAATCCTGCGTCAATTCCAAAAAATACCAAATTAGATTTATCGTTGAACGACGTTTTGACTAATCCCGCCTCACTACCCTATTTTATGGAATTTATGGAACAGCGGTCAAGATCAATGTTGTTACAGTTTTGGCTCACGGTAAATGGAATTAAATCACCACTTGAAGATTTAGAGGAGTACGAGAATCTGGAAAGCGATGATGAGGAGTTGATTGCAATGTCCATGAGTTTGGATTTATCACAATCAGAAGATATTGACCAAATTTTCCATCAGTTTTTCAATGAAAAATTGTTGAGAATTGATTCACTGAACTACGAAAATGTGGAGAAATTTGTCGATAGTGAACATAAAACCATTGACCTGTATGTGAGAGCTAGAAAATCGATGTTAATAGTACAGAAGGAGACATATGATAGAATGGAGAAGACAGATTTGGTAGCTTTCAAAGAATCTGATTTGTTCTTACGGTTGTTGGCCACCGAAGACTTATTTGCAACTCCTAAAATAGAGAGCAAGACGACTAACCTTAGTTTTGATGACAAAGGTGATCCGCTGGTCAACTACGATGAATTTGAACTGGTGGAAGAATCTGATAAACTGGTGGGAGATAATGTGATGAAAGCTGTAGAGGATGCTCTAAGTGAAATTATGACGGAGGATAATAATACGAAACTGGATCCTCATATCAGTTCAAGACTGTCCTATGCTAGTTTGAATGACTTGATAGACTCAGAGGATAACGAGAGTAGCATTATTAATAAGAATAATCATCACAGTCCCTCAGAGTTACAACGTGAATTGTTCGGACTTGAATCAGAGCCAAGTTTGTTCGATGCTATGGAATCTAGTATGTTTGATAATGGCCGAAAGAGAAATAATAGAATCTTTGATGATGTAAGTGATTCAGAGGCTGATATGAGTGAGACGGCTAGCAACTTGGAAATCGATGTGACTACGCTGACACTAGATATGGAGAATAACGAAGTTCAGCTAGCAGCACCAGGTGACTTGAATTTGGAGGAGGAGATTCTGATGCTCACCGGAGAAATTGAAAGATACGAAAATCAATTGTCAATAATTGAGCCGTTGCTTAGGAAAGCTGAAATAACCAATAATGTGGCAGAGTTGAAAATATTGCGGAAGTCAAAAATAAGCTTAGAAAGAGAGATGGAACAGAAAGAGCTACAAAGACAACAATACATCGTGCAAGAAAATGACAATTCACTATTTGGTAAGTCTCGAGTTCGGATACAATCATATGTACCCGAGAAGAGCTTCATATATTACATCGTTGAAGTACAAAAATTGTCTGGGGAAAACAACGGAATAGTAACAGCAGGTTGGGTTGTTCCAAGAAGATTCAGCCAGTTTTACAAGCTAAATGAATATTTGAAATTGAGGTATCCCGCTGTACAAGATGTATCGTTTCCCAAAAGAAAAGTGGTTTTGAAATTTCAGCAGACTGCATTGATTGAAGAACGTAAAAACCGATTGGAACTGTATCTTCAATCATTAATCAAAATACCAGAAGTTTGCTCAAATAAATTGTTCAGGTCATTTCTATCTTCTGAGATTTTCGCCATGGAGTTGAACAATTCACTCGACTCATCAACAAAGTTGAGTAAGAGAGCGAAAGTTGAACACGTAGCTAACAGGTTTTATAGCTCATTATCATCTAGGGTGCCAATGGCTGGAAGGACGCCCTTAGGTGGCTATCTATATGATATATCACCTTCTTCTTTCTCACTGTCATCAGAGAAACCTCCAATATTGAAAGATGAACAGCCACTGGCAGCAGATCAAGACCAAGATCAAGGGAATGACATGCAACAGGAGCTCAATTCCTTTGATGAGATTGGCAAGATCTCATTTGTGAAACCAATATGCGATTTGATCATATCTGTTTTTAGATTGAAAAAATCAAATGCGTGGTTGAGGGGCAGAGCTGTTCCTGTAGTACTTCAACAAATATTAGGCTCCACTATCGAGAAGAGAGTACGTGAAAGTTTGCAATTCTATTTCAAGACGGAGACCAAAATCTTGGACCTGATTGTGTTTTTGCGTGACAAACTTTGGCCAGAGGGAAAATTCAGGGAGAGCGGTAAACCGAGGTCAGTTATTGAAAAATCTTCTACAAAGACGAAATCCAAAATGATTTTGGAGAGGTTTTCCATAAGTACAGCGTCGAGAATTTTTGGAGCGTCTAATAGCAAGTTTGCGTCCAACAAGGTTCACTCAATGTTGCAAAATGAGTTGATTTTGAACGATTTGATATTTTCTTTATATGACGACATCTTGGAGGAAATGTTCCCTGAGATAGCTGAGTTGTGATCTTTAGTTGCAAAAGTTTTGACAATTAATTGAAAGTTGAACATACAAAAGTTAGAATAAAAACGAATAAATCAAAAACCCCGAAATAAACAAAAACAACAAAGATAACAAACATTGTAACCTAAAATTCAGAAGCAACCATCAAAACCCAAGTATTTCCATCTCAGTTGTTATCAAGCTCTACTTGGCAAAGTGTATTTCATGAAGTTTCTTTGCAATTGTCTTCTGACACTGACTTTTTGAGTACCCACAAAACTCTCAATGGTAACCTTAATAGCTCTATCAATATCATAAGAAGAGACAAACTCGGATAATCTCATCTTAGCGAACGACTCCGCTATTCTTAATATACTTTCTAAATGTCTGACGGTGATTGGGAATGATCCAGTTGTTATACTTTCGTGTCTCAAGTCAGCGTATACTCTTGAAACCTTATCGATATCCATCTGTGACAACTTTGGATGAATTTTGGAACGTGCAAAATGAATGTATTTGATTAACAAATCTTGTGATATTGGAGAAATTTCCATTTCCTTTGCCCTATTCAATTTGTTGATTCTCTCCCTCTTTGATCTCAGTTTCTCTGATTTTGTATGTCTTGCACGTGCGGGAGAATCATCCATGGTACGATCAGCATCATCATCCAGATCGACCTCTTCTTCGTTCTCTGCATCATCTTCCACAGTTAACGGATGCGACCTCATATGGGAAGCTATAACGAAACTAGCCAATCTCTCGTCAATTTCAGGGTCAACCTGATCCTTGACGACACAAAGTATATCGAATCTTGAAAGAATTGGTTCTGTCAAGTTGACATTTTGAGACAATGGCACTGTAGAGTTGTACCTACCTCCAATTGGATTAGCAGCTGCAATAACTGCACATCTCGCTTTCAAAGACGTAACGATACCAGCTTTAGAAATCGAGATGGATTGTTGCTCCATAGCTTCGTGGATCGAAGTTCTGTCTGCATCGTTCATCTTATCAAACTCATCGATAAGACACGTTCCTTTGTCTGCCAAGACCAAAGCACCACCTTCCAAAGTCCATTCTTTTGTAATGGCATCTTTTTTCACCGAAGCAGTTAAACCAACAGCAGAAGCACCTTGACCAGTAGCAAAGACTGCACGGTGAGCAGTCTTTTCAACGTATTTCAATATCTGCGATTTTGCTGTACCAGGATCACCTAATAGTAAGACGTTGATATCACCTCTGATGGAATGTTTACCATTGACATTCTTCTGGACACCTCCAAACAAAGACAATGCCACAGCGGTTTTGATATCTTTGTGACCATAAATGGATGGTGCCATCGACGATATGATCTTGTCAATGACACCCTTTTCAGAAGCCAACTTTCTGAACTCTCTTTCATCTTCTTCGGTCCATTGAAATGAATCTAACCCTTCATCATCATCGGATGATCTTCCTTCCACTTTCCTCACCGAATTAGCTTCAAGGATTGTTGCAAAAACGGGGAAGCCGTTAGCGGCATTCAATCTACCATCATAAGTGTTCCTATAAATACCAATAATCTCTACCAATTGACCTGGTGTAGCTGTATCGGTCAAATCACCAGTCAAGATAACATTCTTCGACCTTGGTAATCTACCAGCCATCAAATTGGACGGTTTTTCTTGAATCGTTATCTGCTGATAATTTCTATAAACTGTTTTTTCAGTGTTGATTTTGAAAGTTGATTTGGATTTACAATTGGGACAATATGATATGGACATTTCTTTGTGGGAGTCCTGAATGTATGGACCTAAGACAGCATTACATTTGTTACAGTCAAACTTGACATATTTCAATTGTGGGAAAACGCCTGTTCTTCTGGTGACGACACCACTTACTCTGACCAACTGATTCAAGTTATTCTCTCTCAAGTCTTTCAAAGCTAAGACATTTGGATAGTCGCATATTCTGACATGGATTTCGGAATGAATTTGTGAATAATCAGGATAATGCAATTCTGTAGCCTCCATAGCAACAATATCGAATATCTTTAACATCTCCTCTGGACATAAGGACAAGAACATGGCTAAGATGGCTTTACTGTCCATAAGATGTTTGTAACTAATTTCCAAGCTCTCAGAGTTTGTTTCACCCAATTCTCTGATCTTGGCACCATAAACAGATCTACCTTGAATATTATATTCAAGAAGGAATGATTTCAACTCTCTCGCTATTGTTCTGGCGACCGATGGCTGTATAATCCACTCGGCAACGGACGGTGCCTTAATGTCGGCCAATGATTCTATTGTCAACTCCTCGTTTAAAGGATCAATGTCATCGAAATCTGCCATTGCATCATCTTCATCATATTGTGTTCTTCTTCTACGTCTTTGAATTGGGAGCCCGTATTGATCACGTTCGACAAATTCTTCGTCATCATCATCCAAAAATGCTCTGTTACCTTGTAATCGTCTATCTCGCTCATTTAAAAGCTCATTTACTCTTCTAGCTTCTCCAATGGAAAGTTCTTCATGATCGGCATCATCGATGTTTTCAGTATCGTAACGATCCTTTTCAGTGCTTTCCCTATAATCGTTCATCATATCGTCACCAAATAAATCTACTTCGTTCATTCTTTCTTCCAGGTCTTCTAAATCCTCCACTTCATCTCTTATTTCAGGTTCTTCATCTTGATCATCTTCATCAAAAGGCATTGCAGGAGAAGAAGGTAACTGATTCGATGCTGGACCAGGAGATC
The DNA here is from genome assembly GCA_030557235.1 of Nakazawaea populi. NCBI lineage: Eukaryota > Fungi > Ascomycota > Pichiomycetes > Alaninales > Pachysolenaceae > Nakazawaea > Nakazawaea populi. Next base: position 496,643 of record JAKTVN010000008.1, on the reverse strand, counting down.
TATCTGGGGAGCCTAACAATTCCTCATCAGAATCATCATTATCGAGCTGTCTCTTTCTTGGGCTTGAATCGACCATTGTTGATATTTAAGTTCACTCGTGACAGTAACTTGATCGAATATCTAACTTTTCAAGGATTATTGATCCTTCTCAGTTGAAAGAAAAAGAGTAACAAAAATAAAAAAATTACACGAATTTTTCAAAACAAAGACGCGTCTCATTAATTTACCCAAATCGGAAGTAAAAGTGTTTGATCTTCAAAACATGAAAATACAAGAAACAACTGGCTCAATAATTCGTATCATTTATAACAAGTTATCTAACTGAGTTCTTTTCATTAATGGAGCAACCTTTGAGATTATATGATTTCAATGTCCAAGCTTCTGCAGCACCAGGAGTACCATAATTAGCCTAATCTCGAGCGGTAAAAGCTTGAGTGAATATAATTTTTCTTCTTGCCTCTGCTTGTGTGTTGTGTAACTCATGGAGTCAAAAAAAAAAGAACACATTCAAGTAGCGTCTCTGCGGTTCTGGTATCAAAGCGGCTCCTCAAATTCCGCAAATACGTTCTATTCAACTTCTCATGAATAATAAATAAAAAAAAAATCATATTCGGGGTTGAAACGATGTGGACGTAGGCGTACTATAACTCCCAGATGAAAATGTGTTTTCAGATGGCCTATCCGTGCAAACGCTCATTGAGCATATGGGCAGTGACGAGCTGTTCAACTTCTCAAGAGTAATGAATAAAAAAAATCAGATTCGGGGCATACTGGGAATTGAACCCAGGGCCTCTCGCACCCAAAGCGAGAATCATACCACTAGACCACACGCCCGACTGACGACTGAAAATGACCTTTTTATTTTGTTGCTGTAAGCAGTTGTGTATCACACTTGATCTTCCTTGCACGACTGATACATATTTGTATGGTCTGGTCAGTAGGCCTGATTCATAACACTTGAAAATCCACAGCTTGACTCCAGATATAATGAAAGATGATTATTTGTGGATATTATTATTCCTAAAGAGCATAACAATATTCGGGTGATACTTCAATTCTGTTCATGTAGATTCAAATTTGCTATATAAAAGCTATTTTAACTTTCCTTTGAAAACTATCCATTTTGTAGTTCTCATAAAATCTCTTTTATTGCTACCTGTTTTTGTGCTCTTCTCTGCTCGTGTGATCATTGGAAACCAAAATTTACAATTTTGATATGTTATTGGTAAATTGCTAATCGACTTTTGCGACAATGTATTATTATCACTCTTGAAATGTCATCCTGTTTGATTTCGGCTTTATTGGACATCTTTGTATATAATATAATATAGTATTATTCTCTTCAACTCATGTAACAATATGGGTTGAGGATATCTCTAAACACTTATATACGAATAACTAATTAAACTAAGATGTTGCGTTGATCACGTATGCGGCGTAACGCTAAGCGATAGACGCAAAGGATTAATATGATGAAATGCCTTATGAGCATTCCATCAATATTCTAAGATAAACTGTGCTCTGTTGCTTCGACTCGAGGTCTCTTCTATGTTGACTGAGTTTGGAAAATAAAATCTATATTGCCTTGACGCTTTTAGCTTAGGCTCCACGGGATGTAAAAGCCTTCGGTTTCTACAACACTTTCCAAAAGAAAATTTTTTTTAAAAAAAAGAATAGAAATCTCGGAGTCATTCATCACCGAACAGCAAGATGGGTGATGATAGATGGAGGACTAGTGGATGGGGAATAATTCTACCTAAACAAAAAAATTCTATGCTGTAATGTATTTGAAAAAAATGCTAAAATGCAAAAGCGAAGTATCTATATAAACGAGATAAATAAGGTAATCTAACACCCAAGAATAATAAAAAAAATATAACTATTCAACCAAATCCAATAATTCGTCATTATCATCCAGATTTTTCATAATGTAAGTTCTTTTGCCTCTGACGAACCAGTAACCGACTCCCCATGCAGACCAAACGAATAGAACAGCAGCGGCGTAATTCATATTACTACCTGTGGCAGGCATTGTCATAGGAAAACAATAGAAAACCATAGCGAACACTGTCCATAAAACAGTCACCACATTTGCCACAAGTCCAAATGTACCCAACCAAAATGGACCATGTTTAATGTTGTTTCTTCCCTTCATTAACAAACATACCACAGGGATGGAGTAAGACATAAGTAAAAACGTGATACATGCTGTAACCATAGCGTTATAAGCTGCCGTTGAACCCATGTAAATACATCCAATGACAGCGCAACCAACACAACTGACGATATGAGCATTTAAAGGTACTCCTAATCTCTTGTCGATGACCGAAAAGTATTTAGAACCCCAGATTCCTCTGTCTCTTGAAAATGACCAGCATAACCTTGCTTGCCAAGTATGTGAAGCAATGTTACAACCAATGGCTGTCAAAAGAAGAAGGACACCCAAGAAGACGGCACCACCTCTGTTTTGCACAGCTTGGTAATAGATGTCAAAAATTGGCATACCTGTAGTGTTGTTGAAAAGGGCATCAAGATCTCTGATTGAAAAGAACATGGAGATGGAGTAAACAAAACTGGTGACAAATCCAATGGCAACTGTACCCATGATGGCAATTGGAATAACTCTTTCTGGATCAGCAACTTCCTCTGCCAAATGAGTGGCACAATCTAAACAAGAGAAACTCCAATTAGGATTGATCAAACCAACGATGAAGGCAATTCCTGAAGATGACCAACCTGTTTGGTTATCAAAATCAACAAACACGAAACGAGCTGATTGGTAGTTACCACTGGAGCAAGCTAAAACAGTGATTGTAATAACTGCAAAGGAAAGTAATGAAACGTATAATGCAGCACTACCTAACAGTGGCAACCATCTTCCATAACAGTTGAATAGAAACGTGAAAACGTTGGTGATTTCAAAAGCTACAAATATTTGCCAAGTCTGAACAACAAAATCTGGATGGCACATGGCGTATAATGCAACAAGTTGCTGAGCGATACCAAGGGTGACTGAAGCACTTGTGAACACTGAACCACCCCAAGCTAAGAAACCGCACATATAACTCCAAAAGGCTGCGTATTTTCTTGGAGCCAAAATCTTTGCCCAAACGTACTGACCACCTGCTGATGGGAAGGCGCTACTCAATTCTGACAATGTTGCACCGACACAAGTGGAAACACATGCAATGATGATGATACCATAAACGATCATCATGGGCCCACCAGAGGAAATACCAGTGACCAAAGAAGTCGATATACCAAACCATGAATTTGTCAAACCAAATCCGACACCTAAGACTGACCAGATGGAAAAGTTTTTTTTCAAATGTGCTTCTCCATTCTCATCGTACACCACTCCGGTCAGACGTGTACCTTCTTTTTCTATATTAAGATTCCATTGTGAACTGGCGCTACTGCTCTCATGCTGAGATCCAACGGAGATCTGCGTCACCTGTTTCTCCAAGTTGACTTTCTGGCTCATTTGATATGTGTAGTTATTGTTATTGTTGTGTGAAAGGGTGGAAGAAAGTATGGTAAGCGTTTGGTTGAGTTGAGAGGAACACTATGAAAGGAGATGATATAGGGTTAGATGAGATGAAAATGTAATTTCAAAATAGGATGACGCTATACTATTTGAAAAAAAGATGGGGAGTGGTGGATGTGTACTAGATATATATGAATTGGAATTGGTGTTGCAAAGGTACAGACTTGATACATCGAAGGTTGATCTTCTTGATATTGATAATAATATTATTAATTTAATTCATTGAATCGTAGTAATTTATCGAATTGCTTGGAAAATTTTTTTTCCGCATCGGAACATTTGATCCAGATACATATGGTTGGAATGTACAGTACCTATGATAAACCAAAGAGATAACATGTATTGCAAATTAAAGATAACGCAAGATAAGCAGAAAACGTCATAAGTGGGAACTGGGCATAGATTGTTCTGTTTTGAACATGTCAAAACTAAGTTGGGCTTCTGACCTCATCTCCAGGGTTCAGTAGTCAAGAAGTCCTCGAAGCTGACTAGACCTCGTTTGGAATAAGTTTCCTTATTGGGAAACGAGTTCCAGCGGAATGCCCGTTACTTACTGACACGTCAGAACGACTCTTAGTGAAAATGGCAGATATTTCAGAAGGCGCCAAGCGTTTTGATTTGCCGATGAGCGGTAAGTGGGGCACAAGGAAGGGGAAAAGGGCATATTTTATTCAGCAGAGAGAGAAGAAGAGTGCCCGAGTGCCCATCGCCACAGTTCACCTATATACACAATGTATAAACAAGTAGTTATTGATTAACGAGAAAAAGTTCAACTACAACATAGTCTCATCTTTGAAACAAAACATTCAAAGTGACAAAAAAAGGTGTTGTTTCTATAGGGAATTTTTCATTTTAGTTCTATCGTTTCAGCTCATCCATGACTCTGATCGATCTCATCATCATCTCGCTATAGAATTTTAGAAACTTTTTCTCATTCCGCGAAAAAAAAGCTAAAATCTATTTATAATATGCAACAAAACATTTTACCCTATTGAGGGTAATTTCTCCACCACAAGATCGTTTTTTTGTCTCTCAAATCGTCACCCATCATAGTAAACAATATACAAAAGCTAGCAAATACTACCCTAATTAGACAGATCTCTTTATTGATTCCCGCCTTCAAAAGCTGGTAGTACATAGCTGAAATAAATTTTCACTGGCCATCACCAAACCGCCATTACGGTGTTATGGACTTCTCTATCTCCCTCAACACTACTCAAACCCCCTCTGAAAATTCCATCATTTTCACCTTCTCACCTTCTCATGTTCATCTTTTAAATCGAGGGCATTATCGATACACCATCCTTTGGTTAAATACCGGAGAGGGTCATGTCTTGGCAGCGTATTCGACATTCTATGAACATAAGGGGGCATATATAGCAGAAAGGAAACAACAATGTGGCTATATTGACTAGGAAACGTATAAACTAACTTGCTGATAATCAGTCTCTTTATTGTGAGGATGGGATAATTGATCCATATTACAATAGAGAATACAAATCAGTAACAGCGCTAATATAACACCTTGGCAGCGATTCTACAATGATAAGATACTAGTATGATACGAAAGTCTCACTAATTTTCAAGTGATTTCACTATGAACAACCTTCCTATCCTTGCTGATTTCAACTGTGCTATTCTGAAATGGATATGGCCACGGACCACCATTTCTTGGCAAGAATAATCAGAAGAACAATTCGCATTTACTGCAGCAAAATCACCAATTCTCAGCTAAGAGAGTGAGGGGAGAATCCAAATACAGCACGAGGTCACTGTAGTGCTGACTCCGATTTTTCAAGACTCACAGAGATTCAACCGCTCAAGCATCATCAAGCTCAATAAACTATGAGCACGGCTTAATCTACAAAGACAATCGATCCTCGAACGCACAATTGGCAATTTCTTTATGGAAAAAAAAAAAAAATAGAAAAATAGATTGATTACACCAGACGATCTGAATACCAACAGGATGAGAATATAAAGAGGATCAAAGGGTGTTGGTAGATAGGTAGGAAAGCGTCAGAATTTTGCTTATCAGCTTATCTTTTGCTTTGGAATATTGGTCGGTAGTCAGCGATAACGATAAACCTTTTGTAAAAACAATTCTTCTACGAGGGGCGCGATAAACATTAGATTAACTCTGTTGTTGCAACAGCTTGATAAACAAGGAGAATTAAACTAAAAAATACAACACATTAATTACTGCGCCGCTTATATAGGTTATCTTCTTTTATGAGGTGAAGGGTTCTCATAACCAAATCTGAACAATTTTTTATGACGCCAAGGGATTTTTAATTTTTAATTAGTCAACCCCATTATTTTAAATATTTTTTTTTTTTTTTTTTTGAAGATAGAGAAGTCATAATTCATCGAATTTTATTGATTTTAGTCAAGACCAAAAAACAGACCTATAAATTTTTTTGCAAACTAATCAAAACGAGATAGTTTAACGGAAATAATCATAAATATAAAACTAGTTTAATCAAGAGATAAACCCAAAGCGGTTCTTTGACTCACCGACTTTTCATCGTAGAATGGAACCTCCAGCAATGAAGTAACTCTAGTACCATGTCTTGGTTCTTCTCCAAGATGATCGTAGACACTTGAATGTTGTGAAACTCTGTTATCCCAAAGGGCACTGGTACCTAATCCTGGCTTACTTGGTTTCCAGTTGAAACGAACTTGAATATCTAAGTTGTCTTCAAATACTCTGAAAAGGTATTGCAAGATAACATCACTTTCACCTGGTTCTAAACCGACAATTCTGTTGGTCATTTGTCTGTTGACAAATAAGGATTTCCAACCAGTGACTGGATGAGTTCTAACAATTGGATGTCTTCTCTCAATTCTCTTTGGACCAGCAAATGGGTTACTTCTATCCAAATATGAATGAGCAGAAAAGTAAACAGCTTCCTTACCATCCAAAAATTGTTGTAAAGCTGGTGATAATTTATCATATGCAGCGTAACCAGACAGCCAGCAAGTATCACCACCAACATCAGGGATTGCATCGTTGTGCAAATGGGTAATACCTGCAGGTTGATGTTCATGGACCAAATCAGTGTGCCATTGGTTGGTACCAATTTTGGCGTGTTTGAAACTGAGAGGTAATCCAGTCTTCTTCATGTAATCACCCCAGATAACGGTAACACCAGGCAAGCCTGGAACTTGAGAAGTTTGTGCGTGTACTTCAACTTGACCCCAGTAATCACCCAATTCCAATTGTTTCTGTGGAGTCAACTCTTGATCTCTGAAAAAGACAACAACTCTTTCAGCAATCAACAATGCTAATTCATCTTTTTGCTTGTCATTCAAATCTTGTAATTGTAAACCGATAATTTCGGTACCAATGTTTTTGGTCAAGTGTCTGATCTCCTTAGCGGCACTGAACAAGGCCTTCTTTTCTGGATCGGCAAATTTACCACGGTCAACAAATGGATAATCTTCACTTCTGATCTTGTAAGCGTCATCGACATAGACTGGAATCTTGGACAGATCTGGTCTGGATGGGTAACCTTCGCTTAAGTCAATACCAGCTTTTTCAAGTCTCTTTCTAGTGACTTCTGGTAAGATCTTCAAACCTTCTGGATCAGGACCAGCTGGTGAGGTTGGATTGTTACCAATTTTCAAATTCTGAGAATGTCTGATAATTTCTTCAATTCTCTCTTCATCGGTGAATTCTCTCTGTTGTGGAATCTTGGATTCTTCAGTAGCGGTAAGTGTCAAAGTAGCCATTGTTTTAAAATAGTTATTATCAATTAATTGATTGATTGAATTAAATTGAATGATAAATTGAAAGATATATCCTACTATAATAAAGAGTTCATACAAGGAAGGAAGGTTGTCAGTTTTATATACTACTACATTGATGAACTACTTCGATCACTGGAAAGTGTGGTTCACGCAAAAATAATATTACTAATACGTTGTGGATTTCCGGATAGATACTGGCATTTGACCGATAAGTGCAACCGGGGACTCATATTTATCTCAGATTGACTATCTCTATCTGTGGAGACCCAATAGGGTGGATAAGACACACCTTAAAAAAAACTCCCATGTGTGGGTATTGTTGTGTGGGATTTCAATTTCTTTCTTCAAAGTGTGGCATCAACAAAAAAAAATAGCTGCATCAAAATTGTAAAAAAGTCTAATTTAGAACAGAAAGCGCAAGAGGAAAAAAAAACTGCGGCGTCAAATTTTATACGCATAACAACAACAACAACAACAACGTTACACAGTTTGACGTTTTTTTTTTTATAAGCCATAATAATAATTAATTCTATATTTTTAAAGTGACAAAAAAAAAGTTCTACAAAACCACAGATGTGGTAACCTAAACTCAAGCCAAGTTCAATAACTAATCTGTTTTTTCAGCATGTTGTTATCGGTCATCACAAGGTCAAGTTCCTTATTTAATTTCGATAACTCCAAGTTTAATTGATTCATCAAATCAAGTCTTTCTTTTCTTTGAGCATCTATCAATGACTGCCTCTTGGTAGTGTCCTTATTGAAGATGGTTTTAAGATCTGTTTGAATGGCACTGGATTCTTCAATTATCTTATTCAACTTCTTTGTGAGTTTCTCATGTTTGTTCCGCAGATTGGTCAATTCATTGTTAGCAAATTCAACACTTTCCAAAAGCTCATTTTTTTTCAGTTCATATTCACTTTCAATCTTGGCCAATTCTCTAAATTTCAAATCAAAATGTCTCTTACTATCAAGATATTTTTCCAGAATTTCCGTTTCATGAGAGTAATATTCCATTATTTCGTCGTTAACTTTTGAATACTCTTGTTCAAATGCTGATACAACTGTTCTCAACGACATGATTTTTCGATGATTTCTTTCATCTTTATCTGTATCCAATTTTTTTCTTCGACTTGCAATATCTGTCTTGTAACTAGTTATTCGCTTTTGATGCTCTTTTTTCAATTTTTTCAAATTCTGTTTCTCTCTATTTATATTCTCAAGTGTTGTCTCCAAGCTCTGTTGCAAAGTTATTAACGGTGAGCTTCTTATCGGCTGTTGAAGAGTAGGATTATTGGAGGATGTGCTCACGATCAAGTTTGTCAATGACTCCATTTCTCCATTACCTAGGTCGTACAACACTTCAATATGATACTCGGATAGCCTTGTAAGCATTGATATCTTGACATAAATGGTGGATTCTTTGAATCTGACAGAATCTTGCTGATACCAGATTACACCGTTGATTCTTACAATTATATCCAGCTTTGAAGGTTGACATCCTACCAATTCTAATCCAATAGCAGTCTCGCTGGTCAAGAAGACATAACACAAAACATTTTTCGCCAGCGAACTTGAATATTGAATCAACTCATTATTAGATACATCCTCACCAGAATATGCATCTGGAGCCACAAGCATAGCTTTGATGGCAACAAGTAATGACCATAATGGTTGACTGAATCTAACTGATGCCTTTCTCTTTATAGATTTTTTATTTGATGAAGGTAGCACGCAATAATTTTCGAAATTTTGAGTGACAACAAGTGATGAACATGAGATTCCTTCGATATTTGATATCTGATCATGTGGATATGTGGATACCAACTCTTCCTCATCGTTATCCTGTAAGCCTAATAAACTGGGACAACGTGAACCAGCGATTTCTTTTGAAACGTAAATAGAAAGGATATCATTGTCAGACCTCAATGAAGAAGCCTGTGTATTATTATTGTTGTTATTGTTATTATTGTTGTTATTATTATTGTTTTGGCTTTCCATATGGTTGATTGAGCTGGAAATTTCGGTTAATGGTATGGTATAATTTTTAAACGGGAAAAATCTGGTGATTGGAGAACTTAAAATACAGATGTGGATGGAAAGCAATGCATTGGTGAACTCCAACAGGAATTTTAACGTGAAGCGCCAACTTCTCTTCAAGTAGTAAATGTGATTGATGGTCAATGATGGTTGAGCGAATCCATAACTCGAATGGCTTAATAATTCAAAGGAATTTAAAACATAACTGTACAAAATTTGTAAGCCAATGATTGTCAAGATTGTTAGCAGCGAATTCAACCTCGCTTTTGTTTTAAAACTGGCTAGACTAGAAGCTATCACTGCGTACAGCGATATGCGAATGATATTAACCGCCTGATGTTGGATGAATAAAGCTGCAAATAAGATCAACGTATCTATGAGCAACGACATCAATACAGGGGAAATCAACGACAACATTAAAATGTGGTTGTGCTGTGAATTGTTGTTGTGATTCGGAAGGCTATAAATGTTGTTGGTGACCAAATTGGTGAACAGTAACGAGAGACATCTACCTAGTATCAGCCTTGATGAGCCCAACACAATAGAACTTATCAATAAGATGAGACCCAACCATTCCGGAAGCAGCATCATGACGCATAGCAACGACAACGTATCTAAATACGGATTCAAAGGTATCAAAGTCATTGAAACGGCAGATGGTGAAGTGGAAGGTTTTAGTGACTCGGTGGTGGTGGTGGTGGTGGTGGTATCCAGATTTGCGTTGTCCTCCATCTCTGCCATACAGTTGTGTATCAGTTAGTTCTTCTTCTTCCTTTAGTGCTGATGATGAGTATCACTAACTAAATAACTACCGTAGATGGCACACTCTAAAGTGAGAACGTGGGTTGTTGTTGTTGTTGTTGCTGTGGGGTGTGGTTGATGAGAGATGAGTTTGTTTGATATGCTCTTTGTTAATCAAAATTACTTTTGTTAAAATTTGAAAATAATTTTTTTTTCTTCTTTTTAAGTTTTTGATACAAAAATTGGTGTGATAATAGAAGAAGAAGAAGATATATAGATAGAGAGAACTGCTTTACTTCTTCAAGCCTTTCGATTCACCCACTCATCTTCTTCAACGGCAAAGAAGACGCCACTGTTATACTAATTGTGTATTTGCATTCATTTATATAAAATCAAACTTTCATACAGGATGCAGCTGTCTCAATATGGGCAACAACAGCAACAACTGCCATCATCATACAAGGCTTCAAACCCTTATCAACAATTAAAGTATTTATACCAAACCGAGAATTACGAGCATTTTTATGAGTTGGTGGAACAATTGAAAAAGTCGATTGAAGAAAATCGAAAGTTGAAGAATGGCATCTTTGAAGAATTAAATTATTTGCAATTTAAAATAGAATCAAAACAAGATGAAGAATCACTTGTTGATATTGCAAAGAACAAATATTTGCAATACATTGAAGAGCTCAAGTTGTTGAGAAGTAAATACAAATTGCAAGATGTAATAGTGGCGGGGAAGAACTCTAACCAAATTGATGTCGAAGTGCAACTTCGGACCATGAACTCACATTTAAGAAATTTAGTCAATGAAAAAGTGGCATATAATAAAATGCTTTTACAAGTCATTGAAGAATACCAACTGAGTCTTGTCACAATAGTAAAGAATTTATACATGTTGTTCGAAGACCCAAAGGACAATGTCATGGAAAAACTGGAGGAGTTACTGGATCTACGACTGCAAGTATTACAGGAGCTTAACTCGAGAACTTCAATCTTGACTAGGTTGAGTAAATTGAATGATATACTTACATCATCATCATAATGATGATGATGGTTTTATAATGAATATGTTACGACCCTTATTTATTGATGGTATCAAGTATTGAATATCTCTTTTTCTCTTTTTTGTAAAATTTGGTGTTTTTTTTTTTGTTTCCAAATCATATTCATCTCCATAATATTCAGTGAGCTTTCTAACCACGAGTCTCATGACGGGACCGCCAGATAGATACTATGACCCTCCTTTGTCTGGAGGAGATGACATCAATTTGCCCTTCATTATAGGATTATCGTCTTCTCTATCTTTTGTGCTCTTGATCGTTTTGGTATTAGCCATCTATTATCTCTTCTTCAACGATTCACTTCAATCACTGGAATTTCAAGCAAGCAATTTAAACATTCCAGATTCATTCTCTCACATTGAAGATGCCTTGGAAAATGAATCTTATCATTTGGACAAGTTATCAAGCGATGATCAGTTCTATTACAGAATGAGTAAGAAATTTCAAAGCCGACACAAACCAAGCTTAAGTCCCATGGGTCTGGGAATTAACTTGAACGTTGAATTATTGATTCGAAACAGAGGCATACATTGTTTTTATTTTGAACCTTATATGGACCAATTGAGTGAACTTGTGGACGAAGACAATGAAGAAGATGAATCGGCACCCTTGATCAACAATCAACTTTCATACACATCCTATGGAAGCCTTATTAGAGATGACATACCATATGTCATTGAAGATAAGACAGATGTGTCCTTTTTAACATCTAATCCTTCATCTACAATACTCAATTTACCATTACCAACTAAAAACAGGCACAATGATACCATTTATTTTGAACTGAAACTTTTTGAGTTTGACACCTCCACCACCAAATTAAGCATAGGTTTATCGACAAAACCAAGTCCCAATTTTCGCTTACCAGGGGAATATTTCTATTCTTTTGCCCTTGAATCAACTGGTCATTTGAAAATAAATAGACCCTTGTCCACTGGAGATGATATTCCAGTCTTGACACCACAATTGATACAAGGTGATGTGATTGGAATTGGGTTTAAAAGTTTAACAGGAACAGTATTTATCACTCATAACGGGAAGAAGAAAGCAGATGTCATCAAAAACCTCAAAACAGATCTTTATCCTTGTATTGGATCCATTGGAGGCCCAAGTAAAGTTCAAGTCAACCTTGGGCAATCCGGTTTCGTGTTCATAGAGGCCAACGTGAAGAAATTGGGGTTTTGTGAAAATAACAATGAGGGCAACTTGGGAGCACCTCCCATGTACAACAAGGTTGTCAAAAAAGTACACGATAGGCACTTTAATAATAGCAAAAACAACAATAACAACGAGATTGATAACAACAATAACAATAACAGTAATAGTTCATCAAGCGATATCATATTGGAACAAGGTGAGCTGCTTCCACCTCAATATCCAGTGGAAGAGGAAACATTTTTTGGGCCTTTAGCTTTGGCGTCTCCAAAGAAAAATAATAACCTTGTTGAAGAAGAAGAAGATCATTTAGATTCCAATTTACCTTCTAAGCCTCCCAGCTATCATTCATCATCTTCCAAATCGGAAGCTTCTGAAGAGATTGTCAAAATCTTGTCGAATAAATTACAGAAACAACAACAGATACCCGATAACTTACTTGATTTGAACGAGAGATATTATGAACATTCCACGTCACAATTTGACAAGAATGAAAACTTGACAACTTCCACTGGAATGCAGATCACAGGGCAAAATTTGCAAAACTTGTTGAGCGAAGATGATGACAACCTTAGCATTACCAAGACGACTCCAAAGTCGATTATGAGTAATAAGGAGGGAGATTTACCAACAAGTTCATCTGCAAATGATATTGATCCGATGCAAGAGCAGTCATCATCATCATCTGGTGGATTACAGAAAAATAATGTTTCTAATGAGATTAATGATTTGTCTTCGAAGACTCCGCTATCACAGGCGCAAAGGGCCAAGAAAAAGAAGAAGAAATCAAAGAAGGGTAAGAAGGGTAAGAAGATTTGAGGTAATTTTTAACAAATGCTGTGATATTGGAGAAGTTTTTTCCAGCTTGTTTATGATGTGATTTCTCAAAGTGCTAATTTAAATGATCTAATTTTTTTTTCATCTCTGATAAGTTCCACGCTAGGCGTGAACTTCATGATTATATTTATTTATTCACTTCTGATATCACATATTTGATGAAAAATTCATCCTTTGATAACTTTAAAGCAAAAGTTGTAGAGAGATTGATTAGTTCTCTGATGTCGTGTAAATTTGGCGCTGGTGCAATATCAAGAAGAAAAAAAAAATTCTTTCAACAACGATCATCATCGTATTAAATGTATATATCTATACATCCGAAACTACACATCGCCCACTCATACCACAATGCCAAAGATCCACAGCATAGACACATACATACAGAAGTCTCTCTCTTTGTTTGAAGCATCCCCTTCTGAGACACGGATCTCAATAACGTATGGCTCAAACTTGAAAAGACATAAGGATAACAAGACCCGATCCAAGAAGCCGTTGACCAAAAATTTCATATCGTTTAAGACATTTGAACCTAAGACTGGCACGTGTTTGAAATACAAGACTTATAAAGTAAAGGAATTTTCGAGGTTGTTGTCCTTGTTGGGACCGAAATCGATTCAGTTCAATAGTTGCAATGTGAGAAGTATTGGAAGTTTGATGTCTAATAACGAGTTCATTGAACTGGATATGGAAGTTGATGAAGTAACCACCAGAAATGAGGACGAGGCAACTGGTGCTAACAATAATAATAATAATAATAGTAATAATATCACTGCTGTTGATAGCTCAGGTTTGGATACTAAGGAAAATACACCGCAACCTACAAGTGGAAAGAAGAATAAGAAAAAGAAGAGTAATAAGAAACGTTAAATAATTTAGCAATATCGTCATCCGTAATATAATGAATCAATTCAATGTACTCGTATGTAGGTTTTTTTGTGTGTGTGTGTGTGTGTGTGGGCATCTGTGTTTTGAGTGACTTTGTGAATTGTATGAAACATGTTCTTTTTTTTTTCAATGTACTGCATTCTTCCTCAATGGGATACCGAATTTTTGTGCATTCTCCCTTAGTATATTGATAGTGTGGCAATTATCACTCTCTTGTGGTTGCTCACTAGAGGCATCGTCTTGGTCCTTATCATCCAACACAAGATGATCCAACTCGTGTCTCTTCTCCTTCAACTTCTGCTTGACTGAATGCCTTTCATTAATCAATTGCATCAACTCTGTCTGGTCTAATTCTTCACTATTTTCCAATCTCGACATCTCATTATCCAACAATTTCAACTTTTCATTCAAGTCCTTTATTTCAGTCACTAAGGACAGCTTGTGGGTCCTTGTACCATTCTTGGCACAAAACTTGCACTCATCTGCAAATTTAGAAGTATCAAACATTGCCATGGTACGTCTCACATTGTCCAGTCTTGAAGGAGAATTTGATGTGAATAACAAATTTTCAAACTCATCTCTGTTTACCTTGTTCTGTAAAAGCTCCTCAAATTTTGCTCGCAATTCTTTATTGTTGAGCTTTAGTTCGTGTTGAATCAACTCTTGAAGTCTTTTGAACAATTCATCGTGGTTATGCTGTGTCTGGTTCAACTCAGCATCATTGAGCTTTGCCATTGATGACGGTATATGCGGTTTTGGTGGAGATGTGGGAGCGACATCTTTCTTTGAAGATTCTTGTTGTTGGAAATTATTTTTTAAAATAGCACCAAGCTCAGTCTTTAGCTCTTCTTTAAAACAATCTAAGTCCCTGTTTAATACCAGTTTACTTTTTCTGTCCCTCTCATCCTGGAGATCTTCGAGTTGTTGCCTCAAGAGCTTATATTCCTTTTGTTGTAACTCCCTCTTAAGTCTCAATTCTTCCTCGAGCTCAATCTTTGACATTCCAGTCTTCACCTCCTCTATCAAGAGACTATAGTTTTGCTCGCCACTACCAGTAGGTCTCACATACTGCTGCTGCTGCTGCTGCTGCTCTTGTTGTTGTTGTTGTTGTTCTTCTTCTTCATCGGCGTTACCTTTCATCAGAGCCGCTCTTTTCAACATCAGAACCTCCTTCTCGAGATTCAAAATTGAATCATCCTTATACACCGTCTCTCTCTCCAAACGAGAACATCTTGTCTTATAATTTTGTAACTTCTCCGAAAGTTTCGATATCAAGAGATCTTGCTCTTGCTCTCTTTTCTTGGAGATGTCGTTACCCTTTGATGACTTCAACAACTCATTGTACTTTGACTTCAACTTTAAATGCTCTTGCACAAACTTATCTACCAGTTGAGTCAAGATATCTCCATATTTGGACGCGACATCACCGGGCAACTCTTCAATAACTTTGAAAGTATTCTCACGAAACTTGTGTGTGACATCATCTTCCTCGAGTTCAACTCTTTTCAAAAAATCGTCTCTGTCCTGCTTGAACAAGTCATCCATCTTGAAGTAATCCTTATCAGACAAATTCTCTGTCTCCTTGTGTCCTCGGGCTACATTTTGGTATTGAGGTACAGTTCTCCCGATTTCAATCGACATGCTATCGTCGTCAAACAATGGTGAATTGTATCTGTTGCTGGTGAGCGGCGGCGATGACACTCCATAAGGATGATTTGTATAGCGTGATGGAGATCGTCTATACATCTGAGAGTATGTTAGGGTTGTTAGATCTATGATTGATCAAGTTCTATTAGCGGTATATATATATATATTCTTTTTTGATTTTGTGAATTGTTTTGCTTGTTTACCTTTGGTCCTCTTTTTGTGTACAAAATCACAAAAACGCGCCCGGCTCAACTTTTACAACAAAATTTATTATATCAAAAACCATGAATTGAAGGTAAGCCAATATTAAACTATCAATATACATCAAAATGAAACTAAAAACAAATATAATAAAACAAATTAATATATTCCCTAATCCGAAACAAGATCATTATCATCATTAAAGTCGGGATGAGCTGTGAATTTCAAAGACAATTCCAAAACTGTCTTTGAACCCAAATCCTCATTTTCAAACCCATCCAACCAATCACATCTCATGTTGAGTTTCTCTTTAACACAACTTTTCCTCAAGTCCAATATATCCTCCATATTAGACTTGCAATCTGTATACTTCAAACCTAATAATTTGAACCACATCTCTTGGAAATAAAAACTCAACGAGCTCAATCCACGTAAATAACCTCGATCTGGTTCATTAGGATAATGAGGGGGAAATGTCATTGTCCTCAAATATTCATAGCCAGGCACAACACATTGTGCAAAATCGATTATTTTGATCAACAACTCACCTGTCATAGGTCCACCACTACTATTATCATCAGTGGATCCAGCTTCATCATTCCTACTCTTCTTGTCATTATTTGAGGGAGATCCATCGTACATCAATAAGAGTGAAGATCCGTACATTCGATACCCTTTCAATTCTTTGAACATTTTTTGTAATTCTTCCAAGGATTCAATCAACTTTGGTAAATGACGAACTATACTATAGATCTTCAAACCATCATATAAAAACCGTAACAAACACAAGGCAAATTCATTACCAGCTTTTAATCGTCTACCGAAATATTTATCACGGCAGATGAATTTACTTTCACGTAAATCAAACACCTGCATCCCACAAACGCGAACACCCAATTGTCTGCTCGTGGTCAGCGCACATTTTCTCCTCTGTGAAGCCTTCTTTGTTGGCTTTGCCTCCACACCATACTGTCTTGTACCCATCTTCAAGTCCAAAACACAAGGCTTATTCATTCCATTTGTCAAGTCCTCCAAGAGAATAAACCTTTCAAATCTCGTTTTCTTGACAAGACTCTTGGATCTTGGAATTGGATTCGTAAATGACAGCTCATCCTCGTATTCATCATCATCAATCACAGCACTTTCACTTTCATGATGCCTTTTGTCCGAATCTTCATCAAGCTGTTTTCTATCTTCATCATCCATTAGAAAGATGGAATCGCTGTCTGAGCGCTGATTGATTTTATCAATATTATCACCATTTTGATTGCCATTGTTATTATTACTACCTGTAGTAGCCGACTTGACAGAAGATATAAAGTTTTCCCTTGTCGGATACCTTCTAGCCTGTGCTTGGTTCAGACCTGCCAAATCCAAAAGTGAATTATGTTTGTGGAGTACATCATCTTCAAGAAACGAATTCGAACCTGCAGATCCAACCGATTTCAAACCTTGATTAAAAATATTCCTCTCCACATCTGAAGACATACTGAATCTATGTGGTTCCCTTTTGATACGAACACCAACAAGGTGTACTCCGTCATCTGTTAGAGACGAAGAAGTTCTTCTCATGCTTCTTCCCATTCCTCGGCCATGCCGAGTATGACTATGTGCATTCCTTATGGTATTGGCATGATCCTTTATTGGTTGGAATACCTCAGTCAATACCAGCTCTTGCAATTTTTTGTTCACTCTTGTAAAACCTAATGATGGGTGGAAAATAGGGGTGGTGACATGAGCAGCAGGTACTGGTGAATTTTCCAAACTTCCTTGCTGTTCTGGTGTTTGTAATTTGAATTCATTGGGGAGGTTATCAGAAATAGAATTCTTCGGAGAAGGAGCAGATGAAGAGTACTTACTCCAAAGGGAATCGGGGATGATGTGTCTGTTGTCGTCGAGTAAAACTTCTGGGGGCAATTCGATATCTCTTACTTCATCGCCTTTTAAAGAAGATGATACTGGCGCTGTCATAGTTTCCTTATTCTCCAAAGTCATGTTACCCATCTCTTCATCCAAATCCTCATTTTCATCTACCAATGAACTGTACCGCACATTCAAAACTCCTAGATATTTAGGCATATATTTGGTCAATTCTGTATGATCCTTTTCCATAACTTCATACCATTGATGCTCTCTGATATCGGAAGCCTTGCAAATTGCCTTTTGAGAGAATCTAAAGATAGCAGTATGACCACCAACTTTGTTTTTAAAAGGCTTTAGTTCGACTGCTAATGGGTATTCTTCTTCCTTCAACTCCGGAAGACTTTCGGGGTTGGTCTCGTTCCTACTTTTTGAACCTGTTTCATGATTATGACTATTGGGTGAAGATTCATCCAGAGCGTCTTCTATTGAGTTGTCAATCTCGTTCTCTGAGTGATCAAATTCTTTTTCTGCCGTCATGTGTTTGGCATCATTCAAGATCGAGTCCCCCACTGTGTGCGGGAAGTAAGTTGCAGACGAAACTGGTTCCAACTCCGGTAAGGATTTTGAAACAGAAGTTTCAACTGCTTCAGAACAACTTGGCAGGGCTGAAACAATCTTGCTGGGAGATGTGGGTAATGTTATCGAACCAGTTGAAGTTGCCGTTGGGAAATGTTTTGTTGACGCAGTATCAATGGAAATTTTGTCGAGGTCTTTGCGGTTGCTTTTGAAATTGGATGCTTCCAATGCATAATTTGTCTTCTTGTCTTTATGTGGAGGAATGAATGAAAATGAACCTGATGGCTCAGAAGCCACAACAAGATCTTTTTTACTTGAATTTTCTCCGGCGCTAGGCAGATCCTTCAGCGAAGGAGGGTGATCTACCAGTCCTGAATCTCCATTAAACAACTTGAAAGACTTAGCTGCCTTCCTTCCTGCTATATGGTGATGATGGTTTGCAACGTCGCTATTGTTGTTGTTCGCATTAATAGATTTTTGTCTATATTTTGTAGGAGGAGTGCTCTCCTCCTGCTCATGTGGTGATTCAGTTTGAGGGACATGAGCGATATGCGAGGGTCCGGACATCTTATCTGATAATAGAGTCTGCCCGGGTTATGACAGCTTTCATGCTTTTCCTTGCAATTGAAAGGCAAGGTGTTGGGAACAAAGTTTCAAGTTTTTGAAACTTTGAAAGGTATAATTAGACAAAACAACAACAACAATGCTCTCAGTAAAATCAGAATGGGATTAATAAAGCTCTTCTTTTTTTTCAGCGTCTACTCTGAGACAATTGGAAACACAAAAAGGGAAGGACGCTAAGCAGATGGTATTATAGTGTTGATACTCTCAGCAGCGTTTGAAGAAATAGTCGCTTTTGTGGTTGGGGTTGTTTCTCAATGTTCTTCTTCACACACACATAAAAGAACAAACACAAAATTTTTTTCTTTGCACAAAAATAAGTTTTTTTTGTTTTTTCCTTTTAAACACGTTTCTGGATAGATAAAAGAAGAGAGATAGATATATAGATAGATAGATCATTTCAAATTCTTTATGATAGAATGTTGATAAATTATACATGTTCTGAGCGCTTATTTTGTCTCCATACAATAATAGGCAACATCCAGGCAAGTTAACGTTGAAGCAAATTTCTTTCAAATGTCTACTATAAATCAGATTGAACATACATGCAAATGAGAGAAAGAAAGAATAACTAGAATCAAACATATTAAACAGTCTCGTTATCAGAGTTTGAAGATGAAGCATATTTCTCAGCAACTGGCAACGAACTTGCAACGGCACTTTTAGACGTTGACATTTTTCTTCTTATCAAGTACAGCAAGGCGCCCAAGAGCAAAAAGACTCCAATGGTGACACCAGCACCAATACCTCCAGCATCAGCAAGTGATAAGTTCTTATTTCCGTTTTTGATATCCAATGATGAGTAATCACCATCAGCAATTTCTGAAAGATCAACACCCTTTGATTCCAATGACTCTGCATCTTCATAGAGATCGCTGTAAACAGTACACATATCAACGGTGGCTGAACAAATTTCACACCAATTATCTAAAGAGCTGATTGAGATCTTCTTCATGCTTGAGACAAATTGATCCCATGGTAACATGGTTTCGTTACTACCGAACAATGGATAAGTGGTCAATTCAATTGGACTGATACTACCGTTTTTGAATGAGAATTGTACAAAGTAATCATCACTCTTTTTCATCAATTCGAAAACCAATGTTGAACCATAATCTGGCATACCAGTGAAATCATCAGTCAACTTGTATAATTCACTGATACCAAAGAATTGATACATGGTGTTGAATGAACCGGTAAAGTAATTAATTTTTGGCGCATCACCACTCTTGGTGGTGTTCAATTGATCGAGAATGGCACCTGAAATGGTTTGAGCACCAATGGTCAAATTACCAGTTGGGTTTTCTTTATCAAAACAAGACTTGAAGTTGTATTGATCAGCCAATAATCTAACTTCAGACAAGAGAGTTTCATTCCATTTGCCATGTAATGTCTCGTTATGGATGTAATTCACATTCATGTAATCAAAGATATCCATGGCATTATAGAAGTTTAACTCACTATCAGGCCAGTCTGCAGCTGGTAAGACATCTCTTAAACTTTGATAGAATGATAAAGTTGAAGCATTTTGTTGTTTGAAATCTGTAGAGTTGAAGTAAACTTCCATAGCCTTGGTAGTAGCTGGACAATTGACGTCACCTTTGATCCAAATGTAATCAGGGGTTTTTGGTTCTTGGATATTACTTTGGACGTATTGATAACCACCCAATGGACCTAATACTTCGGTACCATTGGCCAATTCAGCGTAAATGACATCGGCCAGTTGTTCATTTGTGGTGGTGATGGTTGTTGGTGGATATAAACCTTGTAAAAAGGAAAAATGGGAGAATAAAATAACATTGGAAGATACAGCTTGACCGTTGAAATCTTTCACCGTGTATAATCCATATTCGTTTAAGCCATCAATCTTGTAATCGGAATCGATTGAACTACCATTGTTTCTTAAACCAAAGTATCTCTCTCTGAAAAATGAACCCATGTCGTATTGATGTTGAGCACCAATTGGAGACAAGACATTGGCAGGCTTGATATTTCTATCGTTATGTCTACCAAAGATAAACGTTCCAACACATTCATAGTCACCATCTGCAGCCATTGTACTAGTGGCTGCCAAACTCAGAATCAGTAATGAGGAAACCTTCATTTTTTTGTGTGTGAAGTGATTTATCAGTTAATGATGATTTTCACTCAATCTGTCTTCACCTTTGTCTGACAAATTACTTAAATTGAGTCTTTATATATGTATGTACCCACTTGCACACAACTCTAATACAAAGCTGCCTGCCAAGTTGATTTAAACACTCCGCTCACACTATGAAAAAATTTCCTTATTGGGAGTAATGGTAGGGTAACTCTTGTCTTTTCTATTATGATCGATTGGTTGTTTCTCTTCGCTTATCAGTAACCAAGAAAAAAAGAAAGCAGCCGCGGGCAATTCCCTATCGACTTAATAATGCAAGAAAGGATTTGCTGCATTTGATAAATTCAATTAATTTATTAGCCTGCATTGGAACTAACCTCGGTTTATTGATTGAAATGCTTAGATGCATTTGAAACTCATAAGAAAATGGAGAAGGTAAACTCTGAAACCCTGTCTTCGGATCCTCACACGTGTAATATTCTAACTCCCATTCCGATCATCGATGTAACCGCCTACAGAAATTTTCAATCAAATTTAAGATTGAATTGACCAAATAGTATTCAGTCTATATAAGCCTACCACCACCTCAATACCATACAACCTAACCATCTTCAATAGTATTACTGATCCCTCCAATTGTTGTGTAACCTAGTTGATATGTATTCCCAGTATGTTGTTATATGAGCGGCTGTACCCTTTTTTTTTTTCTTCTTTCCTTCTTTTGAAAGAGACACAAATTCAAACCCTTCTTAACAATGAATAAAAAAAATTTCACACATTTCATTATGATACCCGCTAATGCACCACAGACCATTCCTCATCAATTGCTATTCCACACACTAAAAGATGGACCGTCTATGCTCTTCTTATCAAAAAGTTTACAGTTATTGTGTTAAACTACTTCCACAGTATGAGGCGCCAACCCTTGTCACAATCATGCACTACATGTGGTTCTTGACTCATGCCTTCACTCTCTTTGCCACGATTTTATATTGTGGTAGCATTGGAGAAATTGGTACAACAATAGCGCTGCCAGCCAGATTGGTGGTATATGATATCATTGGGTCTTCCACGGTCTTGACGTACACCATAGTTCTTTGCCGAAGGTACTTTGCTGTTGTTGTCAATAAATCACCTCCACTTTCAAATCGGAGAGAGCCACCGCTCTCAAGAATTTACAATGAGGGTGATAACACTAACAATAATGATGTTACGGTGACGCTCTCACAAGTTTTGAAAACTGAAAATGCACAATTATTACTGTTTGCCTTGCTCTGGCTTGTCACGCCGATGAATATAATCAAGATGTTACCATTTGCAATCTACTCATTTTTTAACTTAAGCGTCTATATGTTGAACGATGTGTTTCCTAACTATCAATTTTCAAGTGCCATAAGACCCTTGATGGAGTATTTGGAAAATCCTTTGCTCATCGCTGCTGCACATTTGGATGCTGTAATCTTCTTCATATTGGCCAAAGAATGTTATCTCACACAAAACTGGTTTGCACTAACTATATACTTGGTGGTCTGGGGCTTGCGAGTCGAGTCATCAGAAGCTAGTCGTTGCTCTCTATACACTCTGTTGACCATCTTTGATTATTTGGTTTTCCAAGATTATAACCCTCTCTGGTTGAAAATGGCGTGGGACAGGGCCAGAACCACAATAACGATGCTTGTCCCATTAACTAACTTTGACAAGGATGATGTGACTTCTATCTACAACTTTATGGATCAATTCTTGCCCTCAGCAAATATTGAATCTTACAACACTACAAAAGCCGACAACAACACAGAGAGATTTTAATCGCGTGTATATTAACTTCTATTTCCCAAGGACGAACAATTGCTCTCCATCAACCTGCATCTAATTCATCAACTCTTCTTTCAAACTTTGTAATCTTTCGTAGCCCTCTGTTGTATCCCAAGTACTTTTGCCCCTCGACATCAACGATCTTACGCTACTTTTAGCCTTGTACTTCCAGTCTTTACAAACAAGGTCACCTGCACCATGCTTCCCCAGCAATTCACCATATGATTCATAACCAGCTACCAAGTCTCCACACGCCTCAACAGCTTCATCCCACACTTGTTGATCCACTTTCAAATCAGGGTTATTCAAAAGAGCTCTATACAGCTTCTCCAAACAATCTAGCGCTGCCCAGGGCTTCTTTCTCCACAGTTCAACCTTCGATATGATCCTCCATGCCCTAGCTGAGGAATTGATAACTTGTGGTAGCATGATACAAACATATTCAATACAAGACCTTTGGAAATGGCTTAAATTGTTTTCGATATACTCTGTGCTCAATAATAACTCCACCAATTTTTCCACTATTGGTAAATCGATAGCATTTTGTCCATTGGACTCCTTGGTGATACTTAGCAAGCGTCTAGAAGCAAGCAAGACATCATCCCATTGCTTTAACTTGGCTGCAACGAGAAGATAATTCTCCCAGATTCTCCAAGAAGTTTGATCCTGTCCTACCCTGACAGCTTTTTGTAACGCACTGAAAGCTGGTTTCAACCTATCTAATGATACTAATGCCGACGACAAGTTTGACCAAGCATGAGAATTGTCATCATCGATTGAGACACACCTCGTGAACAGCTCGGCAGCTAATTCGTAATTTGCAGCTTCTAACCCAAGACAACCATAGAAAAACCAACTATCAAACGTCAACGGATTCACCGTCAACGAGTCATACTGATGCTCAATCAGCTTTTCAAGATCTCTTGTCAACCCTGTCGACTTTGGAGGATTATAATAGTATCTAGCCAATGAGTTTTTCAGTTTAGGATACCTTGACACCTCCCAACTCTTGAGCCAATAAGCGGGTTCTTGTTTGATGTCTCCCATGATACTGAGAGCCCTACCGTCGTTGGGATTTTCGGACAAACTCTTTTCCAAGAATTGCAAAGCTTCCTTTTCATTTCCAACAGCACCATTGCAAACGGCAACCTCATTCCACATGTGCAATCTCTCGTAGATATCAATAGCAGATTTCAAAGCTCCCAAAGACATATATTTCTCAGCCAAGCTGGCGTCCATGGCCCATCGAGGCATGAGGGGCAATTGGTGGATAAATCTGAGTCTCTTAGCACTTGGTAATGGTCCTTCTTGGGAATCATCAACAATGTGATCAACAGTTTGGGAAAACAATTTATTTTTCAATGATGACATCCCCAATTCTTCCACCAACGATTGCATTTGTAAGACTCCTCTTTCCACAGTCTTGGCTTTGTTTGTCTCCAAGAGTGATCTTTCCCATAAACTCCTGGAATATATAGACCAGTTCACCGATCCCTCGGGACTGTATAAAATTCTTTGTATCAAAGCCATGAGCTCCTCATCAACCATCGGAGAATTGGAAGGAGATGTTTGTCGAAGACAGACAAATCTGAGCAAAAGTTGAACCATGTCCAAATCTGGCAATCTTGGTTGTTCATTTGGATCTAATTTTTTGAGCTCCGCGGGGATAGCATCTTCTCTTAAAGCAATCGGCAAAAGTTTAGAATCAAGATCTTCATCTTCTTCTCCAATGGAGAAATTTGAATAGTCAAGTTTAATTCTCTTTGAATCACTTTCTTCTAAAATATCAGTGACATCTTCACCAACGGATTCATAGAGTGGTTTTTCAAGAAGAATATCACTATTCAACAGAAAACTTTCTGGTCCCTCTTCCGATGCTGATACTGAATCAACAATTTTAAACTCATCATCATCTTCTGCATCTAGTGAAGTGGTCTCATTGCTTGCCAATATTACCAAACTTGAATGAGCCGTCGTTTGAAATTTTGTCCTTTTGGCTTTACAACCTGTCAATATCAAATTGAGGCCTGACATCTTCTTTGCCCTTGATAATGCTTTCACCGTGATATGCTCCGTATTTGTATTAATTCCGTCTCTTGCTGTCTCTAACTGAAAGATCAACGATAATTTTTTGGATAAAACTTCAGCAATGTTTTCAGCCAATGAGTTCAATACAGATGTGTTTAACAAAAGTGAAGAGACCGAAGTCAAAACGGAAGAAGGCTCTGGTAACAACGATGTCTGTATTTGATATGCTCTTGATCTCCACCATTGAACAACAGCCACCAAATAGTCATTCTCATTGTTGAAAGATGACTGTATGTTCAAGTTTGCTATTAGTTGCTCAACATTATCTGACTGTGTAGATAGACCCAAAAATGATATCGGAGAATTATTCAAAACCTCAAGGATCCTGATAGATAATCCCAACAAATATGGAGACTCTGCCAATTGATATGCAGTTTGACCCATCGATGACAAGGAAGCCAAGATGGGTTTGTTGTAATTCTTCAACAAATGAAGAGAACTGACTCTCAAGTCGATTGAAGGACCAGTATAATTCAATTGAATGAAACCCTGCAACAAAGTGATTGCAAGGAGAAGTAAGTAGTTGGAAACAGCAAGCTGGTTCTCTTCGAGCTCCAGCAACATTACATTCCTGATTTCATTTATTATTGTATCTAAGCTCAGGCTGACATCTTCAAAATCTAAGGACTGTAAAATCTCTTCTACTCTATTATTCTGAACTATTGACTTTTGAAAAATGGGGTA
Organism: Nakazawaea populi; assembly: GCA_030557235.1. Taxonomy (NCBI): domain Eukaryota; kingdom Fungi; phylum Ascomycota; class Pichiomycetes; order Alaninales; family Pachysolenaceae; genus Nakazawaea; species Nakazawaea populi. The sequence continues at coordinate 471,031 of JAKTVN010000008.1, read as the reverse complement.
GTCTAATATTTTGTTAAAGTGTCCTGTGACCACATAGTTCAGGAGCTTTGAGAACTCGTCTTGTGAAGACTTGTTTAACTCATTCACAAGAAGGTGGATGTGGGTCAAATGTAAGTCGCTCATTTCGGATATCTATCAGCCACTCGCTTGTCAGATTTGAGAGATGAGCTTGAAAGAAGGCTCAAGATCTTCTTGCAATTTTTCAGGCTCACGAAAATTTTTTTTTTTTTTTTGTAGATTTTTTTTTATCTTAAAGAAGTGAGATAAAGTGTAACATAATATCAAACATTTTCGTCAGTTTGACAAAGTAAAATGGCCAGAAAGAAGTCAGCAGCTAAAAAGGCAAGAGAAGAAGAACAGAAAGTTTTGGGTAAGACCCCCGAGAAGGAGGAAAAGAAGGATCAGCTCGAGGAGGAGAAGGACCAAAAGCAGGATGACATTGAGGGATCATCTGATAGCGAAGATGAAGATGATGAAGATGACGAAGAAGAAGACGAGTATGGTGAGTTGGTAACGGAAGATGTTGACCAAGCGATTAACAAAGTTCTCTCAGCGATCAAAACAGGTGACAAACTGTTATTCGATCCATCGGTGAAGTTTTTTGATGATCCCGAGAACGATGCACGATCAACTGAAAAGAAGGAGACCCATAAGCCAGTTTATTTGAAGGATTATCACAGAATGAACCTATTATCAGGTGCTTCTTTGAAAGATGACGATGAAGAACAGGAGTGGCTGGAGGGCGAAAAACCATTTGCTCTTCAGCAAAGAGAAGAGAAGTCTCAATTGTTATCTGAGATCAAAAATGCCTTCGAAGGTGATGAAAGCGAAGGACTGGAAGATGATGGCGAAGACGGATTTTTGAAAAAGAAAGAACTGCAGAGAAGGGTAGAGCCTTTGAGAAGGTTACCAAATCCTGCGAAGAACGGCGAGGAATTCTTGGAGGCTTACATGGACTCTCACGCTTGGGTACCTACAAAGGATGATGACGAGATCGATTTGGATGCCAGAGACGACAACGAGTTTGACGATGCCGTGGAAGAGTTTGAACATGCATACAATTTCAGATATGAAGACCCAAAATCTGCTGAGATTGTATCGTATGCTAGAAATCAAGCAACACTCAGGCGTTCCAAGACAAATCCAAGGAAGCAACTGAGAGAAAAAGAACAAGAAGAAAAGAGAAAAGAGAAGGAAAAGAAGGAAGCTGAGCTCAACAAGAAAAAGCTTAAAAAGATAAATATGGTGGCGGATAGGTTGCTGGAGATAAAACAGGCAGTTGGAGATGAAGTGAGTGATGAGCTCATCACCAAGGTTTTTGGTGATAGTTTATTAAAAGATGATTTTGATGATGCTGAATGGGATAGTAAGATGGCTCAAATTTTTGACGAAGCGTATTATGAGGCTGAACCCACTAAGCCTGATTTTGGAGACGACGATGAGTTGATGAAGGAATTCCATGCCGAGCAGGAAAATGAAGATGAAGAAGAGGAATTTGATGTGGAAAAGGAGCTCGAGGAAGAGAATTCGGAGAAGCAAACTGCGAACCTGACACCTGAAGAAGAAGTTACAACAAAGAAAGAAAAATTGAAGGATAAGAAATCTAAGAAGAAGGAGAAGGAAGCTGTCAAGAAAGTTGCAGAAAAAATTGTTGTCAGCAATACCGCTGCATTGGTTGAAGAATTGGAAGAAGAGGAAGAGAGAGGACGTTCTAAAAAGGAAGAAGTCAAATTCAAATATAGAGAGGTTTCTCCCGAGTCTTTTGGATTATCTACCAGGGAGATTCTCACAGCACAAGACAAGGATTTGAACGAGTTGATAGGGATCAAGAAGTTTGCCCCATATAGGGCTAGGGAGTTAAGAATGAAAGACAAGAGAAAATTGACAAAGAGTTATAAAGTGAAAGAGTGGAAGAAAAAAGTTTTCAGGAACCCAAACGGGTTAGAGATCAGTGATGCTATGGAACTTGGCTTTAGGAAGGAGAAAAAGAGGAAACATGGCAGCAAAGAACACAACGACGACAACGAGAAGAAAAGTAAAAAAAAACACAAAAAGCATAAAAAGGACAAAAAAGAGAAAAAAGAGGTTGCTGATGTTGAAGTGGTTGCCGAAGATTGATTTAGTATTAGCGAAACAGTAGTACAGTTTGAATATTTATCTTTAATTTCAAAAGACCCTAAAAAGGGATTAAATAATTAAACACATGTCACTCAAATACAATCAGTTGATCAACATCGAGGAAATGAGTAACAGAGAATATATGCATAAAAGCCATCTACTTATAAAATTAGCAAAAAAAATAAAGATTACATAAGATGGAGAAACTCCCAAGTAAAATTCAAATATGATATATTCCATCCTTGAATCACAAGCAAATGAGAGTATAATGCAATGGTTTTGCCGTCAGTGACAGCACAGGAAATAGAAAACTTACTGATCGTATCCAACAAACTTACTTGTAAAACTTCTCAACGATCTTGCTCTTCCTGTTGGCAGTTGTCTTTTCCTTCTAAATCCAAAAGTTCTAACAGATTTGTGCTCATCGTTATTTCTATCTCCCATACTCTGTACAGTTTTCAAATAAAACTGGGCTCCTGTCAATAAACAAATGATGCAAAGTATCAAAAATCCAATGATACCAAAGAACCAAGCAACATTGGACCCATCCTGTCCTGGAACCCTGACATTCATACCGAACAAACCAGTCACCAAATTTAATGGAACCAATATGGTACCTAATAAGGTAACTTTCGACAACATTTCTGTTACCTTGTTGTTGGCATTGAACGATTCAACTTGCAACTGTGCCAAATAGTTGGAGTGCGATCTGGAGAAAATTTTTTCGTATGCTGCCAAATTTTGAAACATGGTCAAGATATGATCCTGAATATCACCGAGATATAATGCGATATCACCTCTTGGTTGTGCCTGTTGCAATCCTGTCGGTGGGTGATGCTGATGTTCTGCATTGTACAGCATGCCTGCCAAGTTGCTATTCGAGAATTGACTCTTGGTCGACCAGTTGGCTTCATCCTGACATCTCTTGGCAAACATTTTGATAACATCAGCTTTTCCTGATAACAATCTCATCAACGTCATAACTTTTCTTCTAGACTCTCCAATTCTTTGTAACATTCCACCAAAATCTGACTCTCTTGCAACAAAGACACTATCTTCTATGGCATCTGCTTCGTATTCAATAGCTTGAATGACAGGAGCAAAACCATCGGTGATGTCATCAATAAGAGCATAACATAACCAGTCTGCTGATACATCAACGTAATCTCTTAACTGTCTAACTCTTCTTCTGACGTTGGCAGGATGCAGGATTGGGGAGAAATGGAATGTCAACACACCGTCTCTAAAAATAACCATATAAACGTTAATTGGCTCCAAGAAATCCTCGCTCTCGTTATCGGTCTCAAATGTGTGAAAACAGACAAAATAATAACTTTTGAACAATTCAACTTTTTCTCTGGCTTCTTGCATTCTAATATCTTCTGCTGTCAAAGGATGGATTCCAAATGCCTTGGCCAAAGCTCTCATTTCTTCATCTGTTGGACAAACACAATCTAACCACCAAGTACCCTCTGTAGGCTTCAAAAAGCTGTCCTTGACAGGTTTACCCTCTGGGAACAAGGATGACAAGTCTGGAGCGTGAATAGTCTCATCATTCTCCGAGTGAAAGAAACTGAAACGATCTGGTGGTATGAACATGTTTTGCGCACCACCAAAAGTCACACCATCCTCGGAAGAGCTAGTCTCATTGACATTGGTTGTCGCTTCGATAGGCATAGTTTTCTCCTCTGACTGGTTAAAACAAGATGCATCTGATTGTTGCAGTGATTTGAGACTTGGTTCTTGATTCTTGTTAAGTCTTGGAGTATATCTTAATGCAGCTGAGCTGAATTTTTTAGCAGATGAGGTGGTATTATCATATTTGGATATCAGCAATTCTCTTTCCCTTTGCTGTATCATCTTTGTTTCTTCACGTTCTTCATTTATGAACTCCTCAATCTCTCCAAAATCGATACCGTTTATTCTCGTATGCTCAGGCAACATTGGGAAACACACATCCTCTTCTGTTTCTTGAGATTCTCTAGAGGCATGGGAATCGGCATCGCTTTCAACCGTATCAACTGCCGTATTTCGTTTAGGCTCTGAAATGGAATTTGTTCTGGCAAACCTCCTTCTGTTGTTCTTGTTATTGACATCGCCTTCGCTGGCACTAGAGTATATTGAGTTTCTAGAAATTTGCTTTGACAATTTTTGCAAATTTGAATTTCTTCTAGTTCTCTCACTATTCAATAATATACCACCACTGCTATTAGCATTGCTATTGTTACTGTTACTGTTGTTTGTTGGTGATACACCCCTTGGCTTGATGATCGACTTCACCTGATCAGTCACTGACCTTGACCTTGCACGATGCAATTTTTCTTTCCAGTCGTAACCAATGTCCTCATCATCATCTGCAGCTAGAGCAAACTCGTCCCCGTCATTGAACTGGATCATCTTGTTTCTCAAATCTCTTGAATTCGTTGTCTTAACTCGTGGACTGTGCAGCTCATGGTAAGGAGGCTTAATAGATGATGATTGACCGTTGTCTATGATGCTATCCTTCCTTATTGGAAGGGATGTGTGATTTCTATGATCATTTAGTCTTTCATCCTCGGTGATTTCAGAATGAGAAGAGGTTGAAGACTCGTTGCTCGAACTGATTGACAAGTTTGAATTTGTGCGCTCGATATCCGACATCGTGAATATTTGTTGTAGTTGTAATGTCGACTCTGTTTATAACTATCCTTCGTCCTGTTTCCAGAAGTTACAACTTTATACGTGATGATACAATTTAAGCCCTTTATATAATGGTGCGAGCATGAATTGCGAGTAGCTTGAACATCTATTACAGGGTTGAAATCGGTATAGCAAATCTTTAGTACAGTTATTCAATCTTGTCCTTTTTGCTTTAGATATTTGCAACACATGGAATGATTTATTCTGATGTTTTTGGTTAAAATGCTTCTTTCTCATTTTAATTCTCTGCTAAAAAAAATTTTCCGTTGCGGTTTCCACGTGCTGGCGAAAAGAGAGAGAACCTTTATTTGGGCTTCTAACGCACGACTTATTGCTTAATTACTTGCAGAACGGAACTTGCGTTTGGTTTTGTCGTTGTTGTTGTTGTTGTCGTTGTCATCTTCAGGACATGCACAACAACACTCAAGATGAAAGTATATAACTACTACAAACTGTAATCCAAGATCATTATTCATAACATAATACATGCAAGCTTCGAGTTGTTATTTGTTATAGATTGCAGAGGTCTTTAGAACGTTATAGTAATCTATAAGTAGGTCAAGAAGGGATCTAGTCGGTGTGTTACTCCAACGAGTACAGCAATTTTATTCCCAAAATGACGTAGTTCGTGTGGATTGAATTGTATCAATGGATAATCTATTTCACAAAAAATGCAACAAGAATAACTTGTTTATAAAATAATTGAAATAAATCTAATATAATACAATTAATTGAGTTACTCTTTAGGCCATTCCCCATTTTGAAAACTGGAAGAGATTTTTCCATTATATATTAATTGGCATAAGCAAGAATGCCTTGAAAGTTAGTGAAGGTAATAGATGAAAAAAATGTGGTTGATAAATCAACAGCTTATCTTCACATCATCTCTTATTTTTATCTATCTCATCTCCTCCAATATACAATTTAAAAAAAAAAAAATCGAAAATTTTCTTTTTTGCACTATAAGAAAAATTTTAAAACCCAGGGGAAGCAGAGTACCTATTTACTTGATTGAAGTGCTCAAGTAGTTTATCCATACACAGAAATGTCGTCAAGCGAGGACGAAGAATACGATATTGCTTCTAATATCGCTATAGATTCAAGCGATAGTGAAAACTCTAGCTCAGATTCAGAATCAGGTGAAGATGTCCAAGATGAAATCTTGTCAGAATCAGAATCAGAACTTGAAAATCAACCAAAGCCAAAGAAAGTAAAGCCTCTGAAGCAAGCTTTTCCTTCATTAGAATCTCAAGATGATAGCGAAAAAGCTGGACCAAATGATATGATGCAGTATTTCAACAATGTTTCCACAGATGCAAAGAAGAAGCTGAAAAATGGTTCATTCGCATCATTTGGTTTTTCCAAATTCTTATTATCAAATATAGCCAAAAAGGGTTATAAACAACCTACCCCGATTCAAAGAAAGACAATTCCTTTGATCTTGTCAAATAGAGACGTTGTTGGTATGGCAAGGACTGGTTCAGGTAAGACTGCTGCATTTTTGTTGCCTTTGGTTGAGAAATTAAAACTACATTCAGCTAGATTTGGTGTGAGATCTATTGTCTTATCACCATCAAGAGAATTAGCTATACAAACTTTCAAACAAATAAAGGAATTCACCAGAGGTACAGACCTTAGGTCTATATTATTGATTGGTGGTGACTCCTTGGAAGATCAATTTAGCTCGATGATGTCAAATCCAGATATTGTTGTTGCCACACCTGGCCGTTTCTTACATTTGAAAGTTGAGATGAATTTGGACTTGAAAAATGTTGAGTACATTGTATTTGATGAAGCTGATAGACTTTTTGAATTGGGTTTTGCTGAGCAATTGAACGAGCTTATCGCTGCATTACCACCTTCAAGACAGACTTTATTGTTCTCCGCCACTTTACCACGTTCATTGGTGGACTTTGCTAAAGCCGGATTGAACAATCCAGTCTTGGTGAGATTGGATGCTGAAGCCAAGATTTCCGATAATTTGGAGATGGCCTTCATATCATGTAAGAAAAATGAAAGAGAGGCGAATCTTCTTTATCTCGTGCAGGAAGCCATCAAAATTCCACTTGCCACTCCAGAGGAGTTGCAAAAAGTAGAACAAGCCACGAATGAGACAGATTCATCAGATGAAGATGCTGATGTTAATTTGGAAGAAAAAAGGAAAAGAAAAAGAAAGGACAAGAATCATAAGAGAAGTAGATTACCACCTGCTAACGAATTACCATCACCATTCTCGACCATCGTCTTTGTTCCAACTAGACATCATGTCGAGTATATAACAAGACTTTTGCGATTAACAGGTTTTGCTGTCTCATACATCTACGGTGCATTGGACCAATATGCAAGAAAACAACAGCTTTTGAATTTCAGACAAGGATTGACACATCTTTTAGTTGTCACAGATGTGGCTGCCAGAGGTATCGATATTCCGGTTTTGGCTAATGTGATTAATTATTCTTTGCCAGCATCGTCAAAGATCTTCATTCATAGGGTTGGTAGAACTGCAAGAGCAGGTAATAAAGGTTGGGCATATTCAATAGTTAGCACAGGTGAGTTGCCATATTTGTTGGATTTGGAGTTGTTTTTGGGTAAGAAGATTTTGTTAACTTCAATGCACGATAAAAGATGCGAGTTATTGAAAGAGAAAAACGGTGGAATACCACCAGATGTGAAAGTTTCATACACAGATAGAATGGTTTTAGGATCTGCACCTAGAATAGATGTTGAAACTTTCCAAGAGATGTACGACACTTTGCTCAAGAACGACTATGATCTAAAAGTTTTGCTGGGGGTTGCCACCAAGGGAGAGAAACTTTATTTCAGAACCAGGACAGCTGCATCACAGGAGTCTGTTAAAAGATCAAAGGAGATTATCATTTCCGGTTGGGACGAGCAAAATATACTATTTGGCAGAAATGCTGAACTGGAAAAGTTGGATTTCTTAGCCCAGTTACAGAATAGACGTCACAAGGAAACCGTTTTTGAATTGGCCAACAATGATGATGCTATGATAACTTTGATGAATAAAAGAAGACGTCAATTGGCTCCAATTCAAAGAAGAGCACAGGAAAGGAGAGAGTTGTTGGATAAAGAAAGATTAGCCGGTTTAACTCACAGTCTCGAAGACGAGGTCTTGAAAGGTGACAACTATGAAGTCGGGTACAATACCATTGATGACAAAGAGTTGGCTGAAGCTTTTGAGGATGCGGATGACGTTTTGGCCAAAACTGAAACACTGAAAAAACCAAAGAAGAAATCCTTCAAAGACCCAAATTTTTATATGTCTCACTATGCCCCATCACATATGATACAAGACAAGCAATTGTCTCTTGATAATGGCTCATTTTTAAATGATGCTTCAAAGGCAACTTTTGATTTAGATAATGATGACAAAGTCAAAGTACAAAAAACTTCAGCCCAAACGATGCAATGGGATAAGAAAAAAGGTAAGTATGTCAACTCCAAATCAACTGATCAGAAATATATCATTGGTGAGAGTGGACAGAAGCTTCCAGCCACATATAGATCTGGTAGATTCGATGCATGGAGAGATCAAAAGAAAGTTGGCAAGATACGCGTTGGTGCCCCAGAGAGTTCTATTGTTGGAGCAACAGGCAAGGCTAAACCAAGCAATTCCACTGACAGGTTATCTGGTGGTCGTTTCAAGCATAATGCTGTGAGAGCACCAAAGTTGCCTGATAAACATAGAGATGATTATGAGATCCAAAAGAAAAAGGTTGAAAAGGCTTTGAGTAGTGGTGTCAAGGTGAAGGGATACAACAGAGCAGGAATGCAAAACGAATTGAAATCGACTGATGATATAAGAAAGCTGAGAGAGCTCAAGGACAAAAAGAAGCTGAAGAATGCCAGACCTTCCAAGAAGAGAAGACATTGATGATCTCTGGACTCATAAAGGAGTCAGTCACCTTATCAACTACATTTTTTGCATTTTTTGAAATAACAATTCTGTATATTAATAGAGTCTTACTCTCTCAGAGAGAGTCGGTAAGTTATGACGAACAATTAGATCAGCGCTAAATTATCATGGGGCACTATGCACTACTTCTTTTTATTGATTGTGATTGTCTGTAAATTGCCAAAGGAAGGAAAAATCGAAAAAAAACATTCGTAATGGCAATGTAAGCCAACCACCGATATCAAACCCATCTATAGTGTTGCAAGAAGTGAATTGGCTTTAACGCAGCACAATCAATTGTTGCTGTAAATGAGATCGAGGCTCTTCAATAAGATACATATCCCTCATCCTCACCAGCACAATCAATCTGATAACGATTCATCTGCTCAGCGCTCCACACCATCCTCCACTAACAGTTCCAGCTCTCAATTCCAAGAATTATCGTCACAGTCCTCAGAACAACCGCTTTCTGGTAAGATGGATTTCCAACAGCAGCAGCAACAGCAGCAGCAGCAGCAACAACAACTGTTCCAATCACCCATGCTGAGCACGCCGGTGCTTCAACAATCGTTGTATCAACCACATCAACAACAACAACAGCAGCAGCAGCAGCCGCAATCGGTGATGTTGCAAACTCAACAACAACCGCAACAACAATTACAACATCACCCGAGAACTCAGCCACCGCTAGATATCGTAGAGCAGTCATTGTTACCTCAGAGATCGACTGTATCGAAGGGAAAGTACTCTTTGAAGGATTTTCATATTATGAGAACCTTGGGAACTGGGTCATTTGGTAGAGTGCATTTGGTAAGATCAGTACACAACAATAGATATTATGCGATCAAGGTCTTGAAGAAGGCGCAGGTAGTCAGGATGAAGCAAGTGGAGCATACAAATGATGAAAGACGTATGTTGAAATTGGTCGAGCACCCATTTTTGATTAGAATGTGGGGAACCTTCCAAGACTCTAAAAACTTGTTTATGGTTATGGACTACATTGAAGGTGGTGAATTGTTTTCGTTGTTGAGGAAGTCACAAAGGTTTCCAAACCCTGTTGCTAAGTTTTACGCTGCGGAAGTCACTTTAGCTTTGGAATATTTGCATTCTCATAACATCATTTACAGAGATTTGAAACCTGAAAACATATTGTTGGATCGAAACGGACATATCAAAATAACCGACTTTGGTTTTGCCAAGGAGGTTACAACGGTAACATGGACTTTATGTGGTACCCCTGATTACATTGCCCCAGAGGTTATTACGACAAAGCCATACAACAAATCAGTTGATTGGTGGTCATTGGGTATCTTGATCTTCGAAATGTTAGCTGGTTACACTCCATTTTATGACCAGACTCCCATGAAGACATATGAGAAAATCTTAGCCGGGAAAGTGCATTACCCATCACATATGCATCCAGATGCTGTTGATTTGTTGAGTAAATTGATCACTTCAGATCTTTCGAGAAGATTGGGTAATTTGCACAATGGCCCTGCCGATATAAGAAACCATCCATGGTTTAGTGAGGTTGTGTGGGAAAAGTTATTGATGAAAGATATCGAGACTCCTTATGAGCCTCCAATCACCGCTGGTATCGGTGATTCGTCTTTGTTCGACCATTACCCTGAAGAGAGGTTAGATTATGGTATAGTTTGTGAGGATCCTTACGCAGAGTACTTTCAAGACTTTTGAAGAATGAACGTGAAATTTCTTACTTTGCAGGCTTTTTTTTTCAAATCTTCCTTTTCTTTCTCTTTGTTGATTCTAGCGCCGCTTCGATGGCTATTCCATTGCTTTTTGAATTTTATCTAATGTTGTCTTTATATAAATATAAATGCCCATTGATTAAATAATAATGAAGTATATTAATGCAATTGACATATAATTCTTTTTCCGTGCGTTGTCCTAACAAAATTAAAGCCATAAAGTGCTCCAGTTGGATCATGAGGTATAAATACTCCATCACAGAAGTCTTCGAAGTCTTCGAAAGGGATGACATTGATCAGATTTCCCGATGAGCTTCTTTTCATAATTTTCAAACACTTGACGCATAATGGCCAACCTAGTGGTCCCATTCCAAGCCCTGACACATTTTGTTACGATTCGAACATAAGATACATCTTGTCATCTCAGAAATGGAGAGCCTTGATCAATGTCTCGTTGGTCTGCCAGAAGTTAAGAGACATGGTTCTACTATTTCTCAAGGAGTATCATCACAAATCATTGCAATTATCTATGGCACGATTATCGGAAGTTCCTAGTTGGACTGAATACAAAGCAATGCAAAGAAAGCAGTCATCGGTATTGCTCATACGGAGCAATTGTCAGCATCTCTTGTCTAATCATGTCACAAATTTGGAAATATGCTTAAGTTTTGTGCCAGATGCATCTTCATGGAATCAACTTGCAATAAATTTCAGTAACGTCACCAGCCTAAAAATCTTGGGTACCTCAGATCATTATCGAAACATATTTGAATACAATCAAACTGCAGTGACATTTCCAAGATTGGAAAAACTCACTTTCCTGTTACCTGACACGTCGTTGTCGTTGATAGGATTAGCTAAGTACATAAATTGGCAGCAATTACTGCAGATAAACCTTTTTATTGATCCCTTTGGAAATTTCGAGATCAATGTCATACTGGATTTGATGGATATTCTTATTTTCAAACTTCAAAACAACACCAGGTTACAAAAGCTATTTCTAATCGGGGGTAATAATGTTATCTTTAATAATTACATGTTGCAGGTGAAATTAGCTGAGATGTTACAACATCTTAAATCTTTGAGGACCTTGTCGATTTCACACAACCGTATGAGATCACCAAGTTTTTCAATTTATGATCACGGCTACGAATACAACGCGTTTGGTTATCGTGAAGTCCGTAAACCGTTCATTCAATTTTTCAAAGCTATATCGGATTTACCATACTTAGAGACTTTGATGTTAGACATAGATATCTTAAGATATTTCGATTTAGAAGTTAGGCAGCTTTTCCAAGAGGTTGAATTCAAGCAGAAGCATAATTTGGAGTTGATTTTGCGAGAGCCGACATTCGTGTATCCTATCACGTTGGAACAATTAACTCAGATCTTGAGATTGATACTCACAATTCAGCCAACTTCGCTATCCCTCAAGTTTGGTGTGCAAATAGAGCTCAACGTGCCCAACTCTGTCATGCTATTGCTTCGACAGTTGTTTTCGGCTCTAACCACCAAGTTCAATTATACGCGCATTAAGCATGTGGATTACGAGCTCTGCTGGTCCATCATGGAAGATTCCTACATAAGAGAACATAACGAAACTAATGAAAGTAAAATCTTACGGTGGCAGAGGCCCCTGCTTGCATCTTCTACTTACAAGCAGATTGAACGACAAGAGCTTCATTATTCACATGTTTATGACGAAAAAGCAGATTATGTTAGACTAATGGATACTGATTTGATCCCATTTCCAAGATGTTCTTATAAAATGATACAACAAGGTAATGATGAAAGTAGGCGGTTACGTTTCTGGGAAATGGCTTGTGTCTTAGATGACTTCACAATATTTAATAACTTAGGTAATAAAAAGGGGAGTATTTTTGATTGATTATGCTATACCCCTTGGTTATTTATTATCAGTACTTGTAGAGTTAAAGAAGAATTACTTTTTGTGACTGTGTTTTCCATTTTAGGAAATTAAATCGATTTGTTTGTACAAGTTTAATGACACGTAAAAAGCATCAGTCTAACGTGCGCAATACAAACATAGTAGTTGAAATGGCAGATTTTTTTTTTTTTTTTTGCGTGTGAGAGAAATTGAATTGGGAAGAATTGGAGAAAAGTGAGAATGGCAGAGGGAGAAACAGAGAGGGAAAAGAAAGAAAGGGAATAGAAAAAAAAGTAGAATTGAAACTTTTCTTAAGAATCAATCAACATCATATCAATAACAGCACACAATGGCAGGTACTTCAGTCAGGTATGTTCAATTTATCGCTCACTCATCTTGCTACTACATTACTCAATACATAGTCCAGTCCACAGGAAGAAACACCACAAGACAAATTTTCAAATCAAACTAAAAACCAATTTTCGAACATGAAAATTTTTTGAATTATCACAAAAGCTCGAAATACGAAGCAACTTCATCATCATAGACAGTATCATCTCGAATATATCTCTTTCAGTTCCATTTTTCTAGTTATCAGGTGGATATTGAGACGCTGAGTCTTTTAGGCCACCCATACGATATAGCATAATTCAGTATTGACTAGCAGTTACGGCTACGTAGATTTCAATATCACAAATATTCAAGCACAAAAGAATTCGTCACTCCAAGAGTTTTCATTTCTTCAAGAAGCTGTGGAAGTTTGTTAGCAATGATGAGTTGTGTCTTTTGTTTCCGTCATAATTTACTAACATTCCTTCTGTTTTTAGAGACGTCCCAGCTCAAGCTTTCATCGATGCTTATGCTCAATTCTTGCAAAGACAAGGTAAATTGGAAGTTCCAGGTTACGTTGATGTAGTCAAGACATCCGCTGGTAACGAATTGCCACCACAAGAATCTGAAACTTGGTTCTATAAGAGAGCTGCTTCAGCTGCCAGACACATCTACTTGAGAAAGCATGTTGGTGTTGGTAAATTGAACAAATTATACGGTAATGCTGCCAACAGAGGTTTCAGACCATCAAAGCACGCTGACGCTTCAGGTTCTGTTAACAGAAGAGTTTTGCAATCATTGGAAAAAATTGGTGTTGTTGAATTGTCTCCAAAAGGAGGTAGAAGAATCTCTGAGAACGGTCAAAGAGATTTGGATCGTATTGCTGCTCAAACCTTGGAAAACGATGACGAATAAATGTACTGATTAGGATTCTTTAGAGGCAATTTCGAATGGTTCTTTGATACACTTTGAGCTGTAGATATGATACAAATTGGGTTACATCTTTATCTATTTAATTTTTATGTTTCTTCAATAGCTACTCACTCATGGGTGGTTGGGGAGCTATACAATTGTTGTCCATTCTTGTCATTACTAAATTATAATCTTCTCCATATATATTAAACAAAAACTGTCTTTTACTGTTGAACAAAAAAATTGCTGTAGTGTCTCTTTTGCTATTTGGATAAAAACTGGCGATAATTGAAGGCTGTTGAATTGAAGGGTATTTTAGCCGCTGATTTGTTATCAGTGTCCAGGGCTGATTCTATTTCAGGAGGTTAGGCGAAATTTTTCGAATGTTAGATTGAACGTTAATTGAGATGTCTATAGGTATTCTACAACTTACTGGTTCGATATAGACAATGTTGACAGAACAAATTTTGAAAGGAAATCATGATTATGATATACCAGAGGAGACACTCAACAATGAAATTACACAGCTCGTAAATCAGATCACAAAAAAACCCAACTTCAATCCAGACTTGAAGTTTGACCCTTCGATCCATTTGTTGTGTGATGAATTGGCAATATCCAATATACAAAAGCTATCGTTGTCAGACCTAAAGATCACCAAGACACATGTCACTCCTTTGAGTGATTTTGCAGGCACTTTCCCCTTTCCTTTGTTCAACGAGGAAGCTGTGGATATGATCAAATTTGAATTGTTTCAAGATCACAGGTTGTTGAGGGACCATGCGAGGTTGATCAAATCCGCTAAGGATAAGACTCGACTCGACTTTCAGATAGGTGGTTATGCAAAAAGGACCAAATTTATTTACGATGCGATGACGCATCCACAAACGATGGGCATTATGGAGAAAATTTGCCAAATGAAATTGGAAATTGGTCAAATCTACAGTATCGGCCATGTGAACGTTTCCTTGACTGAAAATGGTGATACAGATACAGATGAGTCAGAAGAGTATTATGGAAACTTGAAAAAGCTTCAAAGTGAGAATCTACATGATATTCCCTCTTCGCTAGGGTGGCATTATGATTCTGTACCATTTGTGTGTGTCTTGATGTTGGAGGCCCCACAAAATATGATTGGAGGAGAAACAGGGATCATGCAAGGAGATGGGTCCATATTTAGAATTCCAGATCCCAAAGTGGGTTATGCGAGTATCTTACAAGGAAGAGTAGTCAAGCACATTGCCACAAAGCCCTTGAACAAGAGTAACAGAATCAGTTTTGTTAATAGTTTCATACCACTGGACATCAATATGCCTGATACTAGTTGCATCACGTCATGGAAACCCAGCGCCTTGCCGAGAAGTGTTCATGACAAGTTTTACCCGACCTGGTTAGACTACAGATTTGCAAGAATTGAGAGGATGCTACATCAAAAACGTAAAGAATTAATGGAGCTGTGTTCTGCTGATGCCAAATTCGATCAAATGGAAAATATCGAATTTTGCCACAAAATAGAAAAATATTTGTTCGATTCTTACAACGAGTTCGAACTGATCAACGACGACACATATCCACCAAAATTGTTCTCGCAAACGTATGGAGATCTTTAAATTCCATCTTTTCCTACCTGATATAAAGCGTACACGTTCAACATGCTAATAAATAACCAAATAGCGACAGAAATGACTGTAGTGATCCAGTTATTAGACATATCTTTGTAAGACTCAGTTGACTCTCCATCTATGACAATTTCTGTATCCCCTTCGCCTGAGCGATTAATGATTGGTACTTTCATTATTTTTTTGCTGCAAGTGAAATACACTAATGGAGCAATCAAGAATGGTAACAATATGGACAAGACAACTTGGCTTCCATTTAACAGTTTTCCCAAACCACTTTTACCTATAGACAATGAGATTATCAAACATGGAATTATAGAAATGCTTCTTGTGATGATTCTTCTTTGCCAAGGCTTCACTTTCCAGTTGATATGCCCTTCAGAAACTATTTGACCAGCAATAGTGCATACGATACCAGCACTTTGACCTGAGCATAATAACAGCACCATGAAAATTGTACCCACAGCAGGTGCGACCGTTTTGCTAAGTAACGAATGAATAGTATATAAATCGGCATCTATGGCCTCAGGGGTGCCATACAAAGTGGAGCCGGCGACAATCAATATTGAGGAGTTCACAAATAAGGCAAATGTCAATAACGTAACGGCTAACTCTAAAACGGAATATTTGAGTGAATAATTGATTGCCTCTAAACTTGGTGTATATTTGTAATAATTCTCTTCATTCTCGGCAGCATCATCACTCAATTTGATGTAACCCTTTCTGATATCATAGTCTCTAAGTCTAGGTTGAACCAATCCACTTCCTAAAAAAAGCGAGTGTGGCATAACAGTAGCACCCAAGATAGATGCAGCAGTATACATACCTCCATTGTCAAACATCTGTCCTGAAGGTACATAGCCCCTAAATACTTTTCCGACACTCTGTTTAGGCAAGTAACCTAACTGGACACAGAAACATATCACAACAATAAAGACCAACCCTGCAACACAATACTCAAATATTCTAACAAATTTCAAAGAAGAGCCAGGTCTGTAAGCCATCAAGACGAACAAGACATCAACTACGGTCATCACCACACCTGCTTCGATAGGGATCTTTAGCAAAATGTTCAAGGCGATTGCTGTACCGATAACTTCTGCAATATCAGTAGCAATGATTGCACACTCGGCAAAGAACCAAATGATGTAATTCATCCATCTCGGAAGATGCTTTCTGCAATTCATTGATAGATCAGCACCGGTGACAGAGCCCAACTTGATGCAAAGAGATTGTAAAAAGACAGCAATTATACTGGCTAACAAAATCACGAACAACAATGAGAATTGATTGGATGCACCACCACTGACAGATGTTGAGTAATTACCTGGGTCCATATAAGCAACACTAACCATCAATCCTGGCCCAATGAACCTCATATACTTCTTCATCGTGGCTTTGAACCCACTCTCTTGTGAAAAACTATCCATGGAAAGAATCTCTTCCTCTTCTTTCGTCTTATGTGAAATTGAAACATGCCTGCTGTGACCATCCATTGTGCTTCTGACACCACCAGTCAAGGTATGTTGTAACAAGTCATCGGGCCTGAGCTCGGAGGGGACACGTCTATGATTGTTGAGAACCATTCTTTCAACAATTCTATTGCACTTGCAAACGATAGTGACGGATTGATTGTATAATTTTAGATGGACCAGCAAGTGAATAGTATGAAGAAATGCTCAACCTTAAGTAATTAATTTTGAAATTGTTACGCCAAGTGTGTGTTGAAGTAAGTAAGTAATACAGTACATTTTTTTTGTTGTTTATTTTTAGCCTGAGTGATGAATTTTTTTTGGTTCCTGACTAGAAATTTGAAAGGGATGGATATCAAAGCCAACAACTCCAAAAATAAATCAAAAAAAAGTCGCATGATCGATAGATCAGTTTAAAACTTTTTAACGACCTTAAATCTGCATGGAAATTAATTAAAAAATGTTTGGACTAATTGAGTTTCATGTATGAGTGAATTTGTTTCACCAGTGTGTCATCATGCAGGGGTGATATCTCTAAAACAAATATTTCAACTTTCAATTTTAAGATTGCTCACACAAGAATTAAGAGACGGTGATTGAATGACACATGTAGCCCACTATCAAATCAAATTAATTAATCCACCTTGTATTTAGCCTACGAAGTTCATTGGAACAAGGGGTTTTTTCCACAGGACATCCATTTTGACGTGAGCAGCTACTAAATGTGCCCACCAATAACTAAACTCTCCAGCGTTCAGTTGGCTTGACACAAAGTTGTGCTTTTCCAATTCCCAATAGGTATTTAACATTTTTCTAAAGTTTCCACGAGATTCAATTGCTTTACTTTATAGTATATGAGAAGATTCTAAAGAAACCATCTGTCGTTGAGTTTTTTCAACAGCACAACGGAAGCTCGAAATCCAGCCAACAAAATGAAAGACAATTTTAACCTACTGAATAGAGTGTCCTTGCAAAATTAAACTACATGCTTTTGTAGCTCAGATTGAGACCTAAGAGTACTTGAAGCAGCAGATATGTATTCACAAAGCGTATAAAATAAATAAAACAAAAAAAAACAAGATACCCATTTTTGAAGATTTTAATTTCGCAATTGTCGCATTATGTGTTTCATTGACTTATTAAACCACGTTAAGTGCATGGTAACTTGGTGTTTTATCCACCACACTAACTCGAGGAAGGCAACAAGGTAACAGAATATAGAATGACCACAGATAAAATCGAAAATTTTTAGGTATAACCAAAAAACATTTTGTTGATGCCGCGGATAATCACATTCTTCATATCATTTGATACCACAGGGATGTGTGAATTGCGAGACTGACTCATGCTATTATTAATGATCTGATGGCTTTCTGAAATAAAGGACGAAAAATCAAACTGTAATTTATGTTTAGAAATTATTACATAATCTAAGTACGGCCGTAAGGATGGTATCCTCCTCTTCCCCTGTAACCACCTCTTCCTCTTCCTCTTCCTCTACCGCTACCTCTGAAGCCTCCTCTTGGAGGAGGAACGCCAGCTTTCGGACCCTTAGGAACATTTGCAGGTACATCCTTTGGTGGTAAAGTCAGCTTTGGTTGTCTAGGAATGTTATCCAATTGTTGTTGTTGAATGTTGACAACCTGATCTTGATCGTCATACGGCTGCTGGGAGTCGTACTGATTGTAATCTTGCTGCTGCGGTTGTTGTTGTTGTGGTGCATATTGCAGTTGTTGCAGTTGCAGTTGTTGCAGATACTGATACTGCTGCATCATTGCTGGATCCATGGTCATACCGTTAGCAGCATATTGCTGTTGCATTTGTTGGAAAAAATATTGTTGCATTTGCTGCCAATACAGTTGAGCCATATCATTGTTGACACCATATTGGTTCAGGATAGCAGAAGGGTTGGCCATTGGATCCAACTGCCCCGACTGATATTGCTGTTGTTGAAAATATTTGCTATTACTTCCACTATTTTGTTGGCCTCTTGGCTCAGCTCTCTTGATCTCCATATTACGGCCCTTTAACATCACGTATTTGTTTTGAGTAACCTTGTCAACAGCTTCAGGTGAATCGTATGTAACGAATCCGAAACCTCTTGATCTTCCGGTATCTTTGTCTATCATCAATTGAGCATCAATGATGCTACCAAATTGACTGAAATAGTCATTGAAATCTTGCTCGTTAACTTCAGGAGCAATCCCACCAACGAAAATCTTACCAGTTTTGTCCTGTTCTTCCTTTGGAATGGCTCTTTTTGGATCGATCAATTTTCCATCCAAGACATGCGACGACTTCACAACTTCATCGACAGACGATGGATCGGAAAATGTTAGAAATCCAAAACCTCTGGATTTGCCTGTATTTGAATCTTTCATAATGGTTAAGTCAATGATTTGTCCATATTTTTCAAAATACAGTCTCAAACTATCCTCAGTAGTTTCCCAGTTCAAACCTCCAATGAACATTTTACCAGCATCACGGCTCAATGTAGCCTTTTGACGTTGTACTTGTTGCACTTGTTGCTGTACTTGTTGTTGCAGTTGTTGCTGTAACTGATGAAGTAAGGAAGGATCCAATTGAACATCATTACTCTGTGGTGGTGGAAGAGGAGCCAGGTTCTCTAAGTTGTGCATCGAGGTACCATTACTGTCATCATTTGCAATATCTGGTTTATCTGGTTTGGTCTCATTCGAGTCTGCGACTGGTGGTGGTAATGGAGCTGAGTCTTTATTTGGCTCTTCCACTTTTTGTGCTTCTGATTTATCGACGTCATCGTCTCCATAAATGTCGTCAAAAAGACCGTCATCGTCACTTAAGTTGGACATGTTTGCGGTGAGTATATATATGCAAAGAAACTAGTTTCTCTAGTGTTTTACTTTTGATGAATTGGTGTGGGATATAATCTCTATTAAGTGTTATATATCTAAGTATATGTAAAACGACTACAAAATGGATACGTAACTAGTCTTTCTTGAATTTGTTTAAAGGATCAGTAACTCAATTTTGAAATTATCCAATGAAAGGATTGATTATCTTAGCAGTACAATCCAATTGTTCTTCCCAATATTGATATATTCACTTGAGGACTTAATGGTGCTGCTATTTTCAAATAGAAGAAAAATTTTTGCCTTCCCTAGTCTTGAGACTGAGTAGTACACGACCTAAGTTATTCTGTACCGAATAATCTGAAAATTTTTAAGTTGTATAAACATGGCTAGAGAGAGCAGGCACAAACGTGGAGATAGAGTATCAGAAATGGGCAAGAAGTATCTCATATATCTAGCCCAGTCACACACCAACTTCAGGAGAGCTGAGTTGGAGTCTCTTGCTGATTTATTCGATATCGAAGCTGACTTTTCGGCACACAACGAAGAGAATCCCTTTCTCGTTGTGGAGTTGAAAGATGACGAACAGGCTCGAAAATTGATCAAGAGAAGTATCGTTGCGAGAGGAATTTATGAGCTATGGGGAACAGGTGAAACCTTGGAGGCTCTCCATGAAGATGTGAAAAAAAATAGTTCAAAATATTGGCCCAGATATCAGGATGATGGAATTTCGTTCAAATTTGATTTCATTGGTTATCATGGAAGCAGACTGACACAAGCCGAACAAGTGGAGATCATAGAGAGTTTTGAGTATCTAGACTTCAAGGGGCCGATAAGATTAAAAAAGCCAGATGAAGTGTTTGTGTTTTTAGAGGACTATGAAGTGGTAAATGAAGTGCCGTTACCCAAACCAAATAAGATATGGCTTGGCAGAGAAGTGCAAGTGGGTCCAAGAATATCAGAGGGAATAGTGGATAAGTATGACTTGAGAAAGAGACCATATATCGGTACAACTTCGTTTGATGCCGAATTATCACTCATATCATGTAATATTGGACAAGTGAATCATGGGAAAATTATGTATGACCCTTTCAATGGTACAGGGAGTTTTCTAATTGCTGGTGGCTATTTTGGGGCAATTACATTTGGATCTGATATTGATGTGAGAATGTTGAAGGGAAAAGGTAAAGCAAACATACCTCTGAATTTCAAAAAATATGGAACACTCAGACATTTTGGTGATGTGTTGACTATGGATTTCACAAATAATGCCTTCAGACCTGACTTGGTGATTGATTCAATTGTTTGTGATCCACCATATGGTGTGAGAGAAGGATTGAAAGTCTGCGGTGCAAAAAACCCAGAAAAGATGGAAGGTAAAGAAAATGTTGTCATTGATGGAGAGAAGGCTTTCTTGAGAAGAGACTACATACAGCCTAAAAAACCTTACGAGTTGGACTCATTGTTGGACGACTTATTGAATTTTGCTGCTGATAGATTACCTGTAAATGGCAGACTCTGTTTTTGGATGCCAACGGCCAATGATAACTTCAAAACTACAAATATCCCTCAGCATAAAAACTTGGAGCTCAAATACAATCTAGTGCAAGAGTTCAACAAATGGTCGAGAAGATTGCTTTGTTATGAGAAAAGAGATTCGACGTATGAGGGAGTGAGCCGTACTAAAGCAGAGATAGGAGAAGTTAATAATTTTAGACAACGGTACTTTACAGGATTTAATTGAATATAATGTGTTTGAAAGGGTAATTACCAATTTAAGTAGTTGTGATTCTTGCAAATCGAGGTTGAGGGTACAAAGAAAAAAACAGAGAAAAAAAAAGCTCTCGATGAAGTAGAGATAAGGAATTATTATTATCAATCGCTCTTGTTAAAGAATTATCAAAAATCTTCCTCGAATTCAGATCAGTTCTCAGCTGGTAGCCACCAAGACAGTGTTTCGCAACAGATGTCTTGTGACTCTCTCAAGTCTTCCACCCCGGATCTTCTCACGGAACCAAATCAGCCTCAAACCAAATCTTCACAGGACAAGTCATTCTCGTATGTTCAGGTAACATGCTCATTCTGCAAGTTCAAAAAGAGGAAATGTAATGGAGAGAATCCTTGCTCCAATTGCAAAAAGTACAATCTGACCTGTGTGTATTTTGCTGATAATGACCGAAGACGCCGAAAATATCATACCGACTACATCAACTATCTAGAGGGTAAATCAGAGGTGTTGACCAAATTCATTGAGGAGTTCTTAAAAGACCTGCCCGAACTCAGTGATGCTTTTCATCAGAAATTGAGCCAGGTTATACTAGTCTCTCAGATAACTGCCGAGGACATCACCACAAGTTCAGTTGAGAATACCGGTGACATAGATGACCACTTATTAGAGATGATGGCCGAAGCTAGTAAGTTGAAGTTGGACGAGGATGATAACAGTAGAGTGTCTAACTCCAAATCATTTCTTAATCATTCAAATGAATACGACGATCTTGACATCGACCAACAAGGTAGTCCATATAGTGGATACACATCATCAACATTGAATGCATCAGCAACTGAAGAAGAAAGCAATCCCTTGACAATGAACGGGCTTAACATTGTTTTCAAAGATGAGCCTTTTAGAGTACATTTGACGGGCTGCTTTGAGAAATATTTCTCCGCTTATTGTCACTGCTTCACCACCATTTTACCTTCTATCAAAGAATGGGAGTTTTCATCACCAGAACCCTCTA
This sequence comes from Nakazawaea populi, assembly GCA_030557235.1. Lineage (NCBI taxonomy): Eukaryota > Fungi > Ascomycota > Pichiomycetes > Alaninales > Pachysolenaceae > Nakazawaea > Nakazawaea populi. The sequence goes on along the minus strand of JAKTVN010000008.1, from coordinate 448,816 downwards.
AACAACTTTTGATGTGCTCTATATTTGCCGTCGGAGCAGTTTACTCAGACCATCCATTTGCACTCAAATCAAGGAAGCTGTTTGTGGCGGAACTGGAGTACATCGCAATAAATGCTTGTCGTTATCCATTGGATATATATTTGGTTTTAGGTCTCACCTTATTATCAATGTATGAGTTGGGAATGGGGAATGACTCTATCTCATATCTCTTTGATTCGATGGCTTGTTCCTTAACACAGCATATGGGATTACACATATCTTACGACGAGGCAGGAGATTCGAGAGCTGTAAATTATGCTCCAAGAGCATCTCCTATACGTTCCTCAATATTATGGGGTATTTGCCTACAGGATAGAATGATCACCACGATATGCGGAGTACAAGCTTGCATACACTTCAAGAGAATCATAGCGCCTGCTTATCAAACAGTTTTAGGGCCCGAGAGTGACAAATACGTTGCAGAGCTTTACTTTGCATCACAGAGTAGGCTATGGTACATTTTTGATAGATTCATGGATCAGATCTGTTCTGAAAATGGTGATATTGGAGATACCCATCAGCGGTCGAAGTTGTTGGAGACAGCATTGAACAGTCTATCTGATTTCAAGAACTCCTTGCCATCACCTTTGATACTCACAAACGATAACAACAACCAGTTTGTCGCTATGCTACACTATACCTATTATTCATTGCTTTGTCAATTACACAGAAAATTTATAAAGATCGCCAAAAACTCTTCAGCGGAATTGATCAAAAATTCGGTTATACTGGCTAAGATTCTAATCAAATATCACAAGCAAAACCTATTCGAAATTTTACCTTATAATTCAACATGTTTGATATTCTCAAACGCTTTGGTGTACTTGATTGTGATTACTAAAAAGAAGGATGCAAACTATTCAAATGCCAAAGAAGAAGAGTATTATCGCAATTTCAGATCCTATTTCCAGACTTGCATAACCCTGATGAAGGCTTTATCAAGATTCTGGAAAAGACCGAAAAAGGACTTGAATATTTTGAGAAACATGTGCATTCAAGCAGGTATCCATTTCCCCGAGCTAACTGACAATCAGGTTGGCGAAGAAGCAAACTTTGTTTCAAAATTCTCTTCCCTGGGCCCACCCTTCGTTGATGCGATAACGCCCAATGCGTCTGCAATATCTTACACGGTCAGCCCTGAAGTTTCATCTAATAGTACAAGTGATTTTGCAACTGAACTGTTGGATTTTGACAATCGTTTCTTTTTCCAGGATAGCTCGACTTCTGAATTCCATCCAACACCCGAGCCTTCTAATCTTCAACAATTTCAACAACCACTTCATCAACATTCGCAAATACAATCACTACATTTTCAGGACGAACTACAACATCAATTACCTCTACTCCCACAGGAAGTACAAGTACAACCACCTCAATATCCACTGCCCCAGCAACAAGTATATTCACCACCTTACCTGCAGCTTAGACCACAGGTATATCCTCAACAAGTTCCGCATTTCATTCCCACAATGCCCCAACCTCCTCCAACGATGCAAAGAGAATTTCCCATGGCGATGGGAGGTGAGGGCTCGATGCCCCTGGATTATAAACAAGATCTGGTGAGTAAAGACTTTTTAGATCTGATGAAACAGGTTTACCCCTCGTTCAACACCTCGGACTTCTCGAATGCAAACAACTCAACTGTGCCCAATCCGAATTACTTTCGTGATCAGAGCCATCCTGATTTTAACTTCACAGGGCCGGATGTTGGCCCTTATGGTCACCACAATAACAAAGCGAATGGAAATTACGGCAACCCCCCTAACTGAACCATTTTATCGCTGAGCTGATTTCATCGTGACCTTTATATGTACTATTTTTTTGACTCTAGTCTCCACGATTAATTCAACATAGAGCTGAAACATTATTTATTTAATTTAGTTGTATTGCTATCACAAGCTATGTAGTTTACTAAAAAAGTACCCTACCAGTCTAGCACCAGATCAGAAGAGCACGAATCACCAGCAGTTACCAGTGGTCTCACGGGAACTTTAATCTTAAACTTTCTGTCAATTTTTTTGAAGACCTCATTGTGTGTTTCAACAGACTCCTTTTGAGTAACTTTCCAACGAGTCGTACCCAAAACGCTGTCTAATTCCATGTCATTCGGCAACTTGATAAAAATATAACCTTCTTCTTCCTTGATATCGAAGGTTGCAACAGAAAGAGAATCATCATTCTTACAGGAACCTGTGTCCGGCTGGTCCTTCTCTATGACATAGTTTCTCTTGTGCAACGGACATGAAATATAGACATGTTTGTTCTCATCCTGGGATAAGATACCCTCAGACAATACAAAAGCCCTCTTGTGTCCACACATATTCTGAGAACAAAACAACTTGTCGTTAAGTCTAAAAATCGCTAATTGTGTGTCTGAAACTAGAATGGTAGCTGAAGAACCTGATTCTTTTGGTGGCAACTTACTAGATTCACAGATTTTCCTCCAAGATGTTGACGACCATTTGATGCCTTTGAAATCCTCTCTCTTGACCTGATCATTTGTTGGCCAATCAGCAGGTCTTCTTTGTCCTCTTTCTCGGATAATTTCCACACTATCTTGCTCTCTATCGGTGTTGACGAATTGTTTGAAAATAGGGTTTTCCTTTTGAGTTTCAACAGCTTCATTCCACTCGTCGTAGTATTTGCCAACCAATTCGCTCATCTGATCTTCGAGTTCTTGAGCAATTCCCAATTTGTCATACACCACAACATCTCTCAAGTATTCAATTCCTCCAGGTAAGCTCTCTAACCATCTAGCCGTCCTTTGCAACTTATCTGCGGTTCTTAAATAAAACATCAAGTATCGATCCAACAATGGAATTACCTGATCTGGCAACACATTACTTTTTAACAATTGTGCATGTGCTGGTTTCATACCACCATTACCACCGACAAAGACATTGAACCCTGATCCACTTGAGCTTTGGACTGCTGATAAACCAAAATCCTTTCCGTGCATTTCAGCACAATCTCTGATACAACCAGACACACCTCCCTTGAACTTGTGTGGAGATCTTATACCTTTGTATCTCTCTTCCAATCTGATGGCCAAACCAACCGAATCCCCAACACCATATCTACACCAGGTGGAGCCCACACATGATTTCACATTTCTCAAAGTTTTACCATAAGCTTGACCACTTTCAAAGCCATGAGCATGCAACTCCTCCCATATGCTAAGCAAATCCTGCTTCCTGGCACCAAACAAATCCACTCTTTGTCCACCAGTAATCTTCGTATAAAGATCATATTTCTTAGCGATCTGCCCTAAGGCAATCAACTTTTCTGGAGTAATCTCACCTGCTGATAACCTAGGAATGACAGAGTAAGTACCATTTCTTTGAATGTTACCTAACATTCTGTCATTAGTCTCCTGCAATCCATGAAGATCTGAACTCAAAATGTGCCTGTTAAACAATGTGGACAAGATAGAACCAATAGTGGGTTTGCAAACTTCACAGCCACTAGCGTCTGGATCTGATCCTAAATTTGTCATGACCTCCTTAAATGATTGAAACCTCTTTACCATTATTATTGAAAACAAGTCCGCCCTAGATTGCTTGAAATGAATGCAAAGGGCGTGTGACACAGCTTTACCCATTTTGACCATCTCTGCTTCGAATACAGCTTTCACTGTTGGCATACATCCACCACAAGCTGTACCAGCTTTTGTGCAAGAACTCAATTCTCCAACACTAGAAGCAGTGCCATCTCTAATCTTGTCAACAAGCATTCCCTTGCTGACATTATGACATGAACAAACTTGAGTGTCGTCTGATAAGGCAGAAACGTCATCATCCTCCTCCCCCGGTTTGCCCAAAATCAACTCCGAAACTGGACCTGGTAAAGGCTTTCTAGCTTTTGTCAAGGCTGTGAACTTGGTAAAGTTTTTAGTCTCACCCACAAGTATACCACCAAGAAGATACTTACCATCCTTCGTTACAATCAACTTCGTATAAAATCCATCAATTGGGTCTTCATATATGAGAGCCTTGACAAGGCATTTACAGTCTGTCTTTTCATAACCCCTTGGTAGCCATTTAGGGCCATTCTTGTCTGCAAAATAATCACCGAAGGAGGCGACATCAACCCCCATCAATTTCAATCTCGTCCCAATATCAGGCTCGGTAAACTCTTTGGGGGTATGAAATTTCGCTTGTGTCAAGTTAAATGCTAAGACATCGGCCATTGCTACACCTGGTGCAATTAAACCAAATGTTTTATCGTTCCAAGATGCACATTCACCAATTGCGTAAACCGATGGATCAGAAGTTCTAAGAAAATTATCAACGGCAACCCCCCCTCTATGGGATATTTTGATGTCCAGTTCGATTGCCAACTCGTCTCTCGGTTTAATACCAATGGTATAACAAAGAAGTTGACACTCTTCAATTTCACCGTTGTTGTATTCGACCAGTTGTAATTTTTGATTGTTATCGAAAATTAATTTCTTGACAGTTGTACCAGTTCTTGCAGTAACTCCCAAATCCCGCACTTTGGCCGTCAACAAATTTCCCCCCTTTTCATCCATCTGCTGTGATAACAACCAATTGGATCTGTGAACAACTGTCACATTATCGTATATGCTCATGTCGTGTAGCGCCTTTGCAGCTTCTAATCCCAACAACCCACCACCAACAACTATAGCTCTTTTTGATTTTAAATTTCTCTCTTTCAACAGATTACTGAAACCGAGCATTTGATTCAAATCATCAATGGTACGGTATACAAAGGCACCCATTGCCCTGTATGACTTGGTATCAGTGGCAGATCCTTCTAGTGGTGTCGGCAACAAATCCAAAGGCAAGAGCGCGTTTGAGCCAGTGGCGAGTACCAAATCGTCATAAGAATAAATGTTCCCATTTCTTGTTTCAACAGTCTTTGCCTCTCTGTTTATCTTTATCACTCTTTCATCAACTTTGTAGTCCCACCTATCTAAATCTCTTGCTTCGTAAAACCCCTTCGGCGATAGCAACAACTTATCAAAATCCTTGTGTTCAAAATATTCTGTCAATCCAACTCTGTTATAAGCCAAATGTGGTTCTTCTCCTAATATTGTGATCTTGTATTCATTTTGCTTCTCATCATTGGTCAACATCTTATCCAAGAACGCTATAGAAACCATACCAAGGCCAACAACTATGAGATGTTTTCGAGGCTTATTTACGAGTGAGCCTGGAACCGGTGGTATTCCATTGGCAACATTGGTAAATTCTATCTCTTGAATGGATGGTGCCATTATGAAGTTGTTCAAGTTTTGTGGAAGTTATTGGGGTGTTGTTTATTGAGGGCTTGTGGTGGATGCAAATAAAGCAATATATAAAGTGGTTTGCACTGTTGCTTTTAGGGAGAAAAGGATAGTTATCAAAAAGGCAATCGCAAATTGCTGATTTTTGAAAGGATCAGCTGCTGCTACTGCTGCATCACAAATTTTGAGGGGAATGTGGCAACTGATTGCAATATGCTAAATCCTGATTGGCAGGCAATTTATTTTCCACTAGTGGTATCTTATCATCAAATGTTGTTTGTTCTGAGTCCCACTGGTGGAGAAAGTCTCCCTCATCAGAATAAATGAATGGAAGAAAATTTACTGCAAAACTTCTCCGTCAAGTTCCAGATATGGTAGTTCTAAGCGACTAAAAATATACAGCATAAATAAAATCAAGTGAGAGCCAGTATCACGAACAGCTCTGTAGGTTACTTTACGATTGTTCAGTAGTGCTGTCTCTATTAAAACTATGATAACAGTAAGATGAACAAGACTACTAGGATTGCCTATTAAAACTTCCAGTGATTGTAAAAGATATAATTTATTTAAATGTAAAACAGCGCATATATTTCAAGCGAGCCCCTTGACAGGATCTTCTTCAATTAATTCGCTCTGTTTCTTCGATACATAACCTTCTGGCCTGTCCTCCTTGACAGGAATAAAACCTATTAAAAAATTCAAAATTACCATGACGATACCAATAATCCAAAAACCCCTGAAAAATTGTGTTACACCATCTTTAACTTGAAACCTGAAAACTAAAGAGAAGAAGATTCCACCCATGTTGCCGAAAGCCCCTGTGATACCAGCAACAATACCTGTGTGATGGGGATTGATATGTGGAACCAATGCAAAATTGGCACCATTACCCATTTCCATGAAGATAATCATGAAAACCATGGCTACTATCAATCCGGCCATCGACAAATCATCTCTTAAACCAATCCATAACAAGAAGATACCTTCTATGAACCCACAGATACACATCCAGAATTTCTTTACTTTTGTTGTCTGGAAGCGTTGGTACAACAAATCAGCAACGACACCACCAAATGGTCTTGTGACAACATTCAACAAACCCAACATGGATGCCCAGTTACCAGCTTCTTGTTGTGAAAAAGTGTGGTTGGAGTGCGCCAAATACACAGCAGACATCACTGCCTCGATTGCCAATTCACCTCCGAAAGTGGAAACATACCCGAGAGCGACGAGCATGGTTCTCCAATGGAAACCAACTTTGATGATGTCTATCAATTTAGGATCTTCGATGATCTCAGTCAAGTCAACAACATCTCCAACTCTTGTCTCTGTTGGGATAATGATGTCATCAGACGAATTTGAGTCGTGGTTGTAAGCTCTCTTGATATCTTCTCTTGACAAAACATGCGATATATTGTCCTTTTCATCTCCTTGCCTTGATGTAACTGGCACTGATATAACATCTGTTGTTGTTACATTCACTCCAATACCAAGAACATCTGTCCTGTTGGACCATTTGCCCTCTGGACAATCAACTCCAAATATTGCTACCAAAGCTGCAACGAATAACAATATAATCATTGGACCAATAACAAATGCCAATCCCCAACTTCTATGTTGAGTGTAACCTCTTCTTTCCAAGTCGGATACGATAGCTGGCATCATGAAAAAGGCGACACCACCACCAGCGTTACCCCAACCACCAGCCAAAGCATTTGCAGTTCCCACTACACTTTTGTCAAAGAATAAAGTGGTCCAGACCTGACATGGAACAAAACTACCACCCAATAAACCAATGAAAAATCTAATCAGATGTAAACCTGCAACATTGGTAACACATGCTGCAAACGCCGTCGGAACAGCGCCTACAACAAGCACCAAGCACATCACCCATCTTGGACCAAACTTGTCACATAATGGACCCAAGATCACTCTTGCCAACAAAGTTGCACTCAAACCACAGATGTTATCGTTAGCGATATCTGTGGCGGTCAAGTTCAAATCCTTCTTGATGGTTAAAGATAATAATGGAGGAAAGGCAAACCAGGATAAAAATGAGACAAAAAAACCCAACCACGACAAGTGAAAAATTCTACCGTATTTCGATTTCACATTGAAAATCGGGATTGTCATAGCCTTGTTGGTTTTCTCATTGATAACAGGATCTTTGTAGAGATCAGAAAACTTCATCTTTTTATTTGTGTTGAATTTGCAACTCTTCTTTATATCGACTAAATGATGAGATTGATCTGATGTGAATTATGAGCAGGTGTTTTGTATTTATATCACGGAGTCTGATGAATCAATATGCGTTCAAATGTTGGCAGCTTTCTTATCTCACTATCACTTAAAAAAATTCTGCCTAGTATTTTCCGTATTGAGCACCAAATGTAAAACTAACTCTTTATAAAACTGTTAGTTATATCCCTCTATTGACCTTGACAGGGCTTCATTCTTAAACTCTACAGCAAGCAGCACTATAATCTCCACCTTTCTTATCAGTCGATCGTTCAATAGAACGATGAGTCGGGTGTTCTAAGTAAACTTTTTTTCAGAACCCCAAGATGAAAATGAAAATAATTGGAAACAGCCCTAATATTGTTATCGTTCCATGCTATATCCCTGATTACGTAATGGTACAAAGTCTTCTCCACCTCTTTTTCATTACTGTTACCAAATGACTCAGTGAAGTTGATCAGATAGAACCCTAGACTGACTACCCAAGTAACATTGTGCGTAGCAATGCAAGTAAATAACTTGGGAGTGATCAATTCTGTTCCCAATCTACATAGAAACTCCCCTTTGAAATTGATAACGAGAAATGAAAAAGTCGTTCACAGCATTTACAAAACTTCCCTCACCGGTTTTGGCTCGTTTCTTGCAACGCAGCAGCGAAGACCTTATTAGTAGAACCTGCTATAAACAACTACAGCTTTCTACTCATCAACTGATATTACAGGACAATAATGGCTCCGAGTGGACGACCTTCGACACTCGCTTCAGTGGCCTGTAGCTTGTGCCGTAAAAGGAAAAGGAAATGTGACGGAGGGCAGCCCTGTAGCACTTGTGTGAAGTACAACAATTCCGACCATTGTGAATACCCTGTTGATAAAGATAGAAGAAAATGGAAATATGATTCGTCGTACGTCGACTATTTGGAGGTGAAGTCAGATCTTTTAACCAATTTTGCTAATGAATTGACAAAGTCTAATCCAGAAAAGGCTGCAAATATAAGAGCTAGGTTAAATCTTTCACTACCGCAACAGCCATCAGGCTCATCTAATGCTTCAGATCCCAAACTAGCGGCGATTGCCAATCCAAGCGCCCTCGAAGAAGTTACATCAACTGCATGGAGAGTGAGGCAAGACAGGTATGGCAGAACTGCTTTTTATGGTCCCATTTCTGGTCGTCAGCAAGTTTTAGAAGATGAGGAACTGGAAGCTCTGTTTGAAAAAGATCAAACTGGCAAGATCGATGTCTTTCTTATAACAAAGGAGTTTAGAGACCAGTTGTTTGCAATCTTTGAGAAAAACTTTGCAAGATATTTTTACATCTCACTGATAACTTTGGATGAGATCAAAACTTGGCAATTCCCAAGCAGAGACTCAAATAGACAATTCTTGTTGTGTGCAATCTTTGCCTACGCAACAACTTATACCACTATGAAAAATGTTTCGTCATCTTTTTTAGCAGAACTGGAGGCTATTGCGTTGACTGCTTGCAGAAATTCCTTGGACGAATTTGTTCTTCAGGGGTTGTTGATTTTATCATGTTTTGAGTTAGGAATGGCTTTCGATTCATCTTCCTGGTTATTCAATGCCATGTGCGCATCTCAAACACAGTATCTAGGATTACACTTGGGTGATTCTCCTTCCTCTTTGTTGAACGCTCAAGGAGTGAGAAGTATGGTTTCATCTTCTCCCTTAAAGTCGGCGACTTTCTGGTCTATAATCATGCAGGATCGGTTAATTACGAGTGTTTTAGGAAGAGGTTCCAGAATTCAGTATTTCAGAATTATGGCTTCTTTCTATTCTCCAAAGATACAAGACATTTCACACCCACATTATGTTTCAGAGTTGGTCTTCACGTATCACTCAAGATTATGGTATATCCATGATCGTTCCATGGGCCAAATATACTCTTTTAAAGCCCAATATCTACACAACTCCCATAGATTCGCATTGTTGAAACAAGGTGTCAATTCTTTAGAGGTGTTATTCAAGTCAATCCCCGAGATAATCCAGTTGAGAAGCAACCAGGAAGATCCAAGAGTCTTGATGTTGCATCTCTCCTACTACGTTGTATTATTGTTGCTTCACCGCCCATACTTATCATCAACACCAGAGTCAGTAATGGATGTTTCTATTCAGCAGTGCGTAAATGCATCAATCGTAGTTGATAAGTTCAACAGGGTACATGGATTTAGCAGCGCCCCTTATTTTGCAAGTTATTTGATTTTGTCCTGTGCCATGTTTGAATTATTTATTTTGTCTAACAAGGACGACAAACTCAAACCAGATGCTCAAAATCGAATGGACATTTTTGTAACAGCTTTGTTGGAGTTTGGAAAAGTTTGGAGACGAGGTTATAAGGACCTCCAAGTATTGGCAACATTAGCCACAAAATGGAATGTTGACAATTCATTTTTGAAAGAGCTGGCGAACTTGGCTCAATGCAGTAGTAACAATCTTTACAAGGAAAATGTTGAGACGAATGCAATTTATGATGATGAAGTTGTTGAACATGCTGTAAATGAATTTAACCAGCAGTTCGAAGGACACTATCAATTTGATGGTTGGAACGAAAATTTCAGCCTTAATGGTGGTAGCGAGATGAGTGCCGATGGATTAAGTGGTGGCTTTGATGTGGGTGAAAACTCTGCATTTAAATTGGGAGATTCTTGGATTTGATTTGAAACTGTTTGAGAAATACTGGAGTTTGGTGGTTTTTACTGTTCTTTTCGTTTTGTTTGACTGTTCTTTTCGTTTTGTTTGTCCTCCTGATATATTACCGAGAGCCTATAAAAGCACAACTCGAATAATTTTATATAATAATGACCTTATTTATTGAAATGGCATTGTCCAGATACCTCGAAAGAAATAATAATTAATGTACTATCACTAATAAGTCAAGACTATAAATGCTCGGTTGCTTCCTCAAGTCAAAATCGATGAATGTTATCCACTGGAACTCCAAACAGTTTAGCCCATTCAATAACACCATCCTCCATTTGCTTTGGACCACACACCAATAACATGAAATCATCCAGTTTTAGAGCTCTCTTAGACAGATAATTATCTAATAAATTTTTATCAATGTGTCCTTTCAATCCCTGCCAGCTCTCATCTGGTTTGCTCAAAACATAGTTTATTTTAAAATTCGGTAATTCGTCACCCCCAAACAACTCGTCCAACTCCTTTTTCAACAAAATGTCCTCTGTTGTTTTATTTCCGAAAAAAAAATCCACCTTGATATTTTTCTCATTTAACCTCGCAATCTCTTTGAATATTTGATATGGTGGTGTCAATCCAGAACCACCACCAATCATGAGAAACGTTTGGCACCTTCCCTTCTTTCCGCTTTTTACATATTCCCCGTTTCCTAAATACTCAAACTCACCAATTGGTCCTTTGATTTCTAAAGAGTCTCCGACTTTCATCTTCTCTAATCCCATAGTAAGTCTTCCACCAGGAACACCATTTTGTGGAAAATACACTTTCACTAATACGTCCAAAACACCCATTTGAAGATGATTGGATTTCGGTGTGTACGCTCTCATCACATATCCCTTTTCATCTTTCAATCTTAAATATAGATGTTGTCCCACTGGCAACCCTGAAATCTGATCTGGATACTCTAACAGAAAAGAGAAAATTCTTGAATCGTGAGAAATTTGCCTCTTTGAGATCAAGCTGGCTTTCTTCCACTTCTTTGGGTTCAAGAAAATCTCACTATTCTCCTCCATTTTCTGGTCATTAGTAACAAGAGGCTCATCTGACTTCTCCAACAGCCCGAGATGATATCTGGCTAGTAATTTTTTGGCATGATCTGAATGTACTGCCATGAAGTCATCCGTGGCGTCTTCACCTGCCACGAGAGTGATGCTTTGTGCCCCACCTGGGTGATCATCCAAGTATGGAAGTCCATCGAATACCTGCCCATGGACGACAAACCATGGATTTTCTTCGGTGGAGTGTCTCAAAAGCTCATCTTTTGAGATGACCACGCCCAATTTATCAGGATTTGTCATCATCAGAAAATCTAACTCGGCTTGGGCAGGACCCTTTGCCTCCTCATTATCTTCGACAAATCCTTCTTCTCTCTCGCCCCAGGTTCTCGATAAGATGTCACCCCCTTGAGCTTTGATCCTATCCATCCACCCGCCTTTCTTGTTTGCAATGACGGGATGTTCAAACCTTAATGTGCCAGCTTCGTCATCCCTAACAATTGCTATACGATACCACCAGTTATTCAACATTGAAGTAATATTCCAGTACATATCTCTAGGCTGTGTAGTCATATTATCATCCATAGCTCTCACAATAATGTCTTGGGCATCGTATAGTTCCCCTTTTGGAATATTTATTGTCCAGTAACACCAGCAAAGATAAGATTCTCTGTCACATACATTCACCAATCCTCCAAATAATTCAAACTCTCCGGCCTCCCTGTAACGGTCCTCTGGGTAGTCGATCTCAGTCAACTTCCAACTCTTTCCTCTATCAAGGCTCACTTCTACTCTGCCTACTCTAATTCCACCTCCGTTATAAGCGAATCCTTTAACTGGATACAATTCCTCCTTAGCTTCTGATTTGAGCTCCCATACCTCTTCGTTTTCAGGATACACTGTGACACTTTGTATGTTGAGATTATAAAGTGTATATCTTTCATCTTTCCAATGTTCATCCAATTTGAGAGCAGCTATTTCTGGAGTTACATAAGTTGGTAATACTTTGTTATCATAGTAATGATACCAGTTGTCGGAAGGCTTGTCTGAAATAATTATTCTTTTGAGCCATTTAACTGATCTTCCACCAATCACTCCCGGTATGAGTACCCTTAATGGTCTTCCATGATCAGGTTCCAAAAACTCACCATTTTGTTTATAGGCCAACATGATGCATTTTTCAGGATCGTTGACCCACACCATCTTGATACAAGTACCATAGGCTCCATTTGCTGGAGAATCTGCACCTTCCATCCACAAATACTTAGCTTTTTTGGATGGATTAGCAGCAGAGATGATATCTTTTAGAAATGGGCCCGTCCATAACGAGTTTGAAATACCGCTAGGGCCCCAATTAAATCCCGATCCCTTTTTAACCATATTTTGCTCTTTTCTTCTATTTCCAGCACAGCAGAGTGTAACTGGTACCGTGTATTGTTGGTAATCTTCCATAACTGACTTCAAGTTTATTGTCATTGGATTTTGTACCATTCCTTCAATGGTAAATTCCCAATTCAACATCTCTTCATCCACACATTTGGGGACAGGCCCATGGTTTCTGACAAAATGTAACGCAGATGGTGTCAAGAATCCAGTATCAAATAACAAAGTCAAGGGACTTTCGCAGTTGAAAGGATGTGCACCTGTCAACCTCAATAGACGGGGGTCTCTAGGAACAAAATTGTCTTCACCCTTTTGATCGATCTCCAACACATCTTCTATGTTCTTCTTATAGTCTCGTATAACTGGAAAGGGGTAATCATTATGCTCAGGCTCCGCTTTCAATGAGACAACTCTCTGTTCGGTAATAATGGTTGTCTGTGCTGTCATAGTTAATTCTGCTTGAATCATCCCGATAATAAAAATAAAGCGTTGAGCTGTGATGTATGTTGAAACTCTTCAACCCACTTTCTAACCTATAGAAATCTGGTTATTTTTAAAAGCCCTCTTATCTTTCGTAAATCAATTTTCAAAGGAATTCTTATCACTCGTAAATCAATTTTTAAAGCTGGCAGCGGGAGTGGGGAGGGAATTGTTACTTATCGAAATTCTACATGTTTTTGTTCTGAAAATGTAGGTTAATCAAACCACGCCGCATTTGGAGAATATTTTTTTTTCTCCATTCAAAAAACTATTTTCCGCAAAATGTATAAGATATTCTCCGGTGCAATGAGCTTTGGATATGTTTGCGGAAGATCTGCAAATTTAACGCCAGATATACCACTATGCGTCATCATTCTCACTATGGACAATCATTGATATTTAGTCTCCGTATCTGTGTCAAATTTTACAGTGGTTATTATCAGTTGCAACAGTAAAATTGAACTGGGTGCTGCTTACATTGACTCATAAAAGGTGGTGTTTGATTGGACGGTAGCCACGACGGTCGAGCGTTATGATCTCTAGAATCTTACAATCCAAGTGATCTCAATATGGAAGAGAATTATGCAAAAAGATATCAGATGTCTACAAGCTGAGTCGATTTATGAAAAGAAGATAAAGGGATCTCAATGAGGTATTTGATTGACCTTAAAACGCTTTGTCAAAGTCGGTCAATACAAATCTGTACCTGACATCACCCTCGTCTAGTCTGGTTAAAGCCTTACTCAAATTCTCAGCATTTAACGGAACTTCCTCAACCCATGGCTTCAAGTTATTTTTTGAAACAATTTCGAACAACTCTTCCATTTCTTTGACAGATCCCAACTTTGACATCTTGATACCAGCACCACTTGGTGTCGAGGCGAACGGGTCGTATTCATACACATCACCAACGCATGGTAAACCGACAATAGTAAATAACTTGTCAACTTTCAACGTCTTAATATAATTGTTCAAAGCTGAAGCTGGAATTCTTGACGCACAATTCAACACGACATCAAAGGTGTCTTGCAACTCTGATTCCCAGCCTTTGTCTTCATTAGTGGCAATAAATCCGTCAGCTCCAATGGCCAAAGCATCCTCTTTCTTTGCTGAGGTTCTAGAAAAAGCATAAACTTTTGCACCCATGGCTTTGGCAATGAAGATGGCCATATGGCCCAATCCACCAATACCAACGATACCAACGGTTGAACCAGGACCAATGTTTGCCCTCTTCAAAGGGGAGTACACAGTCAAACCACCACAAAGCAATGGAGCAGCAGATTTAGAGTCAACGTTCTCAGGAATTTGAAAAGCAAAGTGCTCATGGACACGATGATGGGAAGCGTAACCACCTTGTGAGATGTAGTCGACAGTGTGGAACGGCTTGTTGTAAGTGGAGACATATTTTGTCTGACAGTAGTTCTCATTGTTATCGTGACATCTGTTACACTCCAAACACGACGAATTTTGTGCACCAACCCCCACTCTATCCCCCACCTTATGCTTGGTAACTTTTGGGCCCACGGCAATCACTTTACCCACGATTTCGTGGCCCACAACTAAATCTTTTCTATTGATTTTACCCCAGTTTCCTTGAATGGTGTGTAAGTCTGAGGTACAGATACCACAACATTCAACCTCGATGTCAATATCATGATCTTCTGCTGGCTTCGATGGAAAAGTGGCCAAGTGAGGTGTAGACCACTCCTTTGGGTCACTTACTCCGTAACCTTTGAATTCTTCTGGATATGGCATTCTGCAATTGCGGTTTTTGTTTGATTATCAAGACTAATTATAACCGTTGAGACGATTGAAATATTTGGACTGAAATAATTGAACGGCGATGGGGACATGTTTATATACTTTTTCAATTGACCGAAAAACACAAAAAAAAATAACACACAGAGAAAAACGTCCCCACGTCGGCAAAAGCCCAAAACGAGGTGGCCTACAACGCGCGCTTAAGTGAGAAGCTAACCGAATGTTAAAAAGTAGATCACTTACAAACAATATTGTCTATAGAGCGATTGCGATAGGTTCTACCAATATGATACTGTCTTTAGAACCCCTTGTATAGCTAATGACTTGAAGAAGCTTAGCGCTAGTTGCCAACTCCTCAATACCCCACTGCCCTTTTGAGTAAATTTCAGGTATTTTGCTACTCAAAGCTGGAAAGAAATATTCGTATAATTCTTTAACTGAATCTCTGTCCTGACTTGTAACAGGCACTTTGTGCCTGAATTCTTTGAATAAAGACTGTATCCATTTTGGTAAAACTTCATCATCTACTCTGTTGTAACAACGGATCAACCACAACAAAAATACTTGATCTTGCAAACCTTGATCCTCAATCATCTCTGCATCCACTAATCCAAAAGCCAAAAGCAAAGAATTAGAAAATAGAGAGTCCTTCTTGAGTATTTTTCTCAAATCCCAAACCTTTGACTTTTGATCTTTGAGTATCCTTTTTTCTTGTTTCTTCAGCTCGGTAATGACATTTTCATACAATTCTTTTTGGCTCTGCTTATACACAGCGGCTTTCCTAGAGTTTTCATTAGTATCCATGATCTTGTTAGCACTGTTGAGGGAAACAAGTTTCAGCTCAACCGCTGATCTCAATTTAGTCAATCCTTCTAATCTCATTCTCAAGGACATCATCTGTTCAATATCGTTCTTGACCAAATAACCAAACAAGTTCAATAAACCAGATGGCAAAATGTTGTCGTGATTACAGAAGTATAACAAGCCCTTTTTATAATCTTTGTAGTTCACGGGCGTGTTATTTGGTTTTAAATTGTACTTTGACGTTGTGTAATCTTCCAATCTTGGTAAAGCAATACCAAAATTTTCAATTTGAGGTAACATTTCAGACGGTACCTTGATTCTCAATGCAATAGAATCACTTTTGTTGTTTTCTAGGACAAAGCCATAGCCCATAAGTAACTCTTCATTGCCCTTTTTGCCATAATTATTGAAAACTTCTTCTCCAACGTATAATATTGAGCTCAGGTTATTATTGAAGATGAAATGTTTTTTTGATTCATCTAATGACCAAGAAACGTAAGACTCGGGGTCGTGATTTAAGAGATCAACAACTGGGAGAAGCATCGAATACTTTGGGTCTGCATCTTCATCAACCAAAATATACGGAAATGATCTTGATTTAAAGATCATACTCGCCCATAAATAGCAAGGGAAACTTGACCAGTCTTTGTCACTGAATGTTATTAATTTCTGGTATAACTCATCTTCTTTGAAAGTTCCCTGTTTGAAGAGATCATAAAACTTTAAATTGCCATCAAAATTTTCATCTCTAAATTTTGAGGGAACCAATTGAACAGAATCGAACCACTCCTCAACAAAATTTTCAAGGATCTCAGATAGGGATGATCCCAAATTAGTTCCTTGCAAAGAGAGTTTCTCTTCCAGAGTCCAATATACTGGTGACCCGATCTCTCTTGCTTGTGGCAAAAGGTCGATATACGCATTCCAAAAGCTCTCCCCTTTCAAAGATCTTTGATAGCTCAAAAAATGTTTGGTTATGGAGTTGATGTCTTTAGCCTCATGAAAGTCAACACCAAAGCACTCCTTGGCCTTCATTGCGTGTATAATTATACATTCAGGGATTGTGATGTTGGGTGTTGATGGATCAATTTTGTTTTCCGCAATGGCTGCTAGACCTTTACCAGGAACCGTCTTGAAAGAAATAGAGCTATTTATCTTAGCTCCTTGCTCAGTTGCCCACTTCAATAGCGTCACTACCGAGATATCTGACATAGTGAATTGTAGAGTCCCAATTATCTCTGCTGCTTTCGATTTTCTATTTTTTACTTTTCATTTAATTTTCAGATGAGATTCTTTTTCATACATTTATAGAAGGTGATATTTTTTTTTGAAACCATGAAATAATGATCGGTTTTGAAAAATGAGTGCCCTTGTCAAAAGCATGCGCGATATTGTCGCGTAATAATCAGAAAGAGGCGCTTAAGTTGATTGTCAAGATCACGAGAATAACTAATTTTCGGTCATATTTTAAATAGTAACTGACGCCATAGTTTGTTTAAAATACAAATTTTTATTCAGAACAACCAATTTCTGTGATAATTTAAGCTATACCCTCAAAAACCGCATCAACAAGAGTCTGGTCGTCACCTCTGACTTCCGCTTTCATCAATACAACACCATTACTTACATCAGCAGCAAATCTAATTTGAGCTGAAATTTTAGACCCATCTAATACAGATTTACCAGACAATCTTAACGAATGTGACGTTGAACCAGTTTTCACTTCTTCCGTGTTATTAGCTGGCAACATGGACAAAGAACCAATAATTCTATTGACGATCTCTTGTAAATCAAGAGAGTCATTAATGTTGAAAACGGCAGAGTCTCTCAACTCAAGCTCATCCCATTGTTTTGTAAAGTCAGAAACAAAACTTGGTGCGATGAAGTCTCCCGGTGTCACAGCTAATTCTTCTATTTGATATTCATCCTGGAAGCCTTCATCATCAACGACTGAGGTACCAGTTGCCGGATCGATTTCCTTGGAAATGAAGGACAAAGTGTTAACAAAGGAAGTCAAATCAAGCAGTTCTTGTCTCGAGAAAGAGACAAAAACAATACCCTTTGAGTCTGGTGCCAAAACATCAATTGGCATCAAGAAGTCTTCCAGATAAGTTTCTGACTCCGGTTGAGCAATAACTGATACGTCGTTTAGTTCAATGTCATGCAAAGTGTTTTCAACATTGAATTGTAACACCAAATGCTCCTTGAACATATGTTTGACTGCAGTGATAACAAATTCTGTTCCAGTCTCAGTCAACTCGATAACATCGGAAGAATGTAATAATGAGCCATACTCTGCCAATTCTGGAATTGCAGATAATTCTTGAGAGTATTGCTGTTGGGTTAAACTTTGCTTGACCAAGTAATTTGTCTCTTCCTTTTCTTGATCAATGGCGTGAGTAGACTGCTCTAAACTCTCCAGCTCATTTTCCAATTGAGATATCTTGTGTTTCAAAGCATTTGATCTCAGTTCTTCCAAAGTCAATGCTGGGACCATTGAAATATCGAAAGGAACCTCGAAGCTTTCCTTATCACCATTCAAGTACGAGCTTAACTTCTGCTCCAAAACTGGTAAAGAATACATAGTGGTTGGAGTCAATAATTGCTTGACCTGCTTGGACTTGTTTGATTCATCTATCAACTTCAACGATACCGCAGCTCTATCTCTAACTTCATCGTCAACATCATTCAATGATCTGTTCAATAGAATTTTGATACTCTTGGCAACAGTTTCATCTCCAATTAATGCGAATTTAGATAACGAGATAATTGCTGAAGATCTAACAATCGAATTTTCTAAAACGACACGGTTATAGATATGTCTGATGTACAATGTTGGATTCGTTGTTTTTGGCCCTTCATTACCCAATAAATACAATATTCTGACAGTCAATTCACTGTACTCACAATCTTCGATAAACTCACACAAGTTTTCCAATGCTTTGTCTCTAGATTCTGGGATATAGTTAACCATGTCGAATAAAGCCTCAACGATAGCATTTTTGAAACTGAACCCGCCATCATCCCTCAAACAATCGTTCAAGAATGATAACATTGAATTGTGTTTCTCAGGGAATTTCAACGACAACGTTCTGATGGCATCTATAACAACAATTTTGAACTCATCCGATATTTCGCTCATGAATTTGGATATGGTTTTGATCAATCTATCAACGTTATCAGTATTACCCGTCTTCAATAATGTGGTGATTGCATACGTTGAAATAGATCTATTTGGATCATTGATCAAGCCTTCCAACTCACCATTGCAAATTACAATCTTTTCTGGAGTCTTCATGGCAATCTTGTTTAGGAGTCTTACAGCACCAAATCTTGTGATAGTTCTTGGTGCTGTTAATAAACCTTGTAATGCATTAATGGCATTGAGATGTTGTTCACTCGACAATGATGAAATGTTTAAAATGGTCTTAGCAGCCTCTAACTCGACCATATCTGATTTGTTTTTCAAATAATTGTTTAACACGGGAAATAGTGCGGATATTGTTGTAGGATCATCTTTTATAATTTGGCCAATATAACGAATCAACTGGACTATAGCTAATGGATTCTTGAGTGGACTGTTTGAATTACTCAAGGAGTTAATCAACTTGGTCAAAGCCATTCTATCGTGATTTCTCAAATGATATAACAATCCTAGAGCGTGGTACTGATAGATATAGGTGGAAGATGGTAATTTGTTAGCACCATAGTTTTCATGGGTCAAAAATTGTTGCAGAGGAAAGGTTTTAGTGGCATTGATGCACTCCAGTGTCTCATTAGTCCAGCGCTTCACAACATCTTTGGCAACTGGCAAAAGATGATAGGAAGAAATCAACGCAGCAGAAGAGACATTTGGATTCTTATCAACAACACAATTTTTCATCAATCTTTCTGTTGCTTGAACTGTAGAAGCATCCAAAATTCTTGCTAATGTTCTGATTGCATCTGGTTTATAAATTATTTCCCCATTTTGAATGTCTTTCATGATGGATGAAGTTACCATCAATATATCATCACTGATGGCAGATAACTCTTTGATTGCCAAGTATACCAATTGTCTCAAGGATGAGTCTTTGTGTTGGAACAACTTTGAGATTGAAAAGAAAAGAGTCGTGGCCTCCTGGGATGGAAATGTCTCTCCAGAGTACAACAATCTCAATAGCCTGCCCAATAAAACACGGCATCTCTTAGCTTGCACTGGAGAAGCATTGAATGCCTGTAAACAATCTTGGAATACTGTCATTTTATCTGGCAATGAACCAGACTCAGCGTCCTCGAACTTCTTGTATGAGTGTGTCGACATCCTGCTATAATGGATTTTATCCAATTTCAAACAGACCCGTTCACAATTTGAGAATCCTAGCAGAGAATTGAACTAGAGGCAAACAAATTTGAGCTGTACCTTGATCACTGATAGACGGTGAACTCAGAAGAATGTGTGTTTACGTGTTTTGAATGAGATTGGATCCAAATGTTGAGGGAAAAAACAAAATTCAAAAATTTGCTGTACTTTTCCAACGATCAATTTTGATAACCTTTTATGGTACTTTCCCGAAATGGTAATAGTATATCAACAACGTCAAAAGCTGACCTAAAAGGTTACTCAATAAAAAGTAATGCTACAGTCTTTTTCAGGATGGTTCTTAGTAGTCTCTAAGTTTTCTCCTTATTCTATCTTCGCTTTCATAAGAAGTGGAAAAATGTTCCAAGATCGTTTCATACAATGGAGTTTCAGATTCTTTAGAATTACACTATGCAAATCAGGGCAGCCGAGTACCAAGCTCGTAGTCTCTTTGCTTGAAAGCATCCCTTCAAGTATTAATCGAGCTTTCGAAGTCTGCAGCAAATTCAAAACAGATTACGATTCAAATAGTGTTGCTCAAAAGTGACTGAGCAACAAAATTTTATAACTAACATTTGACGCCGGAATCACCAATAGGCACAGCGTATAATCTTAAAACAGAGGTCAATTTATCCTACGCTGCTCTCTAAATGTTGGATTCTCATTTAAACAAAGGGATAAAATCATGGAGTGCTACTTTGAAAGCTCAAGTTGAAAATGAAAGTTAAAATAACACACTATATAATTTTGAAGCAACTACTAAATATCAGAGGAAGTGAAGTTGTTAATAATGCAACGGGTTACTCCTTATCATCCAGAATTTTGAACATTCTGGGAATGAATTGGGTTGATGAATCTTTTCTTCAATTGGGCTCACTGATATTGACCAACAACTGTGCCAAACATCTTTTCGTAGCGTTATCATCTCTCAATGCCATACTGAAAGTTGCATCTTTCAATGGCTCCGGAAGAGTCTCTCTCAATGCCTTTCTGGCGTCAGCATTATCAGACAATCTGAGATAGCATCTAACAACGTGCTTCAACAATCTTACCGTTTGTTGTCTGACCAACTGATCCACCATCGCCTTCAAAACATTGTTCACAGCATCAAACCTCTCAAACGTGGCACACACATGACTGAGTCCTGCATCATCCACGAGTATCTTTTGCACTATAAAAATGGCAACAGTTTTGGAAAGTTCTGAGGACGACTCCATGATTCTCAAACACAATGGGATGATCTCCGTAGTCAACAAGAAGGATATCACCTCTGGAGTATCGTTCTTAACCAAAGCGCCGATTACTCCCAATGAAGTAAGCCTCAAGTATTCATACGGTCTTTGTTTGGAGGTTGTACTCAAAAATGGATATAAAAAGAATGGGATATGAGCACTTAAAAATGCATTTCTAGTCTCTTGATGGGATGCCACACATTGTAGTAATGCCAAAGCATTACAAACTCTATTAGATGCGGCAGCACCTAGCTGTGGTGGTGATAATAGCGGATAAACAGCAACAATCTCTTCCAAAAGAGATGTCATGACCCCAAATGAATGCCACAATACTAAAGCTAAATCATCGTACAACTCACGTTTTTTGCCCAACTCAAGTAGAGCCTGCTCTCTGCTTGCCGCTGATCCATATACCAATTCAATGATCCACTGGTACACTTTGTCATCATTGAGCGCCTTGTTCGAGGCTGAATTTGGTATTGATTGTTGTGGTGTCTGGGTTGACTGAACCTGTGCTTGCTGCTGAGGTAACTGAGTCAACCCCAGGGCAGCAGTTGCTTGCTGGTTGACTGGTGAGCTGACTTTAAGAAGATTTTGAAGTGAGTTTTGTTGTTGTTGTTGTTGTTGTTGTTGTTGTTGATGTTGCAGTTGAGCTTGTGGGATTTGGTTGAGAAGATTGGGATTTCCTTGAAGGAGTATATTTGATGAATTCTGGAGTTGCGACGGCTGGTGCAGCTGGAGAATACGAAATTGTTGCTGTTGCTGAGCATTGAACTGCTGTTGTTGTCTCTGTTGAAGTAGCTGAGCAGCCTGCGTTTGCTGATCGTTCAACATTGGACGATACATTTCCCTTTGATAAAGTTTGGAGAATCAATGAGAATTTTGAAAACTCAACTTGAATTTCGAAGATTTATTGCACCAATTCGCGGACCTGCGAAGTATATATCAATAGTCTATTTGGGAATCTTATAACAATATCGGTGAATAGTGTCAAAAAATTGTTTTGATATAAAGAATGATATCTTAAAACTATGGCGAATGCTATTAACTTAGCTGTAGCCCTCACCAACAAAAAAGATGTTCGAGATGATTTTCATTTCTCTTATGCAAACACGTACGATTTTATGGAAATTGTACACTACTCTTCATATATCGAACTATAAATTACTCCTGAAAAGCCCCTTTGATCACTCCAATGACAGCGGTGGTGGCTATCTTATCCGTCACGCCTTTTGAAATCGCATACTCCACATCAGCTAGCTGTCTCAAAATCTGCGATAATTGGGTAGCTGTCAATTCATAATTTTTCAACAAATCCACGAACGATGCTATTAAATCTATGATGGCCAAGCCCTTTGACTTCCTCATCTTCTCCAAACCCAAAAACAGAGAAGAGTATTCTTCTTTCAAAATTATTGTCAATGCTGTTTCGATATCTTCTGGGTGTGCTGCACCGACACAGTCGTAGATCATCGACTTTGTAATTTCCTCACCTTCATTTACAGCTGCGGCACATGACTGTAACACGTTCAAAGCTCTTCTCATATCTCCCTGTGACAACTCCAAAAGAGAACTCAATGCTTCATCTGATACCTTTAGTTTTTCTAGTGTTATCACTTCCTCGACTCTTTCCTTTATAGCTGACTTTTGTAAAGGCTGAAATCTGAACCTAGTGCAACGAGATAGCAATGCAGGGTTCATTTTGTGAGAATAATTGGCTAGGATACAGAAACGGGTATTTTTTGTGTACTTTTCGATAACTCTTCTCAAAGCATTTTGAGCAACATTCGTCATGGCATCTGCCTCATCCAAGATGATCAATTTAAAGCCCTTGCTGAAGATTTGCATTGTTGATGCAAAATTCTTGATTTGATCCCTGACAACATCTATACCTCTATCATCTGAAGCATTCAATTCCAATACCATGTTTTTGTAGTTATTGCCGTACAATTCCTTCGCCAACGCAATGATGGTGGACGTCTTACCTGTACCAGGTGGACCATAAAATAATAAATGGGGCAATTTCCCTTCTTCAACAAACTTTCTCACTGTATCCACCACACCGCTTTGACCATGCACTTCGCTCAAGTTGTTTGGTCTATACTTTTCAATCCATGGCAAGTTATCTGATGACATTGTGGTTCTTTTGATCAAACTTGAAAATCTTGACTTGTAGTTGTAACGCGTCTCTCTTCCATTTCTGTGTTTTTTTCTTTACAGCCCCGATTTTTCAATCATCTCTTCACAGCTTCAGTAATCCTTTACGTGCATTCACTCATCTGCTCATCTCCCTATTTGATGTATAAGACAGTCCCCTCCTCCCTTATCTTCCTAATAGCACTACTAATAATTTCAGTGATATCGCTGCTGAATCCGGAAGAAAGCGATGAATTTCAACATTTGGATCTGAACCACATTGAGCCTTCAGGAGATAATGAGATCAACTTTATGGTATCAGATGAACCAGAGCCCATCGCGTTCAAAACCATTCACCCCAGGAGAAGTTTATTGAGTTCTTTGGAAAACGCTGACAAATTGTCCGAATGGACTCCAATTGCAAATCAAATTGCAGCCAATGAAACACAATATTACGAATTCGTGGTGAATACAACGCAAACAGGTTTGGGTGCATATTATGAGATCTTGATCTTTCTCTCGGGAAACATCTGTAGTTCACCCGATGATTTGGAAGACAAGACTTCTAAAGATACTCAATTGCAAATTTACTACTCTTTTAATCAAAGTGACATGTACAATTTATCAGATGTTTCAAGTACTACATTTGAGTACGGTTATATGCAAGCCCTAGCATCAAATCCCACAGCTGACCCTTACTCCAACTTGTACATAGCTGTTAAGAGTCCAACTATGGGGGAATATTTCGATGGATTGTGGTCGTATGAGATGGGAATCTCTCAAAATGATTTAGTATTTCAATGGGATGATAGATCTTGGGCAGATTTGGTTGACTCTGATGACCAATCGGCTTTGTTTGTGACTGGAAATCTCTCGTCAGAATACCCATCCCCCGTTTCTGGTCAATCTCCCAATGATGACAATATTTACAAGCTTCACATATACGGCTCCGATTTTAAACATTATTTTCACGGCCTAAACAGGAGTTGGTGTGCCATAAATAATGGACCAGAGTTGATTCCATCAATGAATATAGAAACGAAGCTAACGACGCGATTTGGAAATTTGAAGCAACAATTTTATGTTACGGGATTGAACAGCTCGAGCTCTTATATTGGTTACCTCACTCAGGATTATAGTGGCACTGATTACGGTGGAACTGTGTTTCAACAATTTTCATTCGAAACCTTGGAAGACGGCGCTTGTGAGTTGATATTTGACTTATCTTTTTGTGATACTGTTGCATACAGCGTCCCAGTATCGACTTCATTTTTGGATCCACTGAATGAGACTGCATTTGCAAACAAGGCATTTCTCACGTCCCTATATGATAACTATACTGAAAGTCTCTATCAAAATTTTGCAAAAGCAATTCAGGTAGTTGCGTGTGATGATGAACTAGACTCTAGATACTCCCCTATTAGGACCTGCTCAGACTGTATCACGTCATACAAAAATTGGCTTTGTTCGGTGACTATACCGCGTTGCACTACAAGAAACGTCACTGGTTACAAATACAGAGATGTGGATGTCAATAGAAATAACTTTCTCGACGAGCTCATCGTGCCGCCAAATCCTTACTTCGAGATATTACCCTGTATTGACATTTGCCACTCAATTGTCATGGATTGTCCGTCCGATTTCGGATTCGCATGCCCGTCAAGCAACAAGTCAATAGCGATGAGTTACTATTGGGATGAATCAAATGCGGATGGCTATCCATCTTGTAATAATGTTGGTCTAAGTGCAGCTACGCAAGCTAGTGAGACTGCATTGCTGATTCCCATGAGTATTGCTGGGTCAATATCGCCAGATAATAAACTTCTCATGGCCGTCATGTTGCTCAATTATTTTATACTAGCTTTTGCATACTAAGTCGAGTTTTTCTAACACATTTTCATTACTCTCTATTTTCTTCGACTGCCACTGATAAATGTTATAAAATCTTCTGAAACTCAATCATCATTTTCCAATGTAAACTCTTTACTGTCGTGTTAGTTTGTTAGGAGCATGATCCAAATTCTGGCTATCATGATCAACCTCATCTATTGTTCGTTTCATACTAGCACTATCAGTCTTGGTTTCGGATTTCTTATCTACAGCATCAACAGTTTCTGAACTCTCCACTTTCTCATTGTCATTCTTTATGAATTGTTGTTGCCTCACTTCGGACAATGCTTCTTTCACATTTACCTTACTACCTTCATCCAAAACTTTTTTCAATACTGCACCCCAAATCAGTTCATCTTCATCAAAGTCTTCCATTTTGAACACGTTAGTTTTCAAGTCCCATTCCGCTTGCTCCAACCTTACCAATTTCACCATATAAGCAGATGAAGACAAGGCTTTTCCAAAATCACTGATCAAAGATCTAATGTATGTACCTGATGACACCTTTGAGATAAAATGCAACAATGGAGCTCTGAAAGCATCAGAATCATATAGTGCGACTTGATCTTCGTCAATTTTTCTTGGTGGATCGACTGTGGTCTTCAATTCATCTCTTTCGGCTTTCTCCATAAATTGTTTGGAAAAGAATAACTCATCATCATCTAATGTGGGATTGCTCGACAACTTCTTATCCAATGGTACACCATCCTCATCAACTTCAGATTTCTTGAACACATATTCATGATTTGTATTCAAAGTGTCATCACATATCTCCATCTCATAAACCTTGACTTCTCTAGGTTTGATTTTTTTCGGTAACGGCAACCCCTTCCTTGCATATTCATACAATGGCATTCCATCCATCTTTAGAGCCGAAAACAAAGGAGGAGTTTGTGTTATGTCACCCACGAACTTTTCTCTGGTCTGGTCAATCAACTCTCTGGTGATATGATCAAATTTCGTCTTCGTCAAAATTTCTCCCTCAGAATCTCCTGTAGTTGTACTTGCACCCAAAAGTGCTTCAGTTTCGTAGACTTTAACACTGCCATTGAGATAGTCCTGTAACTTTTTGGTTCCATTTCCAATACCCACAACAAGCACTCCAGATGCCAATGGATCTAGCGTACCGCCATGCCCTATTTTGACCTTTATATTTCTTAACTTTCTTGTAGAGCCCCGACTTCCAGACAGTTTGTAGTTCTGCCACTTAATTGCTTCCATTTCCTTCAAATCATCTGCAAAAATCTTCGAGTCACTAAAAATATGTTTAAGGTTATTCAAGCATGTGGCTGATGAGATTCCGGATGGCTTTTCGACCGCAAATACCCCATTCATCATAGGTTTCACAGATCTGTACATTTGATTTCAATTTTGAAATATTTTTTTCAGTATTTCTTCTCATGCATCAGAGGATTTTTTTTCTTTCTCGTCATCCACTACTGTATTCTCAACATAGTGGAGCCTACACCAAAAGACACAGACCAGAAATAGTCCAAGTTAAAAGTTGGAATACCAGTAATACAAATTGATTGGGTCCGCTTGGTCTTCAACTTAGCTTGATTTATCTTCAAAACTATGAAAATTGCCATAGCCTCTCTAATAGCAGCTGATTTTTATCAGGTCGTAAAACTCAAAAAGCCAGATTCTTTCACTTTGACAAAATCATTTCTAGTGTATCTACCTGGGCCGCTCGTAGCTGGTGCTCACATATCAGTAACTCAAAGCCCAATCTAGAGTTGAAGATATTCCACTCAACTGGGACTTACTTTAATGATCGTGGAATGCATATTGTCCTTATATATACGTTATGCGGCGTAAAAAAATCACTTGGCGTTTAACCCAACCCCAAAAGAGTTGAAATACATTCAGAGAAATGAACATTTTAAGCCAATACTACCTCATGTCGTGGTGAAAATCTTTAGGTTATGACTATGATATATTTGACAAATATGTTTATGGCTTGGAAGATTTGACAACGTTCTCAACAATTTAATCAGAAGCAACGGTCTAGCTTTCAATAAGGAGTAATTACTCCACAATATGTTGAAACTTTGCGATCCTGAAGTACATCAAAAAGACTATATAGGCTGTGAGTTTAGGTCACTGAAAGACAGGTTCAGCAGA
Organism: Nakazawaea populi; assembly: GCA_030557235.1. Taxonomy (NCBI): domain Eukaryota; kingdom Fungi; phylum Ascomycota; class Pichiomycetes; order Alaninales; family Pachysolenaceae; genus Nakazawaea; species Nakazawaea populi. The sequence goes on along the minus strand of JAKTVN010000008.1, from coordinate 421,430 downwards.
CTAACTGAAGTTGAAGATTTTTTTGCCTCAAAAATTCTAGCTAAACATTAGTGTTTTGATTTTTAAGAGATACGATACTTTTGAGCCGGAACAAGTAAGTTATTGAACAGTATCATTGGCTCGAAGCTGTTTCGTGCATATCTAGACTCTCTATGAGTCCATCAAACTTTTCGTTGAAAGTTCAAAAGCTAGAAGTCCAGATGCTCACAATCTAATTTATGCAAAAAATGAAGGGCTGCTAAGGGGATAGGTTCATACAAAGATGTGAACTCTTGAAGACCAGCTTTTGATCAGTAGCCAATTCTTAAGTTACACTCTCTATTTCATCCATCACAAAGACAATCAGATTAAATTCTCAATACAAATGCTATACAAAATCAAAGCTCACATTGTTGCCCTCTGGCTCTGAGAAAATCAAGAAACGAGTAGCCTATAAAAAAAAGCCAAGTTAATGGAAGCTTTTTGAAGTAAGCAGAAATGCATTAAGCCGATGTCATGGTGCTTTCTGTTATTTCACCTGTCCCAGGTTCTACAGTATAAGTCGGTAAAAACTCAGCCGGATCCTCATAATCTGGAACTGGTGTGTCGTCAGTGGCTGTGAACTCATCATAGCTTGGTGGTACATCCACCTTCTCCAATCTCTCCAACGGAATGTTGACTGGAGTTTTCTTTGATGGCAATTCACCAACATCAGCTTTTGTTTTGTTATGTTTTGTTTCGTTCTGATCCCCCACTTTGTTTATTTTGTTCTTGATGAGACATTTTAGCTTCTGACGATGGCTCACTCTAGAACGTAGTGGTTTTGCGTACTTGCTTAATCCCATCATACTTGACGCTGCACTCGATGATCTAGAAAGGGGAATAGGGGTCACTTCCTTCTTTTCCAGAGTTGACAAAGAATATGGTGTTCCTGAAGGTTTTGTATTCAGTAAGGCATTTGCCTTCAATTTGGCCTTCTTGACTTTTTGAACCACTGATTCATGCTTGGTCTCATTTTTGTTAGTGGCCGCGTGGATAGTCTTGTTTTTAGACTGAGACAAGGTTGAAGTGTTTCTGGCTTTCGATGATTTTAATGTGTTTTCAGAGATGAGAGCATTGACGGCAAAAAACAATGAACTATCAATGGGTGTAGGATCAATGGATTGTGGAAGAAACATGGTGGAATTTGAAGGTATTATAACACAATTAATAAATGAGTAGAATCTCCATTGACTTAAAATGCCAAAAGATATCTTCCGGACTATATATATAGTAAAGGGATAATATGCGATTTTTTTTGGTCTGTGTGCAAGACACAGATCATGGAAGCAGACCAAAGAACAACAGAAAATTCTCTAGCATTACAAAATGCGGGAGATGAGCTCAGATTTGTTATAACTCCGCAATGATGACTTTAAAGTTTGAGTCCAAGATATCCTGAGAAGGCAGTAAGTCCGTTTTGAAGGCTATGATAGCGGGATTACTTCCAATTAAATTTGACTGATGCATCATTTTGATATTGAATAGTATCTGGAGCAATAGTGTTCAGAGACTGGCGTGATTTCAAGTCGCAAGCTTTTTTACTTAACTTAGGATTGTCATGGGTACATTAGACCCTTGAAACAGAAATGAATTGAAGAAAAAAAAACACATGCATTCATATATATATACAATATTATTAAGTTAGAGATGATATGCCTCCTTTTCAACATTGTTGTACCAAAACATAACACCCACTTCGCCCTTTTGACTATCAATTCTATTTTGTTTCACAATCGTATCAAACAAGGCTTTGCGAAGAGTATGAAAATCTTCGCTCTCATCTATTTGTCTGATCAAGTTGTAACACTCCTGTAAATTTGCCTCATATTTGAAGCGAGGGCAAAACTCCAACAGAGTGATTTGTACATATACAAGCGTTGATCGCAAAGTCTTCAAAATAGAGTGTTTCGACGGTACATTTGGAGGACAATAAATAATGCAATAATTTAGCTCGGAAAACATGTGATCGTAAAGATCCAGATTATTAGTCAATATCTTTTTCACGCATATGACAAGTTGATCAAGGGACAAGTATGAAGGATATTGATTAATGAGCAACTGGGCATATGCCTTGACCTCTCTCAACCCCATGAAATTCAAATCTAGATACTGTAACATTATTGAATGAGCAGATTCGAGAATAGTGATAAACGACTGCTCCTTTTTCTGGAATAAACGATTCTCCGGAGTATTAATCAAGTCCTTGACAGTAAGAAACAAGTCGCGTTGCAAAACAGGAGTCAATTTTCCAATCACATTCTCCACCAAAACCAACAAGAATTTCAAATTTGACGTTTGTATAGGATCTGATTCTATCTTATTGAAGTTCACTCTTGTCATAAGGGATAAAACAAGATTCTGCAAAGTTTCAACATCTTTTGACTTCAAATAGTCAACGGAGTAGAAATAGACAAAATTATATGCATTGAACCCACCAACTCCGATCTTGTCGATAATGAAATTCAAATGATACAATATATAGATAATTTTCCTCGAAGTAGCAGAGTGAAATTGAAGGTCTTCTTTGGTAATTGTTCGATTTATCAAACTCTCAAGGATCACAATGTTTGTGAACGTTATACTTTTCAAAAAATCCTCATCGATCACTTCAAGTGATGCTTCTTCATTCAAATTTTCGCTGAATAAAACAATTTTGTCCAACATGATATTCAACCTCATCAAGTCACACTTCTTAAAGTTCATGAAATTGATCAAAGATGCCAATTTGTTCAAGTTTTTGAGAACAGGATCAGATCTCCAACTTTTGACTTTTGAAACGTTTCCATTTTTCAACTTTTCGGAGTAGATCAAGTCTGTTAAAAACAAGCTATTATTTGTAATGTCAACATGAATTTGATCAATACAGAAACTCAGTGCAATCAAATTTGTAGCAAGTATCTCAAAGTTGTTCATACAGGTTCTGTCTTGAGTTAAAGAAATGTACAACAGCTTATTCCACAATTTGACGAGTACAGCGTCCGACAGAGAGGGGGGCCTTTCAGATCTGGTTGTCAATATACCACTAATCATAGGCAAAACTTTCCAATGATATTCAGGGTCATGAGCAGCAAAACTTTGCAAACCGCTTATCAAGCTTTTGTAAAACTTATCAAACGACAAGTGTGGCACTGATATATTGTACTTGTGAAGAATTATGTAATTGAAAAACTCAATGATTTTGTAATTTTCTTCCATAGATATGACCTTCGAATTGTTGAAGAACAGAGGGCATTTGAGGAAATTGAATGTAAGCAATGCAATATTCTGTTCATTCTTAATCGTAGGATAGTAGTATGCTAAGTATGAGAGTAGCTTGCTTGATGTTGTTGTGACTGAAGGGTTTACCAATTCATTGATAACGAAATCTAATTGCTGCGGTAGCACTACTGCATTAGGCGAATTATCTAGATATTGGTTCTGCTGTTGTCTCAATATCAGCAAACCTTGTGGTCCAAGTCTCATCATTTTCTTTCTCGAATGGTCTTATCTTGTCTTCATTCTGACAACTTTAAGTAAATGTGTCGCAGAGAAAAAATTAAAAAAACTAAGAAACACAAACAAATGAATTTCTGGTGTCATCTACTCGATAAAGGTGATACGCTAACATTATGATTCAACCTGTATCCAAGTTTTTGACGATATTCACGATAACTGTGTCTATAGTGGTTTCACTATGCGAGATGAAGCACTTGTTCATATTGAGGTACTCGCCATTCTTATCCAAATGGAACCAATACTACAGGTTACTGCTTTTACAGTTTAACTTTAACAACGAATCGGAGATATTGCTATCGATGGTGATATTCTTAAAAGTTTTTAGTGACATTGAAAGATTGTTTGGATCTTACAAGTTTCTGGCTGTGATAATTATGTCTTTCATGTACAACATGGTGCTGATATTCTTGCAAATTTTAATCCCATACAAGCTCATAGGATTGAATCTTAGGATCAGTTCAGGACCTATTGGGATCATATTTTCGGTTCTATCATTCTATAATGATTTGATTCCTGTCACCTATAAGTTTGCGGTTAATTTTGGAACGCATAAGTTTATATTTAATGATAAGGTGTTCATATTGATTATGGGTATATTACTTTTCCTCAATCAAGGATTGAACAGCTTACTCCCAGCTTTGAATGGGTGGATAATTGGAAAGTTGATTTTGAATGACATTTTGCCGGCCAAGAAATTCAAATTGACTTCTGTCAAGACACAAGTTTTTAAATATACCACCAGGAGAACACAACCTCTCAACATTGTTAGAGCTGAAGAAGACGATGAGGAGACTACATTTGTTGGCAACGAGGAAGGTGCAAATCCAGTCAGACCATTAGGTGTGCAACTATTAGATACCTTCAGAACATGAATTTCCTAAACTTCGTGATGACAGATACATAATTACATATATAATACAGCAATTCTATTGATAGCGGAATGCCACTATTTGGCTCCTTCTTCCATCCTTCTCTTCACATCCCAGTTATACACTCTCAGAACGTTCACTTCCATGGTTGTGATGTTCTCTCTGAGGTATTCCAAATCTTCTATGGTTGTCTTTTGGGATTCTGTAGCAATATCCAATCTCTCAGATAACATATCTAAAGCTTCATCTATTGGATATTCAAGCATGACATCTGCTCCTAGCCAGAGGTAAACATTTTCCAAATTCTCAGAAATTTCAGCTTTCGCGTATAATGTTTCGTTTAGCTGGTAATTGACATCTTGGGTACTTTCGTTATTCTCTTTTAGATTTTTTATCATATCTATGTTTTGCTTTAAATCAGGCACTTTCTGTCTTAAATTTTGCAAAGACACTTTCTTAGACTCCTCCATAAATTTGAATTGATTTAGCAATTCTTGAAGTTGGCTGAGCTTGGAATCTATGAGCTCTTTAGTTGGGGTCTTACTGTTTATGAATGCATCAATATCTTCGATGAACCTTGCCTGAGGAATATTTCTGGGATTCTTTTCACCCGTACTATTTATTAGGTTTAGTTAGTCAAAAGCCTTCTTAGAGCGCAATGTTATGTGGCATACATACGTTAATTCAAGTGAACTCATATTCTAACAGCTCGAAAAGAGATGGTGTGTCTGTATGTACATATAGGTATCTATGTGCGATTCCTGACGGATACATCTATACATATCTAATAGAGAGAGCTTTCTCATGTAACCTATTGATCAGTCTGGAGAGGTAACAGCCCCAGATAGGAGCCATGTTGGAGCAATTTGGTGTTTCTTCAACTACCAAAAAAATCGTGTTCATCATTACACCAGTTACACTTCGATCACGTGGTGATGATAAGGGTGCGAAGAAATTTTGAGAATAACCCTAATGAGTTTGTTTAGTGTTTTTTTTCGCCAAAAAAAAAGTTTAGTTGGAATTGAAAAAAAATTTACTACTTGTTTCCAAACCTAACGTATCATTAATACATACAAGAACAACAACAAAAATGGGTAGAGATCACTTCGTCAAACAACACACTGGCTCAGGTCACAGAGAAGCTCCAAAGTCAGAAAACGTCTACTTGAAATCATTGGTCAAGTTGTACAGATTCTTGGCTCGTAAGTATCACCTTCACTCTCAGTATCAAAGATCAATCGTTTTATTCCTCAATATTTAATTATCTTTTCAAAAAACATAGGGAAGGGATTATAGGAGACTAGACTTCAAGCGAGAGAAGGTGTGTCATCATTGTTTTTTTCAGTGATGCCACCTGTGCATTTCAATATGACTATATAAGTATGGCAAAGGTATATCATTCTGCTTGCTTAAACAGAGAATTAGGAGATGATAATCGTTTTTCCATCAGTAAAAACACTGAGCAAAATGAGAAACAATACACATCACCTGCATGTTGCCCACCATAGCATCTATTTTTTGGATCTCAGCGTTTTGAACGGCCTTGCCATACGATTATGGATCCATATATTTCAAAAATATGCTCTCGCGAGAGTTCTGCGAGTACTCGTTTCATAAATTTTAATTTATGAACAAGTGCGATCTTTGAGCAGAATAAGCTGGTCAATATGTCATTACTAACTGTTTTTATTTTTTTCATAGGTCGTACTGATGCTCCATTCAACAAGGTTGTCTTGAAGTCATTGTTCATGTCAAAGATCAACAGACCACCTGTCTCTGTCTCAAGAGTCAGCAAGGCTTTGTCCCAAAAGGGTTCTGAATCAAAGACCATCGTTGTTGTTGGTACTGTTACCGACGACAACAGATTGTTGTCATTCCCAAAGGCTACTGTTGCTGCTTTGAGATTCACCGCTGGTGCCAAGGCCACCATCTTGAAGAACGGTGGTGAGGCCATCACTTTGGATCAATTGGCTTTGAGAGCTCCAAAGGGTCAAAACACTTTGATCGTTAGAGGTCCAAGAAGTGCCAGAGAAGCTGTTAGACATTTCGGTATGGGTCCTCACAAACGTAAGGCTCCAAGAATTTTATCCAAGGGTAGAAAATTCGAAAGAGCTAGAGGTAAGAGAGCTTCAAGAGGTTTCAAAGTCTAAGCTAACTGAAGTTATAGATTTGTGTACTGCTTGTTGGGTTTATATTTCAAAAAAATTACTCGCTTCAACTTTCATTTCGATGTGATTTTTGTGGGCGTTTTGTTTTCCAAAAAAAAAAAAAAAAAAGTATAAAGGTTTCTTAGGGGTTTAGTACTAGAAAATATTAAATTTTGTTTGTAACTGCTATCTATCTATCAACTCTATCATTATAATCCAGCTCGCCATTATTAACCGAGATTAAACTCGCCGCTCTTACCACCGCTTTTATGTAACACCTTGACGTCGCTTATTATCATGTACTTATCGACAGCTTTGCTCATGTCATACACGGTCAACAATCCCACATTTGCTCCACACAACAGTTCCATCTCAACACCAGTCTTTCCTTCGCATTCTACCACACACTTCACATTGATAGCATTTTGACTGTCTGAAATTTCAAAAACAACATTGATCTTGGTGATCATCAAGGGGTGACAAAGAGGAATTAACTCAGATGTCTTCTTGACTGCCATGATCGCGGAGATTCGCGATACACTCAAAACATCCCCTTTCTTGTTCGAATCTGATTTGATGAGCTCGAGACTGTTGTTATTGGAAAATTTGATGGTTCCTACTGCAACAGCTCTTCTCTTGGTTACCAGCTTTGCATGAATGTCTACCATATTAGCCTCTCCTTTAGTGTTGATGTGGGTCAACTTCTTGGGTAAATCGTTTCTGTAAGACAGAGACGACGAAAAGTGCCTGATTCCAGTAAAATTCAACTTTTTGAAATGAGAAAGTGAATTACTCATGTTATCTATGAGATGGTTGAGTTAGTAAAAACATAAACGCTATTGGGATTGAGTGTGTGTTTGGGTAAAATCTGGAAAAAAATTTGTGCCTACCCACCAATAAGAATCATTGGACGGTTTGGCATATTCTCCAATTCACCTAATCCGGCATGCTTCTCTTTTTTACCTTTGACAGCCTTTCCAATAATTTGCAAAATTTCGTCATCAGTGGCACCACTTCGCACTAAATCTTTCAAATTGACCTCGTCATTCCCAAAGAGACAAACTTTCAAATTACCATCATTGGTAATTCTCAATCTAGTGCATGTAGAACAAAAATTTTCAGTCATTGAAGTAATGAATCCTAACTTACCTGCAAATCCCTCAACTTGGAAGACTTTGGCAGTATCACCATGCTTATGTGACAATCTATGAACGCGTGGATACTTCACTTTGATATTATTCAATATATCCTCATACGTTACCATTTTCTCGTTTGTCCATTTATTTCCACCAAATGGCATATATTCAATGAATCTCACTTCAATTGGAGCTTTCTTGGTCAAATCCACAAAATTCAAAATTTCATCTTCATTCACACCCTTCATTATAACAACATTGAGTTTAATCTTCGGGATCTTCAACTCTAAAGCTTTGTTCAAGGATTTCATCACAGCACTCAACCCATTTCTTCTAGTGATCAACAAAAATTTTCCCTCAATCAACGTGTCCAATGAAAGATTTAATGCAGTGAGACCATTTGCAAACAATTCTGGCAATTTTCTATGCAATGCAATACCATTTGAGGTGATACAAATTTCTTTCAATCCCTCGATCTTATGCAACCTTGAAACCAATTCGACAATATCCTTGCGTACAGTAGGTTCACCGCCAGTGAGCCGTATCTTGGTGACACCTTCTGATACAAATAACGTTGCAAGCTTGACGATTTCGTCGGTGGTCAACAATTTTTCATCTGGGGAAAGATCAACACCTTCTTCCGGCATGCAATAGACACATCTTAAATTACAACGCTCGGTGATGGATATCCTTAAATAGTTATGTTGCCTTTTGTAATTGTCGGTAAGAAACTCTGAGAAAGGTTTGATTTCATTCTGGCGTAACAGTTTCAACCTATGCGGTATCAAGGATTCATCAGCCTCGTGCGTGTGATGATGATTGATCTGTGATAAATGTTTTGCAACTTGATCGCAAGGTGGGGTTTTTGTAAAAAATTGTCTATTACTGGAGACATTTCTCATAACTTTGAAAGAACTGAAACCTCTCATAACATCAAGGGATGGTCGATTCTGCTGCTTTGTGGAAGTATAGAAGTGGTTGGTTTAAGAAAAACGAGTGAAATTTATATATCTGAAAAAATGTAACCAACCAAATTTATCTAAACAAATTCAGGCTTTCTGATTAGCAGCGATAATAATCTTCAGAGATAAGCCAAGCAAAATGATAAATTGGGGCTGGGGAAAAATTAAAAGTAGTGTATATTCATATCAATCAATTCAATAAAAAGGTAGTGTATATAATGCACAAACAGAAGGAGACGATGAGATGTTTATGGTAGTGTACATAATGACTGAATACGCCAGAGTACTGAAATTTCGCTTCAATGATTATGTGTGTTGCGCCAAATTGAAACAGCAATAGCCCTTATTGAGAGAGATAATAAAATAAACAATCTAAAATACTTTTCAAAATTCACATAACCACCCGCAATTCAAGACTACCAATATCACTTTTAGATACCATATCTATTCAATTATCCTATTATCTGTGGTTTCTTCCAGTACTGACTCTGATCACAAACACCAATTCTTGTTTGTCAGATGTTTTCTCAAAGACGAAGAAGTCGTCAAGTTGAAGACGCAACCTATACAGGTGTCAGTGGTATTGTAAGTGTTCAGTACATACAAAGACATGCTATCTATTTGTCACAGTTTCAACCCCATTTTCTAGACAACTAACATTTCAATCAATTTTGCAGCCTGGGAATAGAGCTTCTAGTAATGCTCATGCTGCTGCATCAGCAATTGCTACAGCTTTGAAGAAATCAAATGGCTCTGCTGTGGATATGCAAGTGCCTCCAACACAATCAAAAATATTACCACCAGGTTCAAAAAGTTTCAAAGGCTCTTTAAGGACAACAAGTTTGACTTCGTACAACAACTCAAGGATAAATTCAAGAACCAATAGCTTCACGTATACTGAATCTCATCTGCGTCAAAAAGCCCACCAATCTTTGACTCCACAATCTTTGAAGAAACTAAACGATCAAAACGATGTCGTTTCAGTGAGTTCAAAATCTTCCTCAAATTATGGAGATTTTAGTGAGGACTTCTCAGGAAATGCTCCTGCTCCAACTTTTCATGGTAAAGTGAAGCGTCAAGTTTCTTTTTCGGACGTGTCGTCGGAGATATCAGCAAATGGCGTCGCGATCAGGAAACACACACATCATCATAAACAGAGAATACCGGCTCCATCACCTGTACCTGTACCATCACAAGCTCCAATGAGAAGAAAAACGATAAAGAAATATATTCCAACCGTCAATGGATTAGTTGCTGTTGAAGTCACTGTGGATGATGAAGAACAGGCTAGACTTCAAGCAATCAAGAACAGTTCAAGACACAGTTCTCGAACCTCATCTCTTAAGGGACCAATGAGGAGACCTCAGAGTAGACCTGTAAGTCGGTCTTCTTCTTTGAGAGATCAGCAACCTTTTACCAAAAAAGAAACTAGGTATAGCTCAATACCCGAGGAACCGAAGAACACAGACTTAGAATCTGTCAAGACAGTGAGAGAACGTCTACAGAAAGAGAAGGAACTCTTGGAACTGCAATATTTGGCAAAACTCGAAGAGGAGAAATTGTTTGAGGATAAACTTCAGTTGGAAAAACTCGAACTGGAGAAACGCGAATTGGAAAGACTTGAGTTTGAAAGGCTTGAAAGACAAAGACTTGAAAAAGAAAGGCTCAAAAGGGAAAGACTTGAACAAATGAGAACAGAGCGAGCAATTATTGAACTGGAAAAAATCGAGCTGCTGAGATTGCAGACTGAGTATGAAGCTGAATTGCGAAGACAACAAGAGATTGAACTGGAGAAAGAATTGCTTTTGGCCGAGAAGGCAGCAGCTGAAGCTGAAGAAGCACAATATCTTGATAATCAGCTTCAAGATGCGGCGGAGGCTGAGCTAAGTGAACAAAGTGTACAACAAACGGAAATTGGTTATACTAGTGGAACCTTTGCAGCTTTTGATGATGCACAAATTGTACCACCAGTGGTACCGCAGGACATAACAGAAATTGTATCAGAGAGCGTTTCAGAAGTTGCACCAGAAGCTGAACAAGCGGATGATGACTTGAGTACACTTTATGTCGAACCCGAACATGACGAATCGATAGGAAGTGAGATTGCTGAGGATGAATTATTGAGACAACAACAACAAGGCAATCTTGACACTGTAATTGATGGAGAAATGGATAACTCGTTATCTGCTGCATCTGCTCTTGATTACAACAATAATGGATCGTCGACAGAGTTGGATGTTGTCAACAATTATGGCAAGTATTCCAATGAGTCATTTTCTTTCCATAACAACAAGGCTGTCTCCTCCTCTAGGTCAGCCCCAACTTCAGGCGAGATGTCTGAAGCGTTTGGCACAGCCACAGATTTAACTGAAAATGAATCATCGGATGATTATCCGAAGGATAATTCAAATCACATCAGTTTGGCAAAACATCTTCGGTCAACGATTCAACTGCCAGCAGTATATGTAAGTTCCACAACCAATAATCAGCTGAATGGTTATCAGCTGCTGCCATTGCAATATCAACCCAGTGAAGATCAAGGACAACTCGACATCCCACCGAGAAGCGACAGACGTCTTTCAACATCATCCGTTAATGGCGCGAACACTCTTACCAGAAAGAAATCTGCGTTGAAACAATCGTCAAAGTACGATTTATCCTCACTGGCGTTAGATCCAAAATCATCTGCCGCTGCTCAAGCATATTTATCACTAACCACGGCTGAGAATACAAGATTGAATGCGTTGAATACCCTGTCTAACTTGAGCTTGGCCAATAACACAGATCAAGTTGCCAAAAAAGTTGTTCATCAGCCTTCAAAGATATTCACAAAGGCTAGCAAAGTCTCTACACCAAAGAAAAACTCAGTATCTGTTGATGGAGTTTATGGCAAAGTGAGACCTGTAACGATACATGTGCCACAGCAAGTGTCACCTGGCAAGTTTGTGTTGCCAAAGTCAGATGCCAAGAAGAAGGCTGATGAGTTGTACAAGAGGGCCAATAGTAAACCAAGGCAAAGAGAAGATGACTTGCGTAAAAACTTACCACCAATGGAGCGGAGATCAAGCTTTGAGAAGTCACGTGATGCCCAAATTCAACAACAATCACAGCAACAACAACTGCTGCTGCTGCTGCTGTCGCTGACACCGTCGACGCAAAAACGTTTTACATTGAGACTGCCACCAGGCATAACCAACGGTCAGGATCATCAACAACAGCAACAACAGAGGCAATACCAGCCACAGCACCGTTCAAACGGTAATGGAGTTGGTGGTGGTGGTGTTTTCAAGTCTAGGTTTGCGGATTCCGACTCAGATGATGGCATGCCTGAACCTCCAAGAGCTTCCGGTAAGTCAAGTAAATCATCACGGGGTGGAGAACGTTTCATGTCATCCCCATCGAAGAAAGGAGGTAGTAATAGCGGTAATGGTGGCATGCTGGGAGATGAAGAGAAGGTGAAGATGAAATTTGGAGGAAAATTGAAAAAATTGTTTGGTAGGAATTGAAGTGGGATGGACACTTATGAGTTTGTGTGTTTTATATTGTGTAATTACATTATTTCAGGTAGACCCGTAGCCTGATTAATTTGACATTATTAGTCTATATGAAAGCTTTTTGTTTCAAAAATTCACGGATGGTAGCATTTCCACCATGTTTCTCAAATTCAAGTCATGGTAAAAACATTTTGTTACTGAATTGCCTGGTTTCGAAAATTCTGAGGAATATAGCAACTTGTCCATCAGAGGTCAATAGTGTTTTTCTATGTTAAGCTAGAACTTTTAAGCCACGAATTTGATTTAATATGAGAACACCTCTGAAAATAATTAAAATATATCATATTAAATGATAAGTTCTTATACATGAAAAATTAGCAAATCAGCCAAATGAAGGGCCACCACTTCTGGAAGAGAAAGTACTTTCTAAATGAGCAGATCAATATGAATACCCGGTTTTAAAGGGCTAAGGTTGCAAATCAATGTACAAGTCATTTCATATCAATCATTGACACCGGGGGTTTGTCATTTACAGAAGAAAGATGACGTAAGCCATATTGGGCATTTTTCCGCTTCAGTTTCCCCATTTGGCAACTATTGAAATGCGCTGCACTACTTACTCCTCAGCTTAAATTTTCCGCGATGCTCTCAACAAGAGAATCTGAAATCACACACATAAAGAAAGAATCATCCTTTATAAAGCTTATAAAAATTCCTTGTCATAGTTTTCTATACATAATCATTAACATTCTCATCAGTGACAATCTACAACGAACTGGATATATGTATTATTCAAAGAACAACTTTCTAGAATATAGGCAAACCACCAGTAACCATAAGCTTCATTAATTTTTTACTTTCGTCACACATCAATCACTCGATAAGATAAGATATAGAAGAGACACAATAAATAATAACAAAAAAAAATTATCTGATATTACTCTCAAAAAGATGAGCAAAGTTGAGATATTGACAAAGAAAGACTACAAAAAGGCTGCAAGAACTTTGTATGAATCATTTGATGATGACGATGTTGCCAGGTTCACTTCCAACCATTTGAAGAACAACCCCGAATTACGCAAAAAGGTGGATCTCGCACTTTACGAGTCCTACGTCTACTCCTTCATGTTGAAAGGGTTGGTGGTTGGTATAAGAGGTGAGGACTCTGAAAATAAGGATTCCTTTGAGACTGTCGCATTATGGGCTACACCTGAAGGTGGCGATTTCTCTGCAGATCCATTATGCATGTTGAGGAGTGGATGGTTGAGATTTGCATGGTTGACGGGTGCTGATGGTCGTAGAAGAGTTTTCAAGGAGATGTTTTCAGTATTACATGATAACGAGGTTGATATCTTGGGCGATGATGCCACAAACACATATACTTTGGTTTACCTCGGAAGCACACCAAGGAGCAGGGGTAAAGGGAATGTTCGTAAATTGTTTGAGTTCATGTTCTCTAACTATCTCGATAAGGAGAATGCAATTGGATATTTGGAGAGTTCCAGTCTCACAAACGTTCCGATATATAAAAAATTTGGTTTTGAACCAGTGAGAGATATTTGGTTAGGTGATAAGTCAAATTCGTCGGACCGTGCCATGATGACAGTGATGGTGAGAGGTGTCCAAGGCAACTTATGGGATAAGGCTGAAGCCGTCAAAAAATCATCAAAATATAATGAGTCAAGCAAGCTTTAAATCACAACATTTACATACATAATCCTGAGATTATCTTTTTCTTTTATTACGAATATCCATCCACCTAAGGCATTCGATCTATTTACAAATGCTTGAATATGCTTTTTGGTAAATGGTATGATGACTATTAATAACATGCAACGTTTTTTTTTTCAACCTAAAGCTCTGCCGTTTCTCAATACCTTTGGTAATCCTCTGTAATGAGCTTTATCTTTGCTCGTCACAATCATGAACACACGACCACTTTGGTTCATTCTACCAGTTCTTCCTGCTCTATGGACCAAAGCAGCTGATGTCGGCGGCACCTCGTACAAGATAACGTTCCTTATTCCTGAAAAATTCAAACCTCTTGCAAGCAAATCGGTACATACCAACACTTTCAATATCTTTTCATTACCCGAAGTCTTCGTTGGTGGTTTGACAAACTGCTCAAGTTTTTCTCTTCTCATTTCAATAGTGTCATCTCCATCCAAATTATAACATTCATGATTGTAAACGTGTCTTAACCTATGTGTGACTTGTTCAACTTTTTCCTTCTTATTGACAAACACAATCACCCTCTTCTCATAACCTTGCTCTGTTCCATCACAATTGATGGCATACAAAGCTTGCAGTAATGCTTTCATTTTTGAGCCTTTGTAAGGTGATAAAGATGCATCTATTAATTTGAACTCGATAGCTTTTGGTAATTTGTGCAAATGACGCGTTGTGACAGGAATATTCGATGGGAATAACTTTGTAAGACTCTTGTTAAATTCGGAGGTGATTGTCAGTGATGTAAACACAAGTGTCTCCAAGTTTTGCATAAAAGAGATGGCTTTGTAGGTATCCTGTACCCACGAATCATCCATCAACGTATCTGCTTCATCCACAACACAATATTTAACAGAATTCAATAATCCCCTCGCGCTTCCAATATCATCATATTTAGTCAAGCTCACCAATTTGGCTGGTGTTGTCACCAAAATATCTATTCTATTAGCGTAATTTTCCCTGAATTCCAAAAAATTTGAGTTAGTATCCCATTTGAATGGATGGATGGGTAGCTCTATATTGTTCAACAACTCCATCACTTGGTCAACCAACTCATGAGTAGGCACAAATATCACAGATCTGATGGATCTTCTATTTTTAATCACCTCCCACTTCTCTTGATCCAACTCCTCGCGTTTCAAAGAGTCCAACAAGGGAGCCAAATAAGCCCATGTTTTTCCAGAGCCGGTTTCAGCAGCCAAGGTGAATATCTTACACTCTCCGGTGTTTCTCTTCGATTGAATGGACTTTATTGCCTCCACCTGGATTGGAGTGGGCCTCACGAGCAACCCATTGAGCTCATCTTCTGTCTTCACCTTTTTGGTCAATGAAATGTTGTTCTGATTTCTCAACACAGTACTTTGCTTGATCTCATTGATCAAACAAGCTCTCACCTCGGGTAACAACTTCAAAGCATCAAAGTCATGGATCTTTTCGGATAATTCTTGCAACCCTTCGACTTTGGACGAAGGAGGAAGCTTCAAAGAAGCATATGGTCCGAATTTGTAAGGCTTTTCACTGGAATTGTTGAACGTTTTCTTTCCCTTCCCCAGCTTGGCAAGGGCTGGATTTTGCAATTTCTTCCCCTTTGAGGCATATGCGAGAGTTCTGACAAAATTCCTGAGCATTTGGTCCTCTCTTCTTCCTGATGTATGTGCTATTTGTCTGTTCTTTGTCTTCCTCTTCCCTGTGCAAAATATCAAAAAATTTTCCTTTTCGTATGGAAAATTCAGAAAGACAAAAAAAAATTCAACGAAAAGACACTTCAAGAAAGATCACAATTTAAGTAAAACAATAAAAGTTGGCGATAATAGAACAATGGCGTCAATAACGAGTCTCTTCAATAAATTGAAGGTTCAGCAGAACAACGAGGAACATCTACAAGTGTACGAAACATCATCGAAGATAATGGAAGCTAGTTTTGACATATCAATATTGAGGACTTGTTTAATTGCATTGATCAATTTGGATAATTATAATTTGGCCTTGAACATTTTGAATAAATACCCAACGGCAAAGACAGAATTGATACAGGAGAAGTCCTACATCTATTATAAATCAAACAAGTTTCAACTTTTAGCGGAAGTCTTGGATCAGAACGACGAACTTGACCATCGTGGTTTGTTACATTTGAAAGCCCAATTCTACTATCAACAGGGCAACAATGAAAAGGCCTTGAAAATCTACAGGGACTTGATCAAAACAAGCTCTGAGGACGAGATCTCGGATTTGAGTGTCAATGAGAGAGCAGTAATTGCTCAGTCGTTGATGATGAACGATGAGAACGCTTCAGATGTCGTACCGTTATCTACTGGCGATACGAGTTCTTATGATTTACTTTTCAATGATCTGATGATAGAACTTAACAAAGGTAACTTCAAAGAGTCATTGATGTTGTTGAAACAGGCTAAACAGCTATGCGAGGAGGCCCTGGACCACTATAAAGATGACGAGAAATTCACCGAGCTATTTCCAATTCAATTGCAAATAAGTCAAGTCTATTTTAAAGTGGGAAATGTTGAAGAAAGTGAAAGAATATTACAAAAATTGCTTTCAGATATCAATAGTTACGAAAATGAGGATAAATTGGCAAAATTTTTGATTTTGAACAACTTATACGCTATAAAACTATTAAGCTCTAAGATCAACTCCAATTTGATTTATGCCAATTTGAAGTTTCCAACAATTCTCAAGCAACTCAATTTAACCAAACCTCAATTGTTAAAGTTGGAGTCCAATGAAAAGATATTGAGCTTTGCCAATGGTAAAACAAATACAAAATTGTTCAAATTGATATCTGAGATAGACTTCGAACTGGAGGATAGAATTATAGCAAAAAAGTTGTTGAGATTGGCAATGAAGAATAACGACTTGTCATTAAACTTGTTGGCAATACAGTACAATAATCAGATAGGAAACTACGATGCCTCTTACCTTTTGATAAATCATATGGTAAATGAGGAGCTTTTACTGTCAACACCCAGTTTAATACTTATCCAAACTTTTATTTACGAAAAGCTTAATAAGGATGTTGCAAAGTTGTTGACTGATTTTTACTCTTCCATTGATTCTTATGATTTGGGTGATCGCGCAAACTACAAAATATTCAAAGAGATAACTTTCAAGTTGTTGTCCGTAAAACAAGATGAGATAGCTAGCAAGATTGCTCATAGATTGCAACAAGTAAATCCGCAAGATCGGTTGATTTCTATTATCCTTGGAAATGCTGGTGTCAAGCTAACTTCACTGACTGAGTTGACTGCAGGCGTGAATGTGGAAGAGTTGATAGCGAACGGATTGGAGGCTGAGGCTTCAAGCAGGGGCACCAAAAGAATGAGAGGTGGTAAGGTTACCAAGTCAAAATATAAGAGACACAAGAAAGTACCGGAACATTTAGTTGGCAAATCAGTAGATCCAGAAAGATGGTTTTCATTGAAAGATAGATCCTACTATAAGCCAAAGAAAGGAAAGAAGTTGAATGCGACCCAAGGTGGATCTGCTGATAATAGTACTGAGGTTAGTATTGCTAATACAACATCCTCGCTGCCTCTGAATACCGCTACGGCATCAAAGAACAAAAATCAAAAGAAAAAGGGTAAAAAACGTCATTAGTTTCTGTTATGTATTAAAAATAATATCATAGTATACAACAGCATTGTCAAATAATTATTAACTTCTCTTTATTACATTTCCAACAAAATTACAAATAAACACATAGCAATCATGTGAACAATGTATCTTCTTCTCTCAAGTACTCACCAATATCACCTTGTCTAAATGCGGCTATACCGTTAGGTTGTAAATTTCTAACCTCACCGGTAGATTTGGCACTCACACCAAACCCTAATGGGATATCATGCATGGAAAATATTATCACACCAGCATGCTCAGGTATATCCTCACTCATCTTACCGATGTGTGCTTTCAAAACGTGGTTACCGTACAAAAATGGCATCTCACCATTAGGTTTGATCCACATCTTGTATTTGGCATACTTTGCCAACGTCTCCAACGCTGTTATATGTAACCTGAACTTTCCAGTTTTTGTGAACTTGCCGAAACACACTCCTAATGACATCAATTTAGATCTTTCAACAGATGTTGCAAATTTAGCAATACGTTCTGATACGTAATACACCCTATCTTTCTGCAATCTAAACACATGTGGGTTTTCTTTGTTGTCTATCAAGTAAACGATGTTTCTACCAATGTAGTTAGCGAGCTTTTCGAAAACCACTTTAGTTTCTTCCTCGGTTAAAGATCTCATTTTTTATTGAATCTGTCTATGCTAATGTTTCAGTTGAAACTAATGAAGGTCTTCTCTTCTTCTATTAATTTTGGGAAAAAACTTTTTTTTTTTTTTTTCACCTAAATTTTTTTTTTCATGTGTGTGAAATTTTTTTTTGTCTTTGTGATAAACATAGATAAATACATACCCTTTTTTCCCACCCCCAAATCAAAAGAGATGGCAGAAGAGCAAATAAAAGATGTTCAACCAGTTGAGGAGAAAGTTGTTGGAGTTGCAGAAGAATCTCTGGTTCAACCAGCCGTACATAAGCGGGAGTCTGAAGACGACAATGACAAAGTTGTCAAGAAAGCAAAAACAGACAAAATATGGAGAGAAGAGAAGAACTTGTGGGTATGTTTTGACAAGTTTTCCTCATCACTTGATACTTAAAGTTACTAACCGTTTGAAAATAGACGTATTGTTGATGATGCTGGCAATCCAATTGTAGAAGAAAGGAGACCTAAGAAAAAAGTTGCATGTTTAGTTGGTTACTGTGGTACTGGTTATCATGGTATGCAATTCAACCCTCCTTCCAAGACTATTGAAGGTGACTTGTTTGATGCGTTTGTTAAACTGGGAGCTATCTCGCAGAACAACTCGAATGATTTGAAAAAAAGTGGATTCCAAAGAGCTGCAAGAACCGATAAGGGTGTCCACGCTGCCGGTAATGTGATCTCGTTGAAGTTGATCATCGAGGACCCAGATATCGTTGCTAAGATTAATGCTGAGTTACCAGATCAGATCAAAGTGTGGGGTATTGAAAGAACAAATAAAGGTTTCGATTGTAGAAGAATGTGCTCTTCAAGAATATACGAATACTTGATTCCAACTTTTTCGTTTTTACCACCTAAAAAGAGCTCCCCATTGGGTAGATTAATCGAAGAAGCTAAACAAAAGTTTCCAGGAGTATCAAGAGATGACGAGGAAGGATACCTGTGGTGGAACTCTGTTACCGAAAAGTTACACGAGAACGGTATATCAGACGAAGAAATTCAAGAAGCATTGGACGGTTTGATAGGTCACCAACAAGGAAAAGTTGACGAAGGTGGCGAGACCGATTTGTCAAAATTGATCAAGCAAATCAAGAGAATTGAAAATGAGTGCAGAAGAGCGTATAGAATTAGTGATGAAAGGGTACAATTGGTCCAAGAGCTGTTGAACCTATATCTTGGACACCACAACTTTCACAACTTTACCTTGGGCAAACATTTCAAAGACCCTTCAGCCAATCGATACATGAAGTCGTTGACTGTTTCCAAGCCGTTTGTAATCGAAGGTACAGAATGGGTCTCAATCAAGATACATGGTCAAAGTTTCATGTTACATCAAATTAGAAAGATGATCGCCATGATTTCGTTGGTTGTCAGAACAGGTTGTCCATTGGAGAGAATCAATGAGCTGTTCAACGCTGAAAAGATAAACATTCCAAAGCTGCCTGCATTAGGGTTATTGTTGGAGCAGCCAGTTTACGAGAGTTACAACTCAAGATTGAACAGCTTGGGTTATAATCCGATCACGTTTGATCCTTACGAAAAAGAGATGCTCGAATTTAAGATGACAAATATCTACGATAAAATCTACAAAGAAGAAGTACAAGAAAATGTGTTCCATGGGTTCTTCAACTTCATCGATGGCTTCAACAATGGAGAAGTGTTCAGTTTTTTGACCGCTAGAGGAATAGAAAAAGTTGAAAATGATGGTAAGGAAATTGAAGTTCCTAATGAAGAAGCAGAAGAGGTAATTGTATAAGTGGGCTTTTTTGTGAGACTTGATCTAATCTCTTTTTTAATATATATGGCTCGAAAATTGAAGTGAGTGGATCTTTTGAAATCTATGCTTGATCACAATTAGCTCAACCAACGTAGATCAGAAATTTCAATGAGATTGCTTTCATGAGATTATGGAAAATGATTCAAATTTAATTGAGCTGGGCAGGTGTCTAGCAGTTTCCAACTATTTATGTTGACACCAGGAGAAACAATTAACAAATTTGATTTTGTGTGCCATAGAAAAACAAAGGTTGTGTTTAGCAATACAAAGTAAATAACACATTCTTTTTTCGTTCATTCTAGATTCAGTAAGTACTCAATTTAGTAATTCAAAATGCAGATTATAGTATCTATATGCTATAATTGTAACTCAGTATGTGTCTTTAAAATATTAAAGTAAATAATCAATAGATAAGATTATCCTCTCAATCTGTAGGAGTTCAAAGGATTCTGTGGACTATATCGAAAAGAATATAAAAGAGCTTTTGGGGCAATATGTTTCATACCCTAAAAGAGAAGTGGTGTTATATGAATCAATGATGTATCATGAAGTAGTGCATAGAGTATCAATCAGATACGATAAGATACACCTCCGTAAATTACCAAAGCAAATCAATATGAAGTAAAAATTGTCTTCTCAATCGTCATATCATGGTGTCCTTGAAACAGTGTTGTGTAAGAATAATAGTGGCTTGAACTGTAATAGTGCTGAGTGAAGTCACGTCAAATATTCGGTTACAAGGTGTGAATTTTATATCGCAAAGCTTTACAAGGAGTTCACTGAACTCTGCTAGTGCTACATCCAGCCAACATAATCGTGATGGGCTGTTTGAAGATAAATATCCTGCAGAAATCCAACCAAGTAAGGCCATAAATGCAGGCAACATGATCATGTTTGGACAAAACTCCACCAACACAATGGTCAGTCCTGATATGGTGGATTTCTATAATGAATGGTATGACTCTCTAGATGAAGATATGTTGGAAACTATATTAATTGTAGACTGGGATAACATAGATGCTTGGTTGGAAAAAGTAAATAGGAAGTATGGGTGGGTTTGACTAAAAAATGTATAGGAGCTGCATTACTCTCGAACTAATTCATACATTATCCTTGCTGGGCTTTCGGGGTTGCCTCCAGGCAAATACTAGTTTCAATCGAAGCGGAATCTTTTCAGTTATTCCAAATATGTAGAAGCCATTCCCATTATCTTCAATATGTATCGAACGCGTTTTTCCAAAACAAAGCAGAAATTTGACTTTTCCTATTTATATCCGGCACTACATAGCATCTAACTGAGATCAAAGGCCAGTGCTAATGACTAAGTTAAAAGTAGAGAGTGTGAGTGACTCTGTTTATACCTTGCATTTCGATAGATTCCACTAACCTTGCTGTTGAAAGGAATCAACATTCGATGGCTTCATCAGAGAGTTTGATGGCATCAGAGTGGATAAATTCACAAACGAGCTTGAGTGCGATGTAAAATTATTCTTGCTAAGCCATTCCCATTCAGACCATCTTCGAGGACTAGAAACCAAAAACTTCAATTGTCATGGCAAGATCATCTGCTCAAGGTTGACGTTGAGTATTTTGCGAGAGACAACCAACATCCCAAAAGACAACTATCGATTTTTTGTGCCAATTCAAGAAAACGATCCTTTCACAATGAAAATAAATGGGGAGAACGTGAGAATAACGTTGATCCCATCAAACCACTGTCCCGGGTCGGTAATGTTTTTGATAGAATC
Organism: Nakazawaea populi; assembly: GCA_030557235.1. Taxonomy (NCBI): domain Eukaryota; kingdom Fungi; phylum Ascomycota; class Pichiomycetes; order Alaninales; family Pachysolenaceae; genus Nakazawaea; species Nakazawaea populi. The sequence goes on along the minus strand of JAKTVN010000008.1, from coordinate 399,772 downwards.
AGAAACGGTATCCGTGCTATACACTGGTGATTTAAGAGCGGAATTTTGGTGGGTACATTCATTAGATCAAAACCCATTTTTGCTTCCATATTTCACTGGCAGTAAAATCTTGGATAACGTTTATCTTGACACCACATTCGGTTATAGAGGTGAGCCATATATCGAGTTCTTGAGCAACAATCAGGGTATAAGTTTATTAACTGATATTATCAAATTGTATCCAGAGTGTGATGGGGTTCAGTTCTACATGAGTGAGTTTACAACAGGATTTGAAGAGTTGTGGATCAAAATGGTATCACTTCTCGATCAAAAATTGTATGTTGAACCAAATCTCCGATCCACATTGGATATTTTACAAGATGCCGGGTACCGCTACGCAAAATTTCTTTCAAGCCGATTGCTAGATAAGAAGGGGAGATTCAACGTGTGTAAGAGAACATCAAATTTAAATGATGAACTCGGTTCATTTAGCGTGATTATCAAGTCGGTTATTGATTGTTCGCTTTTGGAATACAAAGCGCAATTTTATCCCATAGATTTAAGGTACGTCGAGGCCAAGGAACTCATTCAAGTTGGCGTCACAGCTCTTGGAAACAACATTTATGAATATCAAGGAAGCCACTGGCTTGCGCATAATAATATTCTCTTACCAAAAGAGCTTCGAGTACCATTTTCGAGGCATTCTTCATATTCTGAGTGCGTCAACTTCATTTCCAAATTGAGAATAAAGCAGGTCTACGGATGCATCGACTCTAAAGTATCATGGGAGCAGGGATTATCGATGTCAAGAGTATTTGGTGACTACTGTGAGTCATCAGAATTCGTTTTTGACAAGGAGAGACAAGAACTGTACGGTAAAGTTTCTACAATAGAGGAAGTGAAGATGGTGAACAAGTGGAGCGAGGACCATAACATGAAACAGTTGACAAGTCTAGATACGGACTTTGATTTCAAGGGACAGCACCAAGTAAGTGCCTTTACCAAAAAACTTGACGGAGACGACTTCAAGTATACTGAACAGCTTTGCCGATTAAAATTACTGAACAGGTTTTACATTGGACGAAATATTGAAAAATGTAACAAATTGATATTGCACAAGAGGTTCCAGATCATAAGAAATAAAAAAAGAGGTTTCAACATAAGAAACAAATTATTGATACATAAGGACAGCTATGAAAGTATAGCCGACATAAGCGAGGATGGCGATAACGACAATATAAGTCGTTACAAAAAATTCTGTGTGGATGACAGTTGTTTCAAAAAAAGACTAGTGATAAGTGATTTCGAAGAAAGTCTCGAGGATATTTGTGACCACTCGATGCCAAAGGAGCTTGATGTCGATAAAATGAAGTTTATGAGCCAGCATAGTAAACTCGGCACAACGAGCATGAATCATATCTCAGAGTATGAATCGTTTCAATCTTCTCGATGTGACCCATTTACCCATGCAGAAAAATGTGTGATGGATGATCACGACATCGGCTGGTTCAAAATAAATTTGTCCTGTATATCTTAACATTATATCGGAGACTCCATTAGTTGAAAAATTCAGATACATAATATTCTTTTTAAAACCCCGTAAAATCAATCTAAAACTGTATAATACAAACAACAAAACCCTATGAAATCAAACAATATAAGAATAGACCAGTATCACCTTGATGTTTCAGTTTTCACGCCACTGGTTACCACACTTACAACACTTGAAGAAGGTAGTCATTGGTTCATCAGCACTTCTGATCTGTAATTGGAAAAAGTATGCTTTAGTTCCACCACATGAGTCAAGGGGACATTGAGCCGTAGTTTGGTCAACATTTTCCCATGCTTCATCACCACCTAAGACATCATCCACTTGCTTTCTCTCTAGATTCTTACGCTCAAACACTTCAAGACCTGTTATTGGAAACTCGTATGGACATGTGGGACAGTTGAAGCGATTTATGTTATCGTCTTTTTTATTGATCTGGAGAAAAAAGTTAGTGAAGAACTCAAAACTGAGAAGAGTTTAGTGATGCACATACCAATAACATATTTGAACAGTAAGGACAGAAAGACAACATGGTTTTATGGAGATGAGATGTACAGCGATAAATAAGTAATCATTTTGAATTTGAGTCAAATTTTTTTTTTCTTTTTCCTCCTTTCGAGACCAACTTTTCATTTTGTGTGATGTGTAAACAACCAAGCGAGAGTGCACTTTTATAGAAGGGGCGTTAGACAATTGCAATGGCAGAAGAGCAAATTTTCGCGTCTCCGTCTAAGAGAAGGGATGGAGTGATGAATGTATCACCCACAAAGAAACAGAGAAGAAGATCTTCTCCAATAAAATCGATTCCTACAATTAGCAGAGGTATCATTGCAACAACTCCTAAAAAGAATGGAAGAGCAGGACTAATGTCACCTACCAAACGATCGAATACTGAACTTGACAGAAGTGCACGAAAAAGAGCCATTCTGACGAATTATGAAAAATTGATGGAAGGTGATTACAGTGATTCAGATGAAGATTTGACGTTGGCAGATAAGATCATCGAGGCATCGAGAAAGGACGGAGGGAAGCCCATACTGCTAGAAAGTGATGGTGATGATGATACTGATAACACCATAGAAACTTTGGTGGTGATGAAGAAGGTCAATTCAGCCAAGAAAGCCAAATCAAACAAATCGTACCAACAAGAGGAGTTTGAGAAGATGATGAGAACGAAAAATATATTGCCTGTAATGCCAGAATTTGTGCCGACTACCATACCTGGTGGTGATTCAGAATTTGTACTAGAGAAAAAGTTCGATGATCGTGCGTTGTTTTTGGATGGCTTTGAGGGTTATTTTGAGCAGCACAAGACAAAGGCGAAAACTTCGGGAAATACAATGTCTCAATTGGTGAATTTGGAGTATGAAGAATATGCTAGAAATATTAAATTAATGGATTTAATTCAACTGAAGGGAAAACAAAATTTACTAGAGTTGCACAGAAGTATGTTTAGACAATGGTATTATGAGTTGTTACAAGGATTCAATTTGTGTTTTTACGGAATTGGATCAAAAAGAAATGTGGTGATTGAATTTGTACAGAAATTCCTCTTGCCCAGATTGAGTAACACTCAGTGTTGTGTGGTGAATGGGTACAATACAGAGCTTTCGATGAAGGAGGTTCTTGCGATGGTAATACCTATCTTATTACCCGATCATGAAAATTACAAGTTGTCAAAGAATCCAAGAGAGCTGATTAATTCATTGTTGCAACTACTACCCACTAACAGTAGACCATTTTTGAAAATGTCAGTACATCCTAAATTGATATTGTTGATCAACAATATTGATGGTAAGCAGTTACGAGACGAAAAAATTCAAAATATGTTGAGCTCCATGTCTCAGTTGAGTTCAATGTGGGTTATTTCAACCACGGACCATATCAATTCTCCATTGATGTGGGACTCATCGAAGATGTCCAACTTTAGGTTCGTATGGCATGACCTTACCACTTTTGAAAATTATAATGTGGAGAACTCCTTCAGAGATGTTCTCTCATTGGGTAAATCGAGCAAATTCACCGGTTCTAAAGGTGCCAAATATGTCTTATCATCGTTGACGAGCAATGCTAAATCCTTGTTTAGAATATTATTGTCCAACCAGTTATCCAGCATGGAAGATGACCCAGATTTGATCAAGAAGCCTGAGCTCAGAGGCTCTTTGGTAGGCTCAATCAAATATGGTTTGGAGTTGAAGCATTTATTTCAACTATGTTTAGAGGAGTTCGTAACGAGTAACGAGGTAAGTTTCCGAACAATGTTGCATGAGTTCATAGAGCACAAGATGTGCAATTTGGTGAAGGATGGTAGTGGTGCAGAAATAGTGTTTGTTCCTTTCAACATGGATGAATTGCAGAAATTATTAGAGGAAGAGCTGATGGACTGATAAACATGGCTTGCCTTGGCCAACAGCGTCAACTTATATTATGGAATGCACACTATTTGTGAAGTCTAGTGATTTTACTACAGCTGCCAAAAACATATTGATATTGCTACGTCTATCTTCATCCGGACTTAAAAACCTTTCGTGTTTTACAAGAAGTGTATTGAATTGCATTTCGGTGTATAGATTAGATCATCTCTGTCTCTGTTTCTAAAGTTCTCAGATCGAGCGGGACGTCGGTTAAGAGTTTTTAATTTTTTCTATTTTTGTGGATTTAATTTCTCTTTTTGCTAAAACAAGTAGAAACCACACATACACTAGGAGGCAAAGGACACAAGTAATGGAGAAATTGGAGAAAGGTACATCTTTAGTGGTCGGTAGCCACCAGGTTGAGATCGTTGATTACCTTGCCGAAGGAGGGTTCGCCCATATATACTCCGTCAAAGTGTCGCCGCCCGTTAGCAATACTGGAGATGACAGCATCGACAACATCGCCTGTTTGAAGCGGGTCTTGGTCCCGGACAAAATGGGTTTAAACCAGTTAAGATCAGAAGTTGAAGTGATGCAGAAATTATCGCACTGCGACTATGTGGTCAAATATTTCGACTCTAATGCTTCCAGACTGCCAGAGGGTACTGGTTACGAGGTTTTGGTGTTGATGGAGTTGTGTTCCAATAAATCGTTGTTGGATTACATGAATCAGCGCATCAAGACAAAATTGACTCGTGATGAGATAGTTAAGATCATGTTCGATGTGTCTCGACTGGTGATGGAGATGCATAAGTTGAAGTTAATCCATCGAGACATCAAGATCGAGAACGTGTTGATTGATTCACAAAACACATTCAAGTTATGTGATTTTGGGTCCACATCTGTCTATTTAAGACCACCACGAAACCCACAAGAATTACAGTTTTTACACAACGACATTTTACATCAGACAACACCGCAATATAGATGTCCAGAGATGATCGACTTGTATCGTGGATTGCCCATAGACAATAAATCCGATATTTGGGCATTGGGTGTTTTCTTGTACAAGTTGTGTTACTATACTACTCCTTTTGAAACCACCGGTGAGTTGGCAATTTTGCACGCTCTGTACCAATTCCCATCAAAACCGGAGATATCACAGGATGTCAAGAATTTGATAATCATCATGTTGCAAGAAAACCCAAAGTTTCGTCCTAATATTGTACAGGTGATATTCGAATTGACTAAGATGATGGGTATATCAAATGAGGGTATTGACGATTTCTATGACGAAGGAGAATACAAATTTCCAGAGATCAAGTATGTGGTACCTGTTCCTTCTAGTGCAACGAAAGACGGTAAGCCGTCTCAGCCGGAACGTGAAACGTTGAACAGTGAACTTTCAGGTGATCTTGAAAAGAAGTTTTATCAATCACAATATCAACCGTCACATTCTGGGAAGAGCACACCAGGTCCAACTAGCGTACCTCTTTCGGTGAGCTCATCCACAACATCAGATACTCCAGATGCTGAAGATGAATATGATAGCCAATATGATGATGATGATGAGAATGAAGAAGTAGTAGGAGAGGGATCTTCGGAGGATATGGATAATGTTCAAGAACGTTATCCCTCTTTAGAAGATCTCACAGAGCTGAACATTCTGAGGCTGAAGTCTATAGAGTCTCAACCATCAACGCCAGCGGCAGCAACTGCACCAAAGCTGGAAGTTGTCATCTTGACGCCCGAACAGGCTCATCTGCTTCAATTGCAAAATTATCAACTGAAATTGTACCAACAGCAATTACAATATCAACAACAATTACTGTTTCAACAACAACAATTGCAGTACCAACAACAGTTACTGTTTCAGAAGCAGCAGCAACTGCAACTGCTGCTGCAACAGAAACAGTCTGGTATGACACACTCAAAATCGAGCCCCGCAATGAACAACATGAATCACACCCCACAGAAGGAAAACGACTCCAGTATGGACTTTGTTGACAATTTGATACAATCCAAACAGGAACAACTCAGATCAGCCAAAGCATCACCAGAGTATCAACAACCTCAAATTTATCAACCTTCAGCTATGCAGCCCGTGTCTGCCATGAAGACTCTGGTACCCCAATTTCAGCAGCCACCCCCACAAATGCTGCCCATTATGGCGCCTGAAAAGGCACAGTATCATCAACCTCCTCCACTTCCAGAGAAGGTTCCATTTCAAGCACAACCACCACAAAGACCGGTATCTGAACAACAAATATATCACTCCCTGCCACAACCTATCCCAGCAGTACAACAAAAGCAACAACAACAACCATCATTTATGCAAGCAGAGAGTATAACATCTTCTGAGCTACAACAACACCAATCACCTGCTGCTTCGCTGAGTTCCAGAAGACCTCATAACCCTTTCCCACTGTCATTGGGACAGGTTCAAACAAGTCCTCCTTCAGGCCAGTCTCAAGTGAGATCACTGTCAGCCAGTCTTCAGATGGGTGGTGCCAGTGCTACACAAATGAGTCCAGTCTCAGATCGAAACCCATTCCCATCCACTCCGCTGGACAATGTCAAGAATCCATGGGATGCTACTACCATTACCCAGCCAAGACGTGAAGATGAGGAGCTAGCAAGAGAAACGCCACCACCAGGGTTACCAAAGAGGCCAGTGCAGTCGCAGTTAAAGAAGGATGACTTCACGGAGTTGACCAGAGATACCGCTTCATCCACTTTTACATTCGACTCGCATGATACAAATGATCTTATAGATGTTGAGGATACTACAGTCAATGACCAGTTTGAAAATATGAGGTTACATCAACAACAGCAAAGGCAACATCAACAGATTTCCAAACAACATGAAACGCCATTGCAACGGTCCACTCCACCGACGGTACCACCGCAGCCTGCACCAGTGATTTTCCTTCCTCAACAATCATCACTGGTTAAAGCCGGTGGACCGCCAGCAGCTGTTCTCAATGAAAAGATAAGGGAACTTTCTCCTGGAAAGTTGAGATCAAGAGAAGCATCACCAGAGAAGTTCAATGTTAAAGAACTTTCTCCAGCGAGGTTGGTAATACCAAATGATGACAAAATTTCTCATTCGAGGAAGACTTCTTTAGATTTGAAAGAAGAGGTTATTGATTTTGATGATGATCCCGAATTTGATAAGGCTGTTGATAACAAGAGAAGATCAAGAAAGTCTTTATTTTACAAAAAAGAACCTCATAGTACCTCTCATCACATACCACATCCAATGTCTCATCATTCAACGCATCAAAGTCCACATGCAACATCTCATCATACTTCACATCAAAGTCCTCATGTTGGCGAGTCACACGCGCATAATGACAAGAACAGACGAAGTCTCAGTCTGAAAAGAAAAGATCTGAGTTGAAATAGGAAAGAAACGAAAGGAAAATTAATCAATCTGTTTAGATTATGCGAGAAATCATATACAACTCATACAGCAATACCTCTATATATATGATATGCCAAATGATTATGATATGTTGAATCCGGGCAAGAATTATTTACATAAAACGGGGAAAATGATTATAATATACTTTTTTATTCTGTTGTCGTTTAAAAGTGTTACAAGAGATGATAACCTCTATACAAAGGTAGCTGCCAGATGGCAATGATAACGAATTGTAAAAAAAAAATGAAACTACAATTAAAAGGTAAACAACCAACGATATCGACTCCGAACAATCGATATACTTGAAATAATGAACATAAACCCAGACAAAATAAAAAAAACAAAAAAACACAAAAAACCACGCTTCTTTTAACCCCAGTGATATGAGTGTATAAATAAATATATTTTGATGATTTGACATCTGATATCGATAAATGAATGGCTTGGCTTGTCAGTGGAAGTAACAAATTTTATTTCCAATTTTTTGATCAATTCTCTCTATCATCTTCTAAACGCACGAAATGTACAAACTAAAAAAAAAAAAAAACAACCATGTCACGTCGATGCTTCTCTTAAGGAGATTTTCCCATATCCATTTCTATATATCTCTGCACATGACTAGTGAAGATAGAGAAGTGAAGCGATGAAACATGGAGATGATATCAAGACACCACATCATCTCTATAGATGACTCTTGACAACTTCTATAGAAGTAGATGTTGATCTAACGATGGAGTAAACAAAGATCAGTGTTATTATGCCAACAAGAACGTGTAACATTTTGCTCTCTGTCTTTGTCAACATGTAGTGAGGCAAATGGTAGTAATAGTAGTTGTAAAAGCCAGCGACCATTTTTGTTGTTGTTGTTATGATATGATGTTTTGGGGTCAACAAGGAGTGTTGTTACTTGTGCTTGTTGACGGGTATTTGTGGTAACACAATTTTTTTTTTTTTCTGTCGCAGGCACCAAATTTGGAAATTTTTAAGAAAAATTGCAAAGTCGTGTAAACGGAGACGAGGATTAGGAGCAATTAGAGTTACTACCATTCGATAAAGTCTTATAGAGAATGTATATAATTGATGATATAATAAATGTATATGAAGTGATCAAGCACCAATCTTGTAGGAGAAATCGTTGACCAAGCGCTTGTAATTGCTTTCTCTACCAACCACATCATCAAACAGTTGGAAAAATTGCACAACACCATCGATAAACCATAATGAATTGTCGGATTGAATGAAGTTAAAATGTCCTCCTATATCAGTCTGCAGCAAGTATAAATATGGATTCAGCTCGATATCCAATATTGGTAACCTCGTTGATACAACGGGATCGTCTAATGAGTTCAAGATCAAGGTTGGAGTCCTGAAATTTAAAAGTTGATTCAAAGGTGAGGCTCTACGGTAATACTCGTACAGGGTTTGGAATCCGTGCAAGGGTCCCGTGAATAAGTTATCGAACTGATAAATCTTATCAAATTTCTCCAGATGTGCCGTGGCCAATCTTTGCTCAATTTGTAAATCTGGATTTGTTTTAAGAATGTCCTTCTGAATTTTCATAAAGTTGACGAGATATTTGGTCAATGCTGGAGCAAAATACTTGCTACCCATATAAGAGCTATGGATATGATAACTGGTGTCGACAAAGTCCCATGGACAACCCAGCACGAACAGGGCGCTGATCTTGGAATCTTCACCTTCTTCACCTATGTAATTGCTCAAAACGGCAGCACCATATGAAAATCCCAGACAATGAATCTTATTATTAGGTAATTGCTCATGTAATTGGTCGATGAAAAATCTAACATCATCGGTGCTCAATGCGGTGAAACTATGTGGGGTGGTCACTTTTGAACGACAACAACCTCTTGAGTTCAATACAACAACATTAAACCCGTTCTGGGACAATTTCTCTGCACAACCACGGACGTGGTACTCATGGGAACCACCGAGTAAACCGTGGATGATAACGACTATCGGTTTTCCATTGGTGGCCCAATCCAGACGCAAATTTTCAGACTCTTCAATTGTCATGTATCTGGTTCTTGGATGCAATCTTGGATAACCATCAGGCAAGGTCTTTGCATAATTCAGTTTGAATTCTTCCTCTGTATCGTCCAACTTGACCACATAATCCACTGTCGTTTCTCCATCGTTCAAATGAGGATACTTATCACTCTGGACATAGTTTATGATCTGACGGCCGTACCATACCCTGTACATCAGCTGTTGATTCAACGATACCGAATACATGGCTTGTAATCCACCATTGACCAAATATGGCTTCAATCTAAATCTGGTGCCACTGCTGAAGAGGGGCACTTTCTCCTGGATCAAATCCGATAACGATATAGATTCGTCTTTCGATCGTTTTAATTGCACCGTGTTCTCATTATGAACTCCGGTGACGGTACCACGAAACCCCCATTTCAATACCGTTGTCATTGTATGTTATCTATATAAAGCCGAGTTATCCAAATGCCAAATGGAGAAGAAGAAGAAGAAGTGAACTGGATAATTGTAACGAATGTGGGTGTCTATTCAAATAATTCGAATATTTCTGTAAATTATCACTCACTCACTCACTCACTTACCAGGTGTTATTTTTTTCGTTTTCAGTCTCTTTCCCACAGCCGAGCAAAATGAGTTCCCGAGGAAGTAAAACAAATAATGAAGTCTTGTACATATATATATGTATATACGATACACTCTATGATGTGATCTGGGAAATTGAAAAGGGAAACAACAACAAGACCAGAAGCGGAACTATAGTTCGAGTATATTCAACAAACGCATCACAATCCTTGTCTCTAGCATGTTGACTTCTAAACAAATTCGTTCACTTAAGTTCCAACGGAGACGTTGAACAATCTCTCTCTTAGTTTGAGCTTGCTTCAAGTCAATGTGTAATTCGATAATATCTCTCAATTTTCTAGTGTCACCATCTTAAACTTTAATCATTATGAAATCTCCGACAGTTCATAGAAAAAAACGTTCTGATTTTGATGGAATCCTGGTTTTGAAGGTTGATGGCAGAACCAGCGCTAGCTGCATACTTCAATAGGCCATCTAGGTGACAGCAATTTTTAACAATAAATATTGACTGATGCCCTCACCACCCTTGTCAACGAAGATGTTATGACTAGTCTCTTGATATTTGTCACCTTCATGCAAGCTTGGGCTATATAAAGAGTGTACGAAGATAGCGAGTGCAAGTTGGGTTTGAATTATGATATGATTTGTTGTCAATTATTGTATTCAAGTCTGTCATTAGATTGGAAGATTAAAACATATCTGAATAAGGAGAAGTGCTGATAAACTTGTTTTGAGGAATGTATTTCATTGAATTTAGGGAGCAATGCTATAATCTATTGTATTTATTGGTGTTTATTGGGTTTGCCCCCTTCCACAAATTACTGACTGCATTTCGACAAAAAAGTAAATACCATAGAAGACCAAAACTATTATTCAGATAGGGTCAATGGTCCATCAAATGTTGCGGTAGTCATTGCATTGAAAATATGAAGTTTTTACACTTTTAGCTTGTTGATCAACCAAGAAAGGAACAAAAATTTAGATACCAGATCTATTCGTAAATTTGTCTTGCTATTACTGATAATGTTAAAAAACGCTTGATGTGGAAGTTGAATAGACCGAAACTTGTGTTTTTGTCTTTTATTATCCAGTATATTTATATAACTAAGATCAGATGATTTAAGGTAATTTACAAACGATACTGAAGTGGTGTGTGCCTCAAAGGGGGAACGTTACACGTAACTTTTTTTTTTTTTTTTTTAGAGATTTACCAGATCTAATTGGGTTTTGAACATTGTTTGATAATCAGATTGTTCGATAACAACTACACAGAGAGTATATAAAGATTTGTCTTGGACGAGAACTTCAACAGACAAAAGATATTCAGAAGTAAGAGATGTCTTCATCCAAGATATTGCATAGGAAATCACAGATCGTTCACGAGGGGGTTCCACCTCAAGCTACCTCAGAGAACCTAGATTTCTATTGGACACAACATAAGGAACCTCACGTTTTGAGACGAAAATTGATATTGGCCAAACACCCAGAAGTGACAAAACTTTGTGGTCATGAACCATTGACCAAATATATCTGTCTCGGTGTCTTGCTGCTACAAATCGGAATCAGTTACTACTTAAGAGATACCCCATTCTTTAGTGTCAAGTTTTTCACTTTGAGTTATGTCATTGGTGCAACAGCTAACCAAAACACCTTCTTGGCCATTCACGAGTTATGTCATAACTTGGTTTTCAAGAAACCAATATATAACAGGTTGTTCGCTATATTGGTGAATTTGCCAATTGGAATACCATACAGCGCCTCGTTTCAACCTTATCACCAGTTACACCACAAATTCTTAGGTGATGAGAAATTTGATACCGATATACCAACCAATTTCGAAGCCTTGGTGTTGTCCAACATCTTGGGCAAGTCATTCTTTGCTACATTTCAAATTTTTTTCTATGCACTTAGACCAATGTTTATCACCCAGATCAAGTTCACCATTATTCATCTTTTGAACGTTTTAGTACAGATCTTCTTTGATTATATCATCATCACCAAATTATCATGGAACTCATACTTGTATTTTGTCTTGTCGTCGTTTTTGGCAGGATCTTTACATCCTTGTTCTGGTCATTTCATTCTGGAGCATTATATCTTCAACCCACCAAAGAACTATGTCATAAATGAGAGCGTTCCTCCATTGGAGACTTATTCATACTACGGTATTTTGAATACTGTGACATGGAATGTGGGATATCACAACGAGCATCATGATTTTCCCTTCATCAGTTGGAGGAAATTACCAGAGTTAAGGCGTATACTGCACGAGTTTTATGACGATTTACCAAGGCATGAGTCTTGGGTTAAAGTGATATATGACTTCATCTTGGATGAGGATGTGACCTTGTACAACAGGGTCAAGAGAAAGCATAGAAAGGATAAGGATTACACTGTTGACTTCAACGACAACTCAAAATGATATATAGATATATATTTATACATATATAATAAACTCAACTGCAATATGGAAATGGGGAATGTAGGTAGTGCATTAAAACAACAATATCTCCAAATGCAGTAATTAAAAATAAAATTTTCACTCAATTTTTGCTGTGGTTGAAATTTGGACCGAAACAAAAAAAAAATCGAAAGCGGAGAGTGGAGAGAGACAAAGAGAGAGACAGAGAAAGAGATTGATTTTTATGTGCAATCGATATTATTAAATAAATAGATTGAAATTATTGGTTACCCTTGTATTTATTATGTTATCAGTCACCATTGCTCTGAAGAGGAAACTTCTCATAAATCCCATCAGAGGCAACATTTGTTCAATACTATTACAACAACAGCTGCTTAGAATGTCATCATCATCCTCATCATCATCATCTTCATCATCATCCACTGATCAACCAGACGATGTGCTCTTCCATGTGGAGAACCAATCCAGAATCATCACTTTGAACAGAGTTTCCAAATACAATGCATTGAACACGTCAATGGTATCCAAAATAACACCAAGACTCAAGGAGTTCAGCAAGAGTGATCTGGCCAACTTGATCATTTTAAATTCTTCATGCAAACCTAGTTTCTGCTCAGGTGGTGATATCATTGAATGCACCAAGTTAAACACCTCGGGCAAGTCATATGAGTCAGTTAATTTCTTTAACTTGGAGTACAATTTGAACTTCTTGTTAAGCACATATAACAAACCTATTGTATCCATGTTGAATGGGATAACCATGGGTGGTGGAGCTGGATTGTCCCTTCATACTCCATTTAGAGTAGCCTGTGAGAATACTAAATTTGCCATGCCAGAGGCAAACATTGGTTTCTTTTCCGATGTAGGAATGACATTCTATTTGAATAAGTTGGATTATAATTTGGGTCTCTATGTGCTGATGACTGGTGATATCTTGAATGGATTAGACTCATTTGTCGCTGGTGTCGCTACCCATTATGTACCTGAGAGAAAATTTGATGAGTTGGTCAAAAGATTGTCCCAAATCGATTATAATTTCAAAGAAGACCGCGATCAAAAGGAGATTTACGACAAGATCAATAACACCATTGAAGAATTTCAAGAACCAATTCCAAAAAATTACAAATTCAAATACTCTGTAGAAGAATTGTCCATCATTGAAAAATGTTTTAATCCATCATTTACCGTGCAACAAATATTTCAAGCTTTGAACGAAGACGGTTCAGAATTTGCTCATACCGTTTTAGCGAAATTGAATGAAAAATCACCAGTGTCACTATACTTGATTGTTGAAATGTTGAAAAGATCAAGAGAGACAAATATCCACGAGGCTTTGAAAAACGAATTAATTTTAGCCGCCAATATGATGACCAAACCAGAATTGAATGACTTTAATGAATGTATCACAAAGAGATTGATCAACAAAAAGTCCACCAGCATTGAGGACAAGACACCAGTTTTCAAATTCAAGACCGTTTCGGACGTTCCAGTAGAGGTCATCAACCAAGAATTGTTATCACCATCGCAACTGATGACTAATATCATCGATTCATCATTGTTGTCCCCATCAGAGAAAGTTGCAACTGCAACCAATGAAGAAATTGATTCACCAATTTTGAAGGCGTTGGCTTCATTGCAGATTGAAAACTTTTTCGATTACACTTTCAACGAATACCCTCATCATTATCAACTACCAACCCTGGCTGAGTTGAAAGACTACATCACTGGTAACGATAATAGCAATAGGTCTTATGCCGTTAAAAGGGACGAGGTGTTGAAATATTTTAACAAGAAGTACAACGGCAAGTTGGGTATAGAGTATAAGGTTGATTTGATATTGAAAAAAAACACCGTGGGCTCTAAATTTGACCCACTTTACTTGGAATGGGTTGATTGATGGATATGATATGATATTAAGAGACAAAGATTAGACCTGCTAGTTGTTTCTTTCTTGTTTTCTACGTTCTAAACCACTGTATAAATTGTTCATATTAAAATCAGCTTGCATCCCATGTATATTCAACGTTCTTATGCAAATATTAACATTAAATTCATTATTCAATGTAAAAGTAAACATAAGTGTCTTCAATCACAAGACACTCCCGAAGTTGAATGATAACGACATTAGCATATCAAATGTTTTGCCCGTAATAACAATCAATTATAAAAACTTACATCAAACAGCCAGAACTAGATTAGGTTCTAATTAACGATACTACAAGTACACAAAATCATAGTTAGATATTGAATGTTGTTCTCCATCTTTTCCACATCAAACCCAGTGATTGATCTACACAGCACCAGAATCTCCCATCAATGAAGTTATCGACCTTGGGGAAATCGTTATGAATGATTTCTAAACCAAATGAAGAGCAACATACTGGCTGTATCCAAGCTCAACAATCCCATGAATTGTTTGTCAGCAGCAGCCTCAGCAAAGTTAAGATCCCCTGAATTCACTTAGGTCTTCTACGTAAAAGAAAATCAGAGTTTCAATTCAAGGTATCCTATACACAGATTCATTTCTACCACTAACCAGAGCATTGTAATACTCGATAGAGGCATGCTGGACTAATGATATATGTCTGTACAACGTCTGTTGGCTTAGAACATACACAAATTTATCTCTACTTTAATTATCTCTTGATTATTGTAATTATGTACTAGAGGGTATCCAAAGGAGTTCAGATAGGGTCTCCATATCAATATGGCTTAATGTTTATGGATTAAGTGTAGGCATTGAGTAGTGATTGCAGTGTATAACTACTTGATATATGCAACGGCTGCTGTCAAATGTTAGTTGATTTTGATACTCAAAAATGGGTCTCAAGAAATTTTTTTTTTTTTTTTTCCAGGCTACATACAAACTGAAAAGAAGTCCCCATAACAAGTTTTCGATAAAGATCAAGTAAAATCAAATATGTCTAACATCGGATTACAAGTACGCCAGGCAGTGCCATCGGTAGACCCAATAGTAGCTGACTATGCTGTTGGCTACATCCAACACATTTCAAGTTCAACTGAGGACTCAGTCTTGGCTCAACAATTGGATATTCCAAAGGAAATGTCCTTCATTGAAGAAATGTTGTCTAGTGCAGGTGGTGATAAAGCTAAGATCACCAAACTCTCTGAAAAGATTCAAGAGATTTTAAATAAGAAATTGCAAGATAACATGTCGAAGTTGTCAATAACAGGGGATACTTCCAAAAGATTGTTAGATATCAACTTGATCAATAATCAGCAGAGAGATATCAATTCATCGTTACTGCTATTGCAATCAACCAACGGTATTGAGCACACTGGTAGAATGATGGAGACTAGAGTCGATAAGAAGAAGTTACAGAAAGCTGAGGCTAAAATTGCAAAGAAAGTGGCAAAGAGAGCTAACAAATTTGTTGAGTATGAGGCTTCTAAATTGTTGAATGAACAATCACAAGACGATTATGACTCCTTTTTTTTGAAAATTAATCCTATAGATTTTGGTTCTAGTGCTGGTAAATCAAAGGATATCAAAATTGAAAACTTTGATTTGTATGTGGGACTGGGACAAAGAATCTTGAGTGATGCAACATTAACCTTGGCATACGGTAGAAGGTATGGTTTAGTAGGTCAAAACGGTATTGGTAAATCCACATTGTTAAGAGCATTATCGAAAAGAGAGTTAAGTATTCCCAAACATATCACTGTATTGCATGTTGAGCAAGAACTTACTGGTGACGATACCCCAGCTTTACAAAGTGTGTTGGATGCTGATGTTTGGAGAAAGCAATTGTTGTCAGAAGAATCCAAGATTAACGAGAGAATACAGGAGATTGATAGATTGAGACCCGAGTTTGATGAAGACTCTTTGGAAATTAAAAAGTTGGATAATGAGTCAACGGATTTAGCCAATCATTTGGAAGAAATTGGTAACAAATTGAATGAAATGGAAAGTGACAAGCTGGAGTCTAGAGCAGCTAGTATTTTATACGGTTTGGGTTTCACCAAGGAGACGCAAAATAACCCAACAAAATCCTTCTCTGGTGGTTGGAGAATGAGATTGTCATTAGCAAGAGCATTGTTTTGTAAACCGGATTTGTTGTTATTGGATGAACCTTCTAATATGTTGGATGTTCCATCCATTACCTATTTGGCCAATTACCTACAAGGTTATCCATCAACTGTTTTGGTAGTGTCGCATGATCGTGCATTCTTGAACGATGTTGCAACTGATATCATTCATCAACATTCTGAGAGGTTGGACTACTACAGAGGTGCTAACTTTGATAGTTTCTATGCTACTAGAGAAGAGAGATTGAAGAATCAAAAGAGAGAATATGAAAATCAAATGGCTGTTAGACAGCATTTACAAACATTCATCGACAAATTTAGATATAATGCAGCCAAATCATCTGAAGCCCAATCCAGAATTAAAAAATTGGAGAAGTTGCCAATTTTAGAAGCACCAGAAGAAGAGAAAGTTGTTACGTTTAAGTTCCCAGATCCAGAAAAATTATCACCACCTATTTTACAATTGCAAAATGTTACCTTTGGTTATGACCCCAAACAACTATTATTACAACACGTTGACATGGATGTACAAATGGATAGTCGTATCGCATTAGTCGGTGCCAACGGTTGTGGTAAGACAACTTTGTTAAAGATTTTGATGGAGCAGTTGAACATATTGGATGGTAGTGTGTCTAGGAATGGTAGATTAAGGATTGGATATTTTGCACAACATCACGTTGATTCCATGGACTTATCGTTGGATGCAGTATCATGGTTACTGAAGACCTACCCAGGTAAAACCGATCAAGAGTACAGAGGCCATTTGGGTTCTTTTGGTATAACAGGTTCCTTAGGTTTACAAAGAATGCAACTTTTATCCGGTGGTCAGAAGTCGAGAGTAGCATTTGCTGCTTTGTGTTTGAATAATCCCCATATATTGATCTTGGATGAACCTTCAAATCACTTGGATACCTCAGGTTTGGATGCCTTGAGCGAAGCAATTGACAATTTCAAAGGTGGTGTTTTGATGGTATCACATGACGTTCTGATGATCGATAGAATTTGCAAGGAGATTTGGGTTAGTGAAGACGGAACTGTTAGGAGGTTTGATGGTACCATCAACGACTACAAGAAGTACATCTTGAACAAGGCCGATGCCAGTGGTGTTGTCAAGATTCATTAGTGCATTTACGTAACATAAACTCTAATTGAAGCTTTCTTCAAAAATCTCGCAATTTGTTTATTCATGTAATTGGAGGTCTCTTCAACTTCTTTTGAGATCAAACCTTTTATGGGTAGGAGGATCTTTTAATTACGTCTCCCTCTTCCCCACGCGTAAGTTAAAAAATAATTTTTGTGTAAACAAAAGATTTCAACATAAGAAGGGTAGAGATGTACAAGAGATCAGGCCCCAACAGTAATGGTTTCACTCCCTTCAAGCCTCCCAGGATGGCATCATCATCTTCCTCATTTGATGAAACACCCCCTCAAAGTCAGGAACAGCTACAAATTAATAACAAAAGAGTTTCAATATCAACATCTCATAACCATTCACTCAAAAAAACGAAGTTAAGTGAACAACCCATACCAAGCGAAGAGACGACAAACACTACAAAGAAAACTTCCCAAATGTATGTTGTGCTATGGAGGAAGAAGTCGACAAAAAAGCACAAGACGTGGGATGGAGAAGGATTAATGATCGTACAACCAAACGGCACTGCAGCATTTAGATACGATCCAACAGGAGGTGAAAATTACAAAGAAGAAGGGAGATCCTTGTCAAAAATCAACGTTGATGGCATTATTTCCATGGGAAGCTTTGATTTGGAAGTAGACTACAAAATTGAAGATCCCCTGGAGGTTTCAAAATTTCAAAAATATTGTTCGAACTCTACTCTGAAAACTATCTGTGTGACACCATTATCATCCACGCCGGTGTCCTCTCAACTGGACCAACCCAAATCGCTGCCTTTGAGAACAGTTCCAATCCCACTGAAGGCCAACTATAAGCCTGTTCTTCCTGTAAAAAAGATGCCATCAAAGAAATTGAAAAGAGAGCCCCTTTACGATCCCAATGTTGATAATTCGCTCGTTATGCCTAAGCCACCAGGGGTGGATGAAAACGAAGTTGTGGATGTCGTTGTGGATCCGTTACTCTCTAACTTTCTCAGATCACATCAAAGAGAAGGCGTTTTATTTCTATACGAGTGTGTGATGGGGTTTCGAGATTTTGATGGGAATGGTGCGTTATTGGCAGATGAGATGGGATTGGGAAAGACTCTTATGACTATTAGTTTGATCTGGACCTTGTTGAGACAAACACCTTATTTTAATCAGCTACCAGTTGCTAGAAAAGTCCTCATTGCGTGCCCTGTGACATTAATTGGTAACTGGAAGAGAGAATTTAAAAAGTGGTTGGGACTCCAACGAGTCAGTGTGTTGACTATCAATGGAAGCAACAGCCTGAATACAGACAAATCAAGTATTATTAGCTTTGGTAGGACAAGGGTGTATCAAATACTAATCATGGGATACGAGAAGATTATGAGCATGTCAACAGAACTTGAAACTGTTCAGTTTGATTTATTGATTTGTGATGAAGGACATAGATTGAAAAGTGGCCAAGGCAAGACTTTGAAAATTTTGAATTCTTTAAATGTAGATAGAAGAGTCTTACTCACTGGCACTCCAATTCAAAATGATTTGAATGAATTTTACAACATAATCAATTTTATAAACCCTGGAGTTTTGGGCACATTGACCAAATTTCAAAAGGATTTCATGAAGCCCATTTTGAGATCACGAGAGGTTAACTGCACAAACAAGCAAACAATTCAAATGGGTGAGGAAAAGTCAAATGAATTGATCCAAATAACGAAGAAATTCACGCTAAGAAGAACCAATAACATATTGCAGAACTTCTTACCTCCAAAGACCGACATAATTTTATTCGCACCGCCAACAAAATTGCAACTCTCGTTATTCAATTTGCTTATGCAGTCAAAGTTTTATAACAATGCATTATCAAGAAACATTCAAAATGATACTTTAAGCCTTATCATGACTTTCCGGAAGATTTGCAACTCACCGTCACTAGTTACGGGTGATAAGTTGTTTCAAGATATTACTGCAAGTGATGGAAAGCCATTAGATCTTTCCAAGAAGGTAGCGAGTGGGAAACTTAAACTACTTGTCCAACTATTGTATCATATCAGAAGAATGGGTGAAAAAGTGGTTGTTATCTCAAACTTTACTCAAACTTTGGATGTTATAGAAACAATAATCAAACCACAGGGTTTTACCTTTTTGAGACTAGACGGTTCGACGCAAAACAAGAGTCGTGATAAAATTGTGTCCGAATTCAATAACTCCTCTCTGGAATCTTGCTTCATTTTCTTGCTTTCTGCCAAATCTGGAGGGGTTGGTTTAAACTTGATTGGTGCGTCAAGATTGATAATGTTTGATAACGATTGGAATCCAGCAATTGACTTACAGGCAATGGCAAGAATTCATAGAGACGGCCAGAAAAGGCCAGTTTTCATTTACAGATTATTGACCACTGGCTCAATAGATGAGAAAATATACCAAAGGCAGTTGATGAAGAGCAATTTGAGTGACAAATTTTTAGATGGCAAAAGCGACTCTAAGGATGATCTATTCGACTATAGTGATTTAAAAGATTTGTTCACTTTAGATACAGAATCAAACAGTAATACACATGGGCTTTTAGAATGTAACTGCGCCGGTCTTGGTGAAACCCTCGAGGATGTAAGGGAGGTTGAGGACTTAAAAAGTAGTCAAAACCAAGATGATGAAGATATCAAAACCACATCTTGGATATCGGCATTGGACTACAAGCAAGTTTCGCAAGAGATGAGCAAAAAACGGAATGCAATCAAACACTGCCTAACTGATTACAAGCATATAGACCCCACCAAGTGTGATGACTATGAAGATGAGGTGCTCACCAGAATAATACTGGACGAGAAAAACAAAAGTTTGATTAGTTACATATTCTTAAAAACTCAGAAGAGACTTGAAATGAGTACTGTGTCTGTCTAGTCCTTTATAGATTAAATTAACAGCCTTTTCATTTTTGCATCAACCTTTTCATTCTCTCCTCAGCTGCCCTAGCTCGCTGTTCCCTCATCAATCTCGTCCGCTGCAGCTCCGAAAGCTGGCTAAGATCATTACCCATGGACGTGACGACCCCCAAAGATTTTGGTGGACCATACTTTTTATCACGATCCTCACCAATCTGCTGTTTGTGCTTCTGCAACTCTATCTCTATCAGTTTCTTCTTCTCCAGCTCTTGTTGTAATTTATCCAGTTGCTCTTCTTCAGCAAATGACTCTTTTGACTTCGCCGCGCCCACATGAGCATCATCCCAATCACAATAGCTCTCACCTAAATTAAAACGCACAATTTGAAATGTCTGTTTCACTTGTTTAGAAGAAGCGACGTCGTAGGGCGTCTTACCCAAATGTGATCTCACACAAAGATTAGCCTTCAAGTTAGTTATTAACACTTGAACCATGTATGAATGGCCATTGGAAGAGGCATAGTGTAATAGTGTGGGTGTGGTCAAGTAGTTGGCTTCAGGCTCTAATTTGAAATCAGGTGAAATGCTATTTTTTTTCATGTAGGATATCAAAGCTGGCGCTCTCGATTTTTTGATTAGGGCAATTAAGTTCTCTGTATGCTTTTCTCCCTCTGTCTTGATTTTCACTTCCTTTTCTTGCAGCTTTGTTGAATTTGCTAATATCTCTTGTTGCTTTAATAATTTTTGTCTTGCCTTTTCATCTGTCTTTGGAAGCTCTAGAACCTGCATATAAGTCAAGTTGATCCATGCTTTCTTCAATTCCGATGTGGTAGCCCTTTTCGTTGTAAATGGAAAGGATTTGATCCTGGAATCGTTACTTTTCAATACAGAATCTTCGTACCCTATCATGATATTTCTATTTGAGCTACCATTGGCCCGGACAAATATTGAGTCACAGGAGTCTAAGTACTTTTTCCAACTGTTCAATAATTCCCTTACTTCTTTCTCTAATGCCGCTTCGTTGTAGCGTCTCAAACTCGAACCAGCACTATTAGCCTTACCCCTGGCATTATCGCTTGCACTTTGGGAACCACCCTGTTTTCTTCTTGTAGTGTATCTGTGAAAAGTCTTGTGTGCAATGATATCAACTGATTGTTCCAATAAACTTTCCGCAGAACCTGTGTTTCCCTTGACATTCTTACGCTTGTGTGAGATTATGGCACCTGCAAAATGACCACCGCCAATCATCAACAAGGCCGAGTGTATGGAGTTCTGATTGGTATTGTTCCAAGCTTTCAAATCTGAAAGGGGATTCAGGTTCAAACTTTGAGTCGTGAAGGTTGACTTGAATATACCGAAACATTTCACAGACGGTAGCAAACTCGACTTGAACATGATGTATGGTGATTTGTTGTTCAAAAAGCTAGCGTGGTTTTCGCCATCGTCTAGTTGAAGCTGTTGCAATGATGTGCTAGACTTCTCATATATTGTTTCCAACGTATCCTTCTCTTCGGATGATTCAGAACCACTCAAGCTTTCATCAAGATTTTCGACCATTCTCTCAAACTCATCCTCATCCACAGTTGATAAATTATTCAGTTTCCTTTTGATATTGAATCTGTGAAAATCAGATTTATAGTGTTCTTTAACAAAGTCTAGATCATCTGAGTTTATTTCACATGTCAGGCAGCCATTGATTTTAGAGTTCTTAATTTCCTTCTTGGTTAAAGCTTCTTCGTTCGATTGTAATGATTTTGATGTCAACGCAAATGTGGGAACCGACTCCACTGTTAACGAATCAAAATACATGAGCTCTAAAGAGTTCAAAATCTTCGTTGGCAAATCATAGACATACAAGTCTCTAGGAGGAATTGACGGTACCTCCGCGTTTATTGACATGGTGTTGAATCTTGTAAGATGAGGTCGATGTTCAACAAATCTTCGAATCACTTTTATGAAAAAAAAAAAAAAAGTAAAGAAGAGACTTAAACTATGTACAGTCGAAAAAAAATAACAATGAACTATTGGGAACCAATTCTATGACACTCTTGTAAAAACCATCTAATCTGTTCAGGGTCCATGAACGGGTGTGTTCCATGTCCGAAATTAATTATATAATTTTGTTTACCTCCGCCAAAGCCTTTTATCATTGCTTCAACTTTTTGTGTGATAACCTCTCTAGAACCATACATAGTACCAGGGTCCAAGTTTCCTTGCAAAGTGACTCTTCCATTAGCTACCTTGACTGCGTCCTCTGGTTTATATAACCAATCCAACGAAACACAGTTATATCCAGAATCACATAATTGATCCAAAGCGTACCATGAGCCCTTGCTAAAAATGGTGATCGGTATATCTTCGATGACTCCAATCTCTTTCAATTTGATCGGAAGTTTGGCACTTATCTGTCTTATGTACGGTAAGGAAAACTCGTCAAATTCATTTGGACCTAATTCACCACCCCAAGACTCAAACACTTGCAACATTTGAGCTCCTGCTTGAACTTGATAAGCCAAGAAGTCCACAGCTACATCAGTAATCATCTGTAAAAGTTTATGTGATTCTTTTGGGTATTTGTAAATCCATTCCTTTGCGTGATTAAACAATCTAGATCCACCACCTTCGATCATGTAAACCATCAAAGTCCACGGTCCCCCACAGAATCCCAATAAAGGAACTCTACCATTCAACTTCTTCCTCGTTAGTGTGATGGCCTTGAAGGCCCATGCCAATTCTTTGCGAACATCAGTTTCCTTGTGCAATCTCAGCAAGTCTTCTGGTACTCTAAGTGGGTCGACAAAATGAGGCCCCTGCTTTTCAATCATTTTTACCTCCATCCCCATGGCTTGTGGAATAACCAAGATGTCACTGAAAATGATTGCAGCATCAATCAAGCCGTTGAAATGTTCGATGGGCTGAATAGTGATTTCAGAAGCGATTTCTGCATCGTGACAAGTTTCAAAGAAATCACGTTTACCCTTCACTTCGTGGTACTCTGGAAGGTAGCGACCAGCTTGTCTCATGATCCAGATAGGAGGTCTCTCCACTTTCTCGCCTCTAGCGGCTCTCAAGATCAAGTCATTTTTCAATGCAGCAAATTCACCAGCAGAAGTCATATCACTGTATATCTATATGCAAAATTTGTTTGAACAGTTGAAGTGAGCTTTGATATAAAGAACTTGCGCTCTAGAAAATTTTCTTGGGGCAAAAGAGAGAGAACACGCATTATCTTCCCCAATCGGGAAGTTATACGACGTTCCCGCTTAACATTGTATAGATCCATGGTTAAAAACGAGACGAGAATGACGGTGATGGTGGTTCAGAACAAATCACAGATGTAAGTGTGTAGGATAGTTCTCGTTTCATCAAACCTTGTAATCACCTTGTTGTTGACAAGCAACTAAGAAGTCGACAAAGAGGATAATAACTGATTGACGAAAGTTCTATTTCAATCAACAAGAAGACTCACTCAAAAAAGAGAAACTATTGATTCATTACTAGATTCACACTTTGAAGAAATACAGGTAACTCATTCGTCAGATGATACAGTTCTGTCTCGGTCCATCCGAAAACAATCCTGTAATTGTTTCAATGTGCAAACGGCTAAATAACAGTAGTGCACGGTTTATCATTTATGAAAAACTAAAACAAATTCATTTCAAAACAAGTTAATCAGTAGATAGAGAGATAAGAGTACATTTAAAGATGAGTGGAAGTAATCCTGGAGTCTTTGTTTCGCTATTTAGGTCGACTTTTGGATTCAGGAAAACTACCTTATCCTTTCTTGTTATTCTGTCTTATTTGTCCTCCATATTAATCACAGTATATTATGAGAAGAGAGCTCTAGTAGTTCCATCACCTGAACCTGCAATCTTGAGTTCTTCGTGGCTCGACTTGCAAAGAATATCGAGCCTCCCGCACCCTTATGATTCTCATGCTAATGATGATGTGCATGATTATATTTTGGAAAGAGTGAAGCAATTGTCTTTTAGTCAGAAATTTATTGATTATGATGATGATTTCGGCTCCAAATCCATTTTCAAACAAATAGATGTTTTCAACTCAAAGAATGCAGCAAATAGGATCATCTATTTCGAGAGTGGAAATATCTTGGTGAAAATCGAAGGAAAGAGTCCGTCATTAGAAGGCGTTTTGATAAACGCACATTACGATAGTGTTCCAAGTGCCTTTGGGGTTACTGATGACGGTATGGGTATTGCTTCGATGCTAGGAATTTTGGAGTATTATTCTTCTACAGGTGAGCAGCCAATGCGAAACATTGTGTTCAATTTCAACAACAACGAAGAATTTGGTCTTTTGGGAGCTTCTGTTTTTTTTGATCATGAGTGGTCCAAGTTGGTCAAGTACTTCATCAATTTGGAAGGCACTGGCGCTGGTGGAAGATCAGTATTGTTCAGAGCCACCGATCAGGGTATTGCCAACTATTATAAATCAGTAAGAGCTCCATTTGGCAATTCGTTGTATCAGCAAGGATTTCAAAGTGGATTAATCAAAAGTGAAACTGACTACAAGATCTACCTCGAGAATGGCCTTCGAGGAGTGGATATTGCATTTTACAAACCAAGAAACTTGTATCACACCAAATTCGACAATATACAGGGCTCTTCAAAGGGCTCTTTATGGCACATGCTATCTAACTCCTTGGATCTACTTGTCACATTAAGTTCATCAAAGGAAATAAGCACAGATTCATCTCCATCGGTGTTTTTCGATATTTTAGGCTTGCAATTCGTCAGCATTTCCGTCGATCGCTTGTTCATATACAACGTTATATTACTTACCCTCTACCCTATAACTACCATAGTTTTACTTCTCGTAGTTGGAAGAAGAAGGACTTGGTATGTCAGCTTATCACAAGGATGGTTAAGATTCCCATTAAGTTTAGTTGCTTCAGTTTTAGGCACTTTGACGGTCATGAATGTGATCTGCTCAGCTAACCCTTTAATTTTAGGGAGTGATTGGTTGAGTGTATTGATATGTTCTACGTGTGTTTTCATATTAATCAATTACTTGGTGATGAATTTTTTTGGTTGGTGGATGCCAGTTCATGATCAAAAGTTGATTGTCTTTCTAGAGCTCAGCTTTGTACTTTGGATAACATTGATTTGGTCCACCTTCAGACAGCATAGATTAGGATTATCAGGTGAATATGCTGTATCAATCATCTATTTTTTGAGTGGAACATCGACAATATTTGGTCTATTGGCGTTGGTTTTCAAGTCGAAACCAAATTTCAAAACTCTTCGAAACTCTAGAAGTTATGGTACCATCTCATCTGTCAAGGATAGGAACCCAGTTGAGGAGTCGTCTAGACTCTCAGCAGAGGAGCAATCGGGTGAGCAATCAAATTCGATATCACACCACCACGATGGTGAACGCGGAGGAGAACGCGGAGGAGAACGCGGAGGAGAAGAAGAACCGTTGTTACTGTCAAATCTGACTCTGGAGGAAGAATCAGCAGAAACAGCGCCAGTGAATGCCGTTGTTGAGGATGAAGATACTGAAGAGAGTTTCAAACAGAAGTTGAAATCTTCTGCATTGAAGTCGTTCTCATATGACTGGTCAATTCAATTTCTAATATTTGTTCCTTTGACAATCTTCATCACCTATGACTTAGGTGAGCTATTAATGCAGGGGTTGAATTACACAGGTCAAGAAGGTAACGCGCTGGTCGCTTCTTCCTTTAAATTGCTATCGTATTTAGCTATAATTTTAGGATTGCCATTGTTACCATTCATTCACAAGTTGAATCTTTCTCTTTTCATGATCGTTTTAGCTGGATCAGTGATAGCTGCCTTGATTTCAGTTTCCCAAAGCCCGGTCAGTGCTTCAAGCCCACTCAAGATTTCATTTGTTCAACTAATTGACTTAACTAAAAGCTCTAACGAGACATACTGTGTCATAGGTGGAAGAGGCGAATACCTTGAGGAAATTGTATCTCAATTACCTTCTGTGGCAGAATCGAATTCGGTACCTCAGTGCTCTACAAATCTTGATGGAAGAGGCAGTTGTGTGATCAAGGCCTTGAGACCCTGGTTGATTGATGGAACCGTTGAGGAAAATGATTTCTCAAAGTATTTAAAACTCGAGGTGTTGCACAATGATAACAACAAAACAACAGATGAGGATAAGCCATCCCCTTACGCACCTCTTTCTGCAGAATTAAAAATATGGGCTCCTGAAAATAGAAACTGTGTTCTTGAATTCAATACAACAAAATACTCATCAGTCAAAAAGGCTGGTGACGGTTCATTGATATCACCAGTCAAGACGTTGAAAGTGTTCCATGACTCGGATGACTTCAATTTTCTGCCAAATGTTTCTTTGGGGTTGCAACATAAGCAGAATATTATTCATGGATTGGGCTCGACTGGTGAGGACACTACAACTGTCAAGCTACCATCTGGCCCCTCGTATGATCCGATTGAGAATGTACATCGCTATAAGTTGATGTCAGGTATTGATGATTTTCAGGTTCACAAGTTAAACTTTTCTGCGCCTTTCTTCCATGTAGGCCTAGAGTGGATGCCCAACTTTGAGTTTCTATACGGCCACGACGATGCCGATTTGGAAGCTGATAATGACAACCTTGGCGTAAGTGTTTCTTGCTACTGGGGTGAATATGAGACAGAATCGATCATTGGTGATGGTCATGATAAGATGATGGTGAAGAGAAAGTTACCAGCATTCGATGAGTTGTTGCAATACTCCCCGGATTATGTCGCTGTATCAAACTCTGGAAAGGGGCTATTGGTGGTCAAAAATTATGTTGAATTGTAACAAAATGTATAGCTACTGTTTGTATTTTAATTTCCTATTCAATACTAATGTCATAGCACATAAGTATGTAAATAGGTGGGTGGGGCGAGATGACACCTTATCGATCCCTCATCGCATGAATCACATAAAAAAAAGTCAAAATTTTTCTATTTGAAAAAAAAAAAAAATTCAGATAGGATTGAAGTCAAGTCCACAAGCAAAGAAAGAACACGTTTATAAACATGGGTGCCAAAAAGAAGAAGACCCAGAAACAGAAAGATTTTGTCGTAAGTAATTGTTGCAATTTCATTACCTCTTCAGCTTCAAATCACTAACATTTAACCTTCAGAAACCAAAATTAAGAGTTGGTAAGACAGTTCCAAAAGCATCAAATCATACTGATACATCATTCGTAGCGAAGGCTATATCACTCCCGCATCAATCATTGGTAGTCAAGGCTGAAATTGTCAAGAAACAGAAAGGACATTCCATTGAAAAGAAGTCCGATGTAGATTTGAGTCATCATTTGTCCTTGACAAAGCACCACTCCTCTTCAACTAGGAAAGAAGTCTTAAACTACATTGAACTGCATCTCCCATCGAACCCTTCATCTTATAACAACTTATTGAATGCTATCACTCCTTTAATAATTGACAAGTCACTGGTAGTGAGAACGGCTTTAGTGAGCTTGTTGACTGCAATAGGAAAAAAGCAGCCTGGATTGATCGAACTTCATGCAAGGTCCTTAGTGTTGTTCATACACTCAGCAATGACTCATATACTGCCACCTGTTAGAAACGATTCTACAAAATACTTGGAAATCTTGATAGATTATGGATATGAATCATTAGTGAAAAGTTCATTCGTCAAAACGTTAAGGACCTTTTGTCAACTCTTGAATTGGCTGTTGGATATAGATAATAAAAAATCGTTAAGTTTGTCTGTCACCACATCTTCTGTTGATGGTGGGAGCGCCAAATTGTCCAGAAATAACCATTTACAAGTGTTGAGAAAATTCATAGAGAAAGGTGCCTTTAGCGTTGAGGGTGACTTCCAAGAAGAAGAGTATCTGGCAATACACCCATTGACATCGCTATACATGATACCAACAGCGCCACAGCCGTATTCACACTTAAGGTTATTTACCAACGAGCTAACATCAAACACTGGTAACAGTTCTCAGCAAATGGATTTAAATACTATAACTTCAGAGGATGTGGAAACTAGACGAAGAGTGTTGGTGGAGTATTTCGAAAAACCCATGAGAAAAGGGTTGACTGATCTAATCAGGGAAGGCGGTGAAGTTGGAAAAGAGGCGACAACTGTACTAAAAGTTTTGGAGCAGGCTGTGAAGGATGAGGAAAAGTTTAATAGCATTATAGAGTAGATGTGATTTTATATATATATATATATGTATATATATATATTCATCTGGACATAGGTGACACAAAAAAAAAATTGAAAATCGCTTGGTAAAACTTTAACGGTGACTTTGAATACCACTCATCTCCTCCACCAGACGTTGGAAATGAGCTCAAGAGCATTAAGGAAATTGAATAAACAGTCATTGGAAGATGACTTAGCAAAATATGCTACACCTTCTCCAGAAGTAGAGGAATCATCCGAAGATGAAGCTCCAAGAAAATCAAACAAGGTGAATGCTTTCGCCTTTTTGAACGATGCAGATGATGATGATGATGAGGAAGAAGACGATAAAGAAATAGATGATGTACCTCTCAACCTCAATAATGACAAAACTTCTGATGTTCAAGTTCAAAGCTCTGGAAACGAAAGCCATAAATTAGATCAAATCAGGCTTCCGTCCAAGAAGAGCAAGAAGAGCAAGAAAGCAAAGACGAAGAAGACCAAAAAGCAAACTGAAGCCGCGAAAGATGTAGATAGCGATGAAGATCTTGATAAGATATTGAGGGAATTGGAAATCAAGGAGAATAGAATGATCACTACAGAAGAAATTGAAGCTATAGAAGGGTACGAGGAGTTTGTCGATAAAGACCATGTGGAGATAATTGATGATTCATATCAGTTTTTCACCATTCAGAAATTTAGCACATCTCTAAAATTCTTGAAAGTGCAGCCAAAGGACTTGGATCCCGACACCGAATTCAAAAACTTATTTGGATCCGATTTGTCATCTTTGGCCATCGAAGATGCCGACTCCACATCATCCTCTTTTGTTTCACCAGAGATATTGCTGCAGATCAAGAGAATGTCCAAGATGGTAAGAGGTTGGGGTGGGAAAGATAGAAGATCTGTTCCTGGGTCCACCAGAAAATTGACGTTTACAAAAATCAGAGATGATTGGATTCCCACTGTTCAGAAGTCAGTGCTGATGGATGAGTTGACGAAGAGCGATATTATGAATTTAAAGACTTGCAAGACTAGTGATTGGAAAGATGTCATATCTCAGGATACCGCCAACGAGCAAAGATTAGGAGTAAGATATTTCAAATTCAAACCGAATGTTGACAGCAAGATTGACAATGCCAGATTCTTCATCTCTGTTGTTCTCACTCCTGATCATGAATCGTTGATTCTGCTATTGCGGAAAAATCCATATCATGTGGAGACAATTTTACAAGTATCGACAATATTATTCAGGCAAGGCGACAAATCAAATTCAAATGGATTAATTGAAAGAGCTTTGTTTGTCTTTGATAGAGCTTTGAAACAGAATTTTGAAATTGGTTCAGGTTTAATGAGGCTCCCCTTTGAGTTCTTTCTCAACAGACAGTTTTACTTGAGCATTTTCAGATACTTGGAATTATTGACTCAAAAGTCGACCTTCTACACTGCCTTACAGTATTGTATCTTCATGTTGTCATTAAATCCTACAGAGGATCCTTATGGTGTGAGATACTTCATTGATTTTTATGCAATTATGTCAGGGGAGTACGAGTATTTGATACACTTCACTGAGTCACCTTTAGTGATGACGTACCTTGATTGGATGACTCCTGCTTTGGCGTATTCACGCGTCTTGGCACTATTGTTATCTGACTATAACAAGAATTTGCCTAAGGCTAAGCAAAGTTTGAAAGAAGCTTTTGAGTTGCACCCATACACTGGTTTCAGGTTATTAGAGTTGGTTGGCTTGGGGGGGACTTCATACGAGAGCTCTTTTGACGATTTATCGATTCGTGATATGGTAGCAACTGAAGCTTACCTAGTGAGATCAAAAGCCATGTGGGGAGAAGATCCAAAAATCAGGGATTTTGTCAATTCTGAATTATCACAGTTACTTGGACAAATTGACAAACCACAAACAAGTCAAGGAATTTCATCATTTTTTTCCTCCTTCTTCGGTAAGAAGTCTCAACAGAAACAAGAGCAAGAAGCACCAATTAACTTACTTAGACATGTCATATTATCTGGTGAGACCAAAGTGATGGCCAAATTACCCAATTCCTTTTGGGATCTGAACAAGAACAAGATACTCGAGTACGATGTTTTGCCACCAGAAAACGACATGACCGAGTCTTTTGCCGACTGGGTCGATGATGAGATGGTTTCGAGCGCTCTTGCTTACACTGGCGAGGATGAAGCCTTGATGCAAGCAATCAGAGAGACAATGGCAGCAGAAGTTGAAAGACAACAAGAGCTGGTGGTAGAGGATGAGGGGTAACTGTAAAATATTCAAACTTACAAATCACATCAACAAAATTCTAAACTTAATTGTATATTTAGTACCCACACAATAAACTAGTTATTATCTTTGACTGTATATTCACTCGTACAATAAATTATTCATAAACTTTGATTTATGCTATTGGCATCTGGAAATGAAATCTGAATTAGGCGTTAATATGTAATTCTGGTTTTGGTTTTGTGACAGCCTCTAACAACATCTTGACGACATCATCTTCCTTAGCTTTAGCTGTCTTTTTGATTTCGGCAATTTCAGCCTCTACCTCTCTATCAGCATCTGCCTCGGCGGATTTGTTCTCACCGGAATGCTAATTTTGTTAATGGTCAGTAACTGTGTAATCCCTGAATTCTCATATACTTGAAATACTTACCTCCGACTCGAAGTTCTTCAACTCGGCTTCCTTCTTAGCCTTGTATGCCTCAATTTCCTTGGAAGCATCAGCCTTTGCAGCTTTCAACTTCTGTACACGAACTAGTTTGATAAAAGGTTAGCTCTAGATTCTCTGTAAAAGCTCAATGGTTGAATTTTCATATAAACTTACATTGTCTTGCTTCTGATACTATCTCGTGAGCATTTTTCTCAGCCTTTAAAAGTGTTTGAATTCCAGACTAAAAGATTTTCTATTAGTATTGACTGATTAAATTAACAAGGTTTTGAAACCAATAGAACAAACATACCATTTTAATAGTTGTAGATGTCAAATGTTGTTTGTTTCCTTGAAGTGAAAGAGGCAGCCAGCTCAATTTCTGAACATTCAATTTCTTTCTCTCTGTTTGTGTCAGCTCAGTGAATTGATACTGATTGAACGTCTTTTTTTCTTGTGCCTTTGAAAATTTATTATTTCTTAAAATTTTAGGTGATGAGATAGATGTAAAGAGATCAGTGATAGATGTCAGAGTTATGTGCTATATGCCATATAGAACCCTTCAAGTATAAATGTCCAGCTTGTCTGACACGCACTTGCTCATTGACTTGTGTGCAGAAACACAAATTGCAGATGCAGTGCACAGGGCAAGTTGATCCAACGAAATATCTCAAGAAAGACAGTATATCTCTGGTTGAGGTGAATAGAGACTACAATTTTCTCTTAAATGTCAACAGGAAGATAGCTGTCGGTAAAGATGATGCCAAGCAGACAAAACCATTGTCACTGAATATTCTCAAAAGACCATTTCATGGTAATAGTAATGCCAGACCTATAAAGAGGGTATTTACCAATTCTTTTGAAGATCAAAACGTATCGATCAAAAGAGGTGTGAAGGTTAAATTTGTACCTAAGGGAATGAGCCGATCAAATATCAACAAGACAGGCTTTGATAAGAAGAAGAAATGTTTCAATTGGACTATTGAGTGGTTACTTATCGATGGTGACTTGAATAAGGTGAGGCATAGATTCACCAGCTACAAGTGTAATGAAACAGCGAAGCTTATTGATTGTTTTCCGAACAAAAATTTCACAAAATATCTCAATTCTGTGAATGTGAATTCTGGACACAATGAGGAGACATCATTTAATGATCCCGCTGTCCCTTCTGTGGCAGTCGAGAGCCAAGCCAATTGTGGTGATCAAGAGGTACAGATAGCCGATACGATCGATGTTTCTGTGGAGGCAAAAGACAATTCACTGAATGAAGATTCTATAGTGGAGCTATCACCTTCATTAACAATAAACTCATCAAGTGTTCCTTTTGGGGATGTTGAGGCTTCAAATGAGTCGTCCAAGGATAGTGAACTAGCAGATTCTTTCAGTCCTGGTATCAGCGTTGACGACGATGAGCAGATGACTAAGCTGACAGAGAAAAACCTGAAACAGTATGAGTTTTACTTTTTCATCAGGAATTACACACAGTCGATGAGTGACAATCTACATTTGCTTGACCCCTCGAAGCCGGTAGCAAATTTGCTTAAGGATAAAACAGTTTTGGAATTTCCCACAATCTATGTCTCCTTGACTAAGGTTATCAAGAACATGAGCATCTTGCTTGGTGACTCAAACAAGGAGAAAGGCTCTTCGTCTGATACTGATTCTAGTGATTCAGATTCATCAGACAATACCTCAAGCGATGTGGAGGACGATGACGATGATGAAAAGGATGAGAATGAAGATGGAGACGATGCTCCCGAAGAATCGTCTACAAAGAACCCTGACAACGGAGCTCTCCCCATTGAGTCCATTTGTACAGAAAAACCAGTTGATTAGCCTCGTTATGATGGTTTTTGACTCTTACTCGACTGTATAGTAATTTAGAAATAGAAATGAAAGGCATATGAAGTTTGTAACTGAAAAAAAAAATTTATGAGACCTGAAATATTTCATGAAACAATCATCAAGTGACCATGAACATTTTAAAATATTATACACGGGTACCCGTCTGGAGTTTGGCCAATACTTACAGGCCCTTTTCCTCTTCTCTGTTAACATTTCTGAAAAAGGCTAAGGGTAAGAAGCTGGTCCTGGAGCAAGAAGAAGTTGAAGTAATTGATACAAAAAAGCTTATGGAAGAGGCCAAAAGGAAGTTTGATGAAACGTTGGAGTTGCACCAAAAGAAAATCAACGAGCTTAGATTGGGTAAATCTAATCCGTCGATCTTTGATAAGTTGAAAATTAAAATAGAGGGAGAAGAGACTCCATTTACATCTATAGCGCAAACAACTCTGAAAGGTGGAAGATTTCTAAATGTCACCGTATTCGATCCAAGCCACACCAAGACGGTAGTGAGCGCCATATTGGCCTCGGGCTTGAATATGACCCCAGAGATTGATCAGGCAAACCCACAATTGTTGAAGCTTCCATTACCACCACCAACACTGGATTCGAAGAAGGCCACTTTGCAAAATTTGAAAAAGAATCTCGAAGATTTCAAGAATCATCCCCACAACAAACATTGTTTGGCCAATATCAGACAATACTACCTAAAAACTGTTTTAAAGAATCTGAGTGGTGCAGACCTTAAAAAATATGAGAAGGATTTTGAAACTATGAGAAAGAAGTATGCTGACCAGTTGCTTGCTCAGTATACGAGCGCTGAGAAAACCCTAATGAAATAGATTTTGTAACTAGATTGAAATTATAAATTGTGACCTTGCAGTTGTGGTCCCATGTAAAAGATATGGGGTTGTATTAATTCAGAGCCTTTATTTTTGGTTGCTCATGATCGGCTCGGATAGAGAGTGAATTGATTTACTTTAATAAATGATTTACCAAATAACAAAGACATTCAGTATTTCATAAAATCACAACTTTTTTAACCTAATTTTAATTTAGCTAGCATTTCTGGCCAAGGTGAATACCGCTTTGAACAGTTGCCATTTACTGTTGTTGTATCCCGAATTATTCAATGCTTTGACAAATCTCCAAGCTTTTTTCTCATCCTTAATTGGATAGTCAACTGGGCCAGGAAGCTTGGTCTGGATGAATGGGAACCTATCGTAACAGATTGATTTGGCAACACATAATCCTTGTAATCCTTCTTCACCGTTGAATTTGCCATAACCAGAGTCTTTCACACCACCAAATGGTAATTGACAAACATAGAAAGTGGCAAAATCGTTGATTGCAACGTTGCCAGCTTTCACTCTGTTAGCGATATAATTACCTGTTTTGAAATCGTTTGTGAATACTGAAGCACCCAAGCCATATCCTGTAGAATTGGCAATTTCAAGGGCGTCATCGATTGAATCAGCTCTCATCATAGTCAATACTGGGCCAAAAACTTCTTCACGGGCAATATGCATATTTGTTGTTACATCACATAACAAAGTTGGCAAGAAATAATGCCCCTGTGGATAATTCGGATGTTGATATTTATGTCCTCCGTAGACTAACCTTGCACCTTGTTCAACGGCATCTTCGATTGTCTTTTGCAACACACCAAATCTAGCGTCTGTGATGATAGCACCCATGTCTATATCTTCCAACTGATCGATATCTGAGCCTAACCGTAGTTGAGTGATTCTTCTAGACAATATTTCAACTAACTGATCATAAACCTTAGGCAACGCTATCACTCTTTCTATACCAATGCAATTTTGTCCCGAGCTTTGAAAGGTTCCTCTGAGAATTGTGGAGGAAAGAGCATCAATATCCTTGACATCATCACAAACGATAACGGCGTCCTTCCCTCCCAACTCAACCACCAGTGGTGTCAACGATTTGGCAGCGGCATTTAATACTCTATGGGCGACGGGCTTTGATCCAATGAAAGTTATATGTGATAATCCTGGATTTGAAGTGAGATAGTCAGCATCTTCAGGCCAGCAGCATACCAACTGGACCAAGTTTGGATCATGTCCACATTGTTTCAAGGCAGTCTGTATAACGGACATGAAAAATTGTGAACTCCACAATACTTGCTCAGAACATTTGACGATGCAACCATTACCGGTAAACAAGCTTGCAATAACTGGGCCCATCATATTATGAAAAGGGTAGTTCCAAGAGACCAATGCAGCTACAACTCCCAAAGGTTCATATCTGACTTCAGCCTTTTTGTACTTCATGAAGAGGTTAGATGGACCAGCTCTAGTAGACACTTTCAAAGCATTCTCACCATTTTTCAACGTCCAATTTATTTTCTCCAAGGTGACCATGATTTCTCCCAATGAAGCATCCACCATGGTCTTTCCCGAGTCTCTACAAGCAACCCTCACTATATCTTCCTGATTATTACAGATGTACTGATTCAAAGTTTTCAAAACCTTACGACGCTGAGAAAAGGACGTTTGACACCACTGAGATTGAGCAGCTTTGGATGCACTTATAGCTTGATCTATGTCTTCTTTGGAAGAAGATTTGAATTTCCCCAAAAATTGACCTGTAGCTGGACAGTAACATTGAATGAAATTTGGCTCCTCTGGGTTTCTGATGTCCACTGGGAACAACCTTTTACCCTTCCAATGAGGTTTTGCTTCATCGGGTATTTCAATTTTTAATTTCTCTGCTTTTTCTAAACTCTCTCCCTTAACAAACTTGGAGCAAAAGAACAAAGCGAAGGGTAACACTGTCAAAAAGAACGATATTGATATTTCAGCAGGTAAATGCCTAGAAGTCGAGATGTGATTGGAGATCGAGTCTAGCAAATCTATGTTGGAATTGAAGAGAGCATTTTCATACAAAGAAGAGTTCAACTGAGCAAAAAGTTGAGTCAAATCAGAGTAATTTAATGACATTTTGCACACAATCAGAGTATGGATGGTGTGTGTGTGCACTTGTATTTTATGAACGAGTACCACATTTTTTAGCGAGTTTTCGTTACACAATGTTTGACAAACTGCTGATTTCCTAAAAAGGAAATTTCATTTTCAAAAATTGATCTGTCACAATCATCTCTTTTGGGAGCCTCACCTAAAAGAAACCACTTTTATCGTATTTGGGTCCTCTATTATTGATTTTCGTTTAAACATGATCAGGCTAATATCATAATTTGCTATAAAAAAATGCAGTCTTCAGAGTGCTCTAGATATCCTCTTGATCGATTTTCTTCGGATTCCTTTTCTGCAAGGTCAAGCGCTCTACTTTCACACAAGAACCCATTTACCCAGCCGTTGCCGCCGAGCAGGAGTTGGGATAATTCAAGTGAACGATGTCTCAGCTTCACTGTGTATCATGGTGAAGAAGTGATTCCAGCAATAATAGGAAAGAAAGCAATGAGTGGAGGACTCAAAGAAGCGTTAGGCTCGGGGTTTGCTCCTTTGCAATCACAAATATCAACCACAACGAGTCCTCCTTTCTCTCCTATTACAGTTTCGACCTTAGTTTCCCCGAAAATTAGCGAGCTTGAGATATATACTGATAAAAAGGCTTTCAAAAGAATGAAAATTATTGAAGAATTGATCGAGAGCGAACAAACATATTTGTATTCGCTAAAGCTCCTATCCACTTGTTACATTGATCAATTGTTGGAGGCTTATCAAAATAAGATTGGAGTTCCGATATTTTTGATTCATAATGTTATTTTGATGTTAATTGAAAACCACAGCATCTTCTTAACTGCATTGGAAGACGCCTACTATTACCACCAAGATTTGAGCTCTCTGAATTATTATTTCGAGTCACAAAAGTCATCAACATTGGAGATAGCAAAAGAATTTTCTTACTTGATAGTCGAACATTCAATCTGTCCATATTTATATGAGCAATATTGCATATTGAATAGTCAGATATTAAAGCTTGTGACAAAAACCGATATGAATGACTTCAGTGTTGTGAGATTGGGCAGTGAGATGTTTACGGAATCAGTTCAGAGCAGGAATCAGCACATGGACCTTTCTTTCATTTCACTATTTCAAAACCCAATAGCTCGTATATCTAAGTACAAAATGATGCTTGAGTCACTATCAGTACAACTGAATAATGAGGAAGACAAAGAGTGTGCTTTTGAAATATCAAGGAACTTGAGTATCGTGGAGGAGAGATTGAATGAGATCAACAATGATGTCAGAGCACTGCAAATTAAAATGGAGTCGTATGAATCATTATTCCATTCATTGAACGCCTCCGGGTTAAACTCCTCAATAGTACAAGACTTTTTTAACGATGATTCGCTTACGTCCAATTTTAGTTTCGAGTCATTTGGCTATCCAATACTATGTGGACCTTTAGCCGCAATATTTAATAATCAGAATGATAATCTCATTTGCAAACACTACTTCTGTGTTCTGTTCAAGTCTCACTTTTTTCTTTTAGAGAGAAAACATCATCAAACCAATCGGTTTGATATCACATTCATGATTTCATTACAGTGTTGTAAGATCGGTGGGTATAATGAAGGCTTGACGTCAACATGCGGTAATTCTGAAACCTTCAAAATCAGTTTTGAACACAAATTTCAAATATATGAGCTAGTATTCGTGTGTCTAAACGAAGAGGAGTGTCGATTGTGGGTTGAACAATTGCAAATCTTGATCAACATAGTGAATGGACCTTATCAATTTGATTATTCAATCAGTAATGAGAGGATACTTATGCATACACCGGAAAGAATAAGGCCGTTTGATGTTTGCCTTGAGAAA
This sequence comes from Nakazawaea populi, assembly GCA_030557235.1. Taxonomy (NCBI): domain Eukaryota; kingdom Fungi; phylum Ascomycota; class Pichiomycetes; order Alaninales; family Pachysolenaceae; genus Nakazawaea; species Nakazawaea populi. The sequence continues at coordinate 361,956 of JAKTVN010000008.1, read as the reverse complement.
TTTATCAACAAAACGTCAGCTAGCTTCAAGACTAATTTCAATAACTGCTATTTCAGAGAGCCCATCTTCTTTCGTATTGAACATTTTTTAGCCTCAAATAATGAAGACAGCATTCTGTGCCAAAGAACTGTGGCTGTAAGCAGGAGAGAACGAATTGATGTGGAACACAAGTTTCAGTCTTTCATTTCTCCAGAGTTACCTACTTTAACGTCTCGAAATAATAACGATTCCGCTCGTTTGACACAACCAAACTGGAAATCGGAAAACCGAAGGCAGACGTCCGTGAAGAGGAATGGTAACTTGATCAGGCGAGCTAGCGTAGCTTTCAGTGTTTACTTCGCACAGTCATAAAAAAATCCATTTAATATATATGTATTTTAACTATGTATACTTCGCGATGAAAAGATATCGATAAACCCAGTCGATCAACCTAAACACTAGCGTCGCTTTCAATATCTCTAACTCTACTCAAAACCACATTATGTGATTTAACTTCAGTGTCTTTTGAATAAGTTGTCACAGCCAGTGCGATGTCACTGAAGCTTTCAGAATCCGAAATGTGATTTTGTTCCCATTGATCCAATTCGTCTAGCTTTACAGCAACAACTCTATTACCCAACTCTCCATTTTCTAATTCGTACTGCTCTTCTTTATGAACATATCCTCCAATTCTTGGAAGAAGTTTGCTCCAGAAAAAGTAGTATGCAACACACAACAATAGTAATCCAATTGTAGTGATTGGATACGTCGCATAGAAAAACGTGACATCACTACCGATCAAGGAACCATCAGCAGGAGGAACCCATGTTACCAGAATGACAAATAGTTGGAAAAGCATGGTGATAATGATTATCGGTAATGGAACTTTGAAGCCATTGTAACCTAAACCTAGTTTTTTGCGATCTCTTCTTACCTTTATCAAACCAACAACAAGAATAAAGGAGAAAATGTTACCAGAGTATGATCCGAGATCGACAATAAAGTTATAAGCTGAACCTGCTGGAGGAGCCAAGAGGACAATCACGTTGATGATCCAAGTGACGATGATCGGCACCAATGGTGTTCCAAAAGGTTTCGTTGATGTCCATGCAGATGGGAATGGCAAGACACCTTGTCTACCACACTCTCTTAAAGCTCTAGAATGCGATATAACCACAGCCAACAAATGACCAAAAGCAGAGATGGCAACGAACAGGTCAAGTGCCGTGTTTGCACGTTTGCTGCCGAAAACGTTTAAGAAAAATGATGAAGCTACCAAGTTCCCTGAATGCTTGATCTCCTCGATTGAGCCACCTGCAGAAAAGTACCCAGTGATGATGATCAAATACAAAAAGAAAATGACAAATAATGTGATTGGAACATATATTTTGTAAGTTCTTATTGGATCTCTATGTTCTCCAACGACACCAAAAGCATAACTGACACCACCGTAAGAAAAAGTGACTTTGATGATGGCATTTGCAATAGCATTACCACTTGTTGTTGTTCCCTCCCAAGCATTTTGAAAATTTAAAAGTGGTTTCTCCACATTCGTATGTCCACCCAATGTGACAAAAGTAGTGATTGCCATGAAGATCAAAAAAACGACTTTGACAAATCCAATAAAATTTGATAATCTCATTGCCAATCTCGAGTTCAGTGCACTAAGCATGGCTGTGATTGTCAATACAGATACACCAATGCCTCTTTGTTTCCATGTTGTTGGCTCGACGTCTGCCGCACTCAAAATGTATTGGCCAATAGCCACCGCAGAACTCGTGGCAAATGACAAGAGTACGGTAACTGCAGCATACATTGTAGGTATCATGAATTTTGGTCTTGGGAAGGCTTGCTCCAAATAGGCAACATCACCACCATTTCTTCTTTTGTAATAAGTCACAAACTCAATGTAAATAAAACATTGAAACAAAGCTATAAAGAAACATGTAACCCAGAGAACGTATGAGGCGCCAACACTTCCAATTGAGGACAAAACTGAAGCAGGCGTAGCAAAGATTCCTGTTCCAACAACACCTGCGATGATAAGATAAACGGAAGTCATCAAGTCATTACTGTATCCCAATGGATTCTCTTTCTCCACTGGTGCACCTCCAACTTGAACATCACTGGTATCGTCTGCGATGTAAGATTTTGAGGACGACTCTTGAAATTCAGATCCACCTAAAACGATGAACAAGATTTTGTTGAGTATCGCTTTTGAGGTCATTGGTATTGGTAAAGAACTTATATCGATTACTCAAGTTTTAATGTAACAAGTCTTATATCATATTAAACAGTTGCACTTTTATATCAATTGTTCTCATCTGCAATGTTTTTCACCGATGCAACCAGAATGTTCTGCACCACAGCAGTGGAAGTGTGGTGGTTTATTTCTCCTTTCAAGTCCACATGGAGAGAGTTTGCAACACTGATATTCCATCTCTAATCAATATACGGCATTGTAAACCAGTCGCTCTTCATATCGAGCAGCCACATCCAAAGTCAGCCCGATGCCATACTTTTGAAATGCACGTCAAAAATGAAGTCAAAATAATAAAATTGTGAAACACAGAACATCACGTGATGCAGGGCTTAGAGCAAGACGGCGAAAAACATTCACAGTTGTGGAGATTAACTAATTGTACAACAACAATACATCCTTAAGCATCACTCAAGGGCTATTATTGTTTTCTACATTACTTGAGAGAAATAAGCTACGGTTCAATAGATTTGACTAATAGACATTCTAGAAAATTTAGTTCATTAATTATTTTTCAAAGTATCATGATGGAACGGAAAAACAGTGAAATCAATAAACAGATTCAAACACCGTTAGCGTCATTTTTGTCGGCATAACCAGCACCGTCTAATGAATTGACAGTGGATTTATCCTCTCCAGTCTTCAATATTTCCAAAATCACATCTTCAACATTATTTGTGCCAAATTGGTTTGCGAGTTCGCTCTTGCTGGCCTCTTCCAACACACCTTCCGAACCACCGGTTCTAGAAGTAAACACTTTAAAAACAGAAACAACTTCAGATAATGGAACTGTCGAGTCCTTTTTGTATTGTTGATATGTGGACAATGAATCGATAAAAACTATGAAATCGGCTTCTTCACCTTTGAAAAAGATTTTGTGAGGGCCTTGTGGACTTGATTTGTTTGACATTGCTTATGTGTATTTGGGAAAAAATTATAATCTAATTGATGAGTGTATCTATCGATGTGGTGTTTAAAAACTATGTCTACCTAGTGGAGGAATTGGGTGATATTTATATGAAAAATAGGTATGTGATGAAAGAGGCCGAGACTTGAAGTAGTATGGAATGTTCCATCTGTAGTATGCTTGCTATTCTGACGTTTTTTAACGGTTGCGTCATAGCTTTTAATTTTATCTCTTGCGTTCTTGTGCTGAGCCGATGAGCTCATTTTCGAGAGGGATAGAAAATAGGGGCTGTCTGCTGTTAAGAGATTGTGTTCTATTTTCATGATTTGCGTAATCGATGAGATAGTAAATCAATGTTTTCACAATACTGTCACTGAATTTGGAATCAGGATCTAGGTGATTCAGACTTGGTAAACACAATTCTTCACTCAATGAAGATATTCATGACGAAAGCATATGCTGTGGTTGTGCTACTATTCACCCTTTTGAGAACAGGCTTGTCCATTGGATTATCAAGTGATATTGGCGCTGCTTGTTTATACGCCATGACAAACCTTGGCCTATCATCTGCATTAACAAAGATCTTGACTATAGATGCAGGTGTGGTAGTGAGGTTTTTGTGGCCTCAACTTTAATATGTATCGAATCAAACTCCAATGACCATGAGCATCTCACAGAGGGATATAGCTACATCAAAAATGTTTGTACTGTACAAGCTGGTGTTGGAGTTTCAATACTGGAATTACAATATTTGCTGAAAAAAGGTGCTAGTGGTTTAGCGGATTACAGTGGTGGGATTGATAACATTAGTAATAGATTCGTTCAACCGTTAAACGTGGACGGCAATCAGTATGAATCGGCGCTTAAGTCAGTTTCCTATTTGAAAAAACATCGTTCGCGAAGCACTTATTATGGAATTGCTTTGTTGATCTATTGGGGCTTGGTTATTTTTGCTGCCACGATCCTCAATGTTATGGTATGGAGTTGTCCCTTTCAAATAATGAAAATCAATGGATCCTTCAGTAGATGGATACACAAGCATCTCACCTTGACCCATGTTTGGAGTGGAACAAGTTTTGACAAAGAAGGAGGTAGCCTTTTGAGCAACCTGATGCTTAAGCTTTGTGAATCACTCCCGTCCAGGCTTGACGCTGGCATAGTTCTCATTTACCTCATCTTAGCCGTAATATTCTCTGCAATCGATTACGAATTCAATATCCCTAGTGTCATATTTCATGATAAGAGGAGCCAAGCATTAACCATGATAGCAGATCGCTGTGGGATAATGGCAACGATACAGGTCCCTTTACTATTTGCATTTGCTGGAAGAAACAATATCTTCAATTATCTAACGGGGCAAAATGACAGGAATTTAAATTTATATCATAGACTAATCTCAAGAATCGTTTGGTTAATGCTTTTGGTACACGCTGCATTGTATGTTGCTGTAGTTGCTTACAGCCAGACTTACATAGAGAGGTGATCTTTGCAAAAATGGAGGTGGGCTAATGTGGCTTTGATTTGTAGTGGTCTCTCCATACTGGTGTCTTGTCACTATATACGCCGCAGATTCTATGAATTTTTCAAAAGCAGTCATCAAATTTTCTCCCTTTTTTTTCTTAGTCGGAGCATGGAATCATTGCCGGACATTGTGCTGGAGGGAACCATTGTACTTAAGTGTAATGATATGGAGTTTTGATTATTCAGTAAGGGTCATTAAAATTTTGAGCAGTGGTGGTGTTGTATGGGCCAAATGTGAACTGCTCATTGATAGAAGAGCAAATGACGAAGAATTTCACTCTATTCGGATAGCCATCAATCACTCTGTAGCTTGGCGATGTTTTCCTGGTTGTCATGTGTATCTATACTTTTTGAAGGCCACCATGTTTTGGGAATCTCATCCTTTTACATTATTGGAACCAACAAAATACGAGAACGCAAATCAGTTGGTGATTTTGATGAAGATCAAAAATGGTCTAACTAAAAGATTAGGAAATTACTTGAAAACACAACCGGATAGAATTCTGACTATTCCTGTGTTAGTGGAAGGTCCCTATGGTAGTCCGATACCTTTCAGGAGTTACGAAAATGCTATATTTGTAGCCGGTGTGATAGGGATCACAGTGGTCTATACGTTTGCTATCGATTTGATCAGGTAGTATAAGGCGGAAAAGGCAAGAAAGGAAGGTTTGAGAAACATGTCAATCATTTGGGTGACCACACACGTGGAAACTGTTGAGAATTTTATAAACGAGTTGAAAGCCTTGAATGATACCATGTTTGCTACAGTCACAATATATGTAACTAGAGACGATATATATACTCCTCCAGAGAAGCGAACGATGACATTGAACAAAAATGCGATACTTCCAGTGGATGAACTTGATCTTCAAAGTTATAACCATACAACTACAATGCATGTCGAGAGGATGATATCACCATACGAATCCACCTTTGTATGGAATAGTTCGACGCTGGATTTGAACGATTAAAATAAGAAATAATATGGTAATATTAAATTCTAAAACATTAATAGATAATTATAAAAATTCTTAAGATTTATTAAAATATTTAATATAATAATTTCTAAATTAGATAAATTAAAAGATCAAATTAATAGATAAAAATATTAATTATAATTTAATTAATTATAAAAAAAGTATTTTTTCATGAATTAATCTTCAATATATTAATATTGATAGATTATTTTGAGAGCAGTATCGCTCATGATGATACCCAACTCGGAATTGAGCGAGCAACTGGTTTGAGACATTATTTAATCAACTGATGATGGCTACGGGGAACAACGAAGTCTCCCCGACGAATTCTGAGATTTCGGAGAGACAGCTGTTAGCAAATGAAGTCTTCACAGATGGGCTAACACAAATCAAGGTTGCTTTCTCTAAGCCAGATCTAGGCATTACTCAGCAAAAAAATCAGGGCCACTGCTGGTGCATTTGCTATTGTTTCCTGTGGTCCTGAAAGAATGAATAAAGATATAAGAACTGTAGCGGCACATGAGGTTGATTTCCCAATTATAGACAGATTCGATTATTTCGAAGAACAATTGCTTTGGTGATATGCGACTTCAGAAAAAACTTCTCTTGAACTTGATTGTAAAACAAAATCTTCAAAAATATATTATTAATCAATTAAATTATAAAACAAATAAATTATATATTAAATAAATATTAATTTTATAAATGAAGCTCATTTCCAATTCAAAAACTTTTTGAGCTCCTCATTGAACTCCTTTGAATTATCAAAATACAAATTATGACCACTTTTAGAAATTATCTTAAAACTAGAGTCTATTCCCAGGTCCTCCAATTTTTTGTTGCAAACACTCCCAATGGAATTGAACATAAAATCGAATTCACCGAACAACCATATATTTTTTTTGGACTTCAAGTCCTGGATTCTATCATACATTGGGTATTTTCCCACCACGCTTGATGCAAAAATCTTCATGATCAAATAGTCCAGAGTGGATTTCACCATTACCGCGCTGTAGAGGTAATCAATGACAATCTTCAACTCGTTGCGATCGTCGAAATTATTTAAATTTCTTGACAACTTTCTAAACATGTCTTGATAGAAAGCTATATAACTCCAGGGTCCCACAAGTCTAAGAAGTCTTGTGGGAGCCATTTCACGGATCCAGAGCAGTTTATATATATCCGACAAGATTGGATACCTACCCAAGAAATCGTAGCTATCTGGAGACATGCTGGGTTTCCGAGTCAATTTCCCATCCAGGGTAGAATTTTTGACCTGTTTGTGAATTGGGTTAGTTATAGCAAATGGGCTCCTCTCAACTCCTCCAGGACTGACAAGCACCAATTTTTCCACTCGATTAGGGTATTTCAATGCATAGGCAATTGACAAATACCCTCCGAGAGAGTGTCCGAAGAGTGTAAAATTCTCGAGCTTGTTTTGAATTCTCCAACTCTCCAAAGCATCAATGTAATAATCCTCAACCTCTGCGATTATTTTGTGCTGACTTTCAATATCATATTTCTGTAAATCTTCAATAGAAATTTCGTATTGTTCTGGAAGTTTCAAAGAGGCATGGATATGCTTTGCCAGCTTCAACTCTTCCTTATTGAAAATGATTGGGAACTCTTTAGAACCAACTTCAGAATAATTCGAGTGAAATGGTTTTTTGGAGGACAATCCAAAGCCTAGTAAATCTAAGGAATAGATTCTTGAATTTGGCTGATTGGCTATCAAATCGTGGAAGTTCTTATAGAAAAGCCCTGCAGCAGAGGCATAGCCATGTACCATCACCAAATTTTTTGTTGTCTCCAGTGTTTCCTTGAGAGAAGCTGTACCGTTCTCTATTTTGATCTCATTCAAATAATTTCCATTAGAATCGATTGAAATTTTATTGTTAGATGCCCTCAAAGATCCAACCTGCGACTGATAGTATCCCGGCAAAGCCAAACGTAGCAATGCATCCTGCTTAGCCTGTAAATTCTCTTTGGGTTGCGTCACAAGTTGAAACCATTGCTGACAAGCTTCCCATGTAGATATCTTCGTGAGCTTTTTCTTATCCTCCAAATAGGTTCGAGTCTTCTGTGATATAACTGCTGATGAATTGGCATCTCGATGCAATGATGACAGGGTAAATGTCCTTTTAGTGACAACGAATATCAGTTTTCTTCCTATCATATCAAAGTTTGGTCTTTACGGTGTAACATTTCAGAACGAGAAAAAGGTTACACAATATAGTCAAATCAGTCAAGTTCATCTCCTTTTAGCCAAAAAAAAAAAAAAAAAAAAAACTTTGATAAATCCGGCGAGGAAAAATGTCTCGGTTTGAAGAGGGAAAAAAGAATGTGGGGGTGTACGTCGGCAGCGGGACAACTTAAACGGATAAAAATGAATTCATGTGATTTATGACGAAAATGGATTTAGAAAGGCACTTATTGCATCAAAGAACAATTGAGTTTAGAAAACAAAGGGAACACATGTTGAACAGAGATGACTTTGTAATAACAAAAAACAATGACGAGAGAAGGGGATACTAATAAAGAGTAATGGAACAACTGAAAAAAAAAAAAAAAAACCGATGTTTGGGAAATGAAAGACATATATAGAGTTGAGGTTGTTTGATCAGAGTCAATGTTTGAATGAATTAAAGACAATGAATTGAGAGTTATCCCTCTGATTTTTATCATCATAGAGTAACAACACCACTTTCCTCAACATTAGCCCCGTTAACGACGAAGTCCACTTTCCATTTGATCTTCACCGGTTTATCTGTGCTTGACTTCTTTGTCAAATTAACTACCTGTGTCACACCATTACTGACTAGGGCATTGATAAAGTTGCCTGATTGTGGTAGTAACTGTAAATCCCAGTTCTTGGAGGCTGCTAACATTATCTTCAACGATGAAATTGCGCTTGGTGATAAATTTGAGTATACCGTCTTCAAGGTAATTTTGGAGTCTGATTGAGATACTTTCTCAATCTCAAATTTCAAGTATTGACTTTGATTAACAAGAAGCCTGCCTACAGTATTATTACCACCGTTGGCCACTGGACCACTTGCTTGGACAGGTGTGGCAGGACTTGACATACCGTCAAAATTGAATTGGAATGGGTCTAATCCTCGATTAGTAGAAGGTTGTGGCTGCAGAAATAAAGTTGTATCCTTATTATCCAAGAGACCACCAAATTGAGCAGCACCACCAGTAGGCTGGTTGCTTATTCCACCCAAACCTGAAAATGATGAGCCAACAGCTGAGGGAGGAGGTGACGACTCCAAAGCGATGGAACCACCCATTCCAAAAAGCTGTTGCTGCAGTGATGACGTGCCGTCGGAGTTGAAGTTCAAATCACTCAACAAGTCTACCAAATCATTACCTTGTTGTTGTTGTTGTTGTTGTTGTTGCTGCTGTTGTTGTGGCAACGAACTTCCACCTATCGGCAGCAGAGCATCATCATCATCATCATCAAAGTCTATCAAGTTCATACCGGCACCTGTCGTGGAGGAAGTTGGTAGTGGTTCGCCACCCTTCAATACAGTATACTGATTGATAACGTTATTGATCGTATCGTTCAATTGCAACAAGTCTGTTACCGACTCTGTATCATCACTCTCTTCCTCGATAATCTTTTGGATTTTGGGTTGAGCGACTTTTAATGAGTAATAAAGATCGTTGATAGTGGAATCACTACTGTCGATTTTTCCGATATTTGAAGCATTATTCACCATATCTTGGAAGACATCAACTTTTCTTCTCAATTTGTTGACGTCTTCAGCCACTTTTTGTTTTGTTTGTTCTAGTTGTTCTTCATCTTTGAAGCCGGACATGATTTTCATCAACTTGTTGGCTTCTTTCAAGTCTTGCGGTCTTCCACGTCTAATCAATTCTTGCAATTTTGCACTTTGAGCAATTTTCTCTTCCTTCTGGATCTCTTCAATTGATTTCAAGTTATCTGAAGGATTCAACACAGCAGCATCTTCTTTCTTCAATTCGGGGAACACATAGCCTTTATAAGCCAACAATCTTCTCATGTCCCTTATGAAACCCAAATCTGACTTATAACGTGATGTTTTACACAAGGTTTGGGTCCATTCTTCAATCAAGCCCAAAATTAATCTTTGTGATCTCGAGTATCTTGGTGGTGGTCTTTCTGGAAATCTCTTGACCAACTCATTTAAAAATTCCTTTCTGGAAATCTGTAAATGGAATGGGTAACCACAATTTTTCGCTAAGATGTCTAATAATTGGATGGCCAACTCTGAAACTTGTGCATCTCTACTGTTGACTAATTTCACAGTCACTACCGCAGCATGACGTGGCAAAGCTCCCTGCTTCTCATTGATCAAATCACAAATCTCAAGATTCAACGATAAATCTGGATGAGACAAAGTTGGTCTACAAGCTCTCTCTATATCAATAGAATCACCAATTGTCACATAATTCAAATCATGTTTGTGTTTGTTGCCAGGGTGCGAGTATCACAGTATTAGAAATCTTTTGGAAAAAGGATGGCGCTTGCAGAACACTACTGAGCGTGCTTTAATTGAGCATCCAGAAATGGAATGACGATTCCCTGGCAAGACAAAAGAACAACACAACATTTGAATTGTAACAAATAGGGTGCAAAATTGTTAGTATTTATTATTGCAAAAAATCGAATTGTTTCGAAGAATAAAATGAAATTGAGATTGAAATAACTTACGGATTCGTCTCAATAGCTTTGGATTAGCATTCTGCAAATCCGAGGAGAAAGAAGATGATGACATCTTTGTAAATAGTTTGTCTGTCAATCTTAGTATATACTAATGTTGTCAAACAGCTCTCTCGTCGTTCAAACAAATAAAAGCTCAGTTTTGCGTTGTTGTTTCAAAGCCAAAGAGGAAAAACCCGATAAAAAAAGACAGCTATGACTTCCCAAACAAGTAATTTAGATCAATTTAGAGTAGAGAAGCACGCTTCTTGAAGAAGGTTGATCGTTGAGAACAATATACCTCGACTGATAAATGACAAATAGAGGCCAAAGTAATTTTCCATATAATCTTATGTAATTGTTGAATACACGTATATAATAAGAGAGAGATAGTGATGTTTATCATCATCTTCCTTCTTCCTTCTTCTTCTTATCTGAAATAAATCATTGTTCCAAAAAAAAAATGAAAAAAAAAAAAACCGAAAATTTTTTTGTAGAGAGAGATTGCCATCAATTACATAACAAAGAGAAAACAACAACGTGTGTGTTATACACTACATCAAATACATATACATTGAATCAATCGTTTGTCTACACCTCTTATACTTGCACAATGGCGGATGGTGATTCCCAACAAGATTTGCATCAGAAGTTCGATGTGCCTGATTTGGGTATGAAGGTGCCTAATCAAATCCCTGTCCAGAACAAGACTTCTCTTTTATCGTCCAGTTTAGCCGCTGCCCAGAATTTGGAACAACACAGAAATTCGCAACCAATACAGATAAGGCAGCCTGACAGAATTGTTCGTGGAGTAGTACCCGAGGAGCCCTCTTTGTTTGCAACATCTGTCGGCGATAATTATAGTGGTAGGATGGTGCTTTCATCTTCAAACATATCTTTGTTCAGTTTAAATAGCGAAAACTTTGGGTTAGATGAATCAAAACTGCAACAACAGCAACAGCAACAGCAACAGCAACAATCACAAAATTACTCCACACTGCCTTTTGAAAGGAAAAATTCTCTCACTTCTCAGCAACCAAGGCTCAATAACACTTTACACAAACAAAGACATCAACATTATATGGCTGCTTTGACTCCAATTTCATCAAATCCTTCAACCCCAAATGTCAAAAAGATGGGCTACTTTGAAAAATCTACTTCACCGAAACAAATTCCCAGTGCTTCCACTTTCCCTCCAGAGCCAAATTTAGAGCCGACAAGTTTGGGTGGTTCTCCATCGATGTTCTATTTATCATCTAAAACTCCACCAGCGTCCTTGAATAGTAATAATACATCAACATTACAAACTTATCTCAAGTTCCAACAGCAGCATCACCAACAGCAACAGCTACTGTATCAACAACAACAACAACAACAACAACAACAACAACAGCAGCAGCAAATTACTCAAGGTATTGCTATTGAACGCAATCCAAGTGATAGGTCTCCAGATCTAATGCCTATTGGCACACCAAACGATATGCCACCGATGACTCCATTGTTGTTGAACAATAATATGGAGGATTACAAATTTGCTACAGCGGCTGCTGATGGTCTCAATAGAGAGTGAGGATGGGAAAGAGTAACTCGGTCTGTTAACTTTAAGATTTAAGACCTTTTAAACAGTTGTTATTGTCATTAATGTTTTTATGTGAGAAGGAGTAATGGGATATGTCAGGGTTTTATATATATTTATTCATCAATTTACACTTTTTTTTATAGAGGCCTTGAAACGAAACTGAAAAGTTTTTATATTTGAATGATTTGATGGTTGTAATATCAACTTCTGTGATTTTTTCTTGAATCAGTCAGGCCAGCGGGTAATGGAAAAGGAGTTGCCGCTTACTGAAGTAACAAGATGTTAATTTTCTACCGCTAACACAAACTTATCCCTATGAATCAAACTTAGCTCTCATGCTCACTGTATTCTTCCAGTTAGAGAATTCTTCTGTCGTATGGGAAATAATTTCCAGATCATATTTAGACTATGGTCCCACATCTTTCTTTTCCTCATTCACCCCTCATTACATGAGTATAAGGTTAGACTTAAAACGGTTGCGATTACTACATCCGCCTAAGTGAGATTGACATAAGAAACCGAAGAAAGTATCATCCTTGGCGATTCGCTAACAGTAGCAGATGATTTACTACAGTCCACGGCGCATATCCCGTTTACTGGCGATGGTTGATTTGTATGATGAGTATCTCAGCAGAGCGGCGTATGTGAGTAGAAAGGCTGGTTTCGGACAATCATCCGCTACTAGCTTCAGAGGGAGGGGTTGCGATGATACACGCTAATTATGTGAGAAGAATTTCTTTTTTCCAGTTTTAGTTAGTCAGTTGGGTGAGATGATTAACAGGTTAGCCGCTAAGGTCAAAATATTGCGAGGGCATTTTTTTTCCCTTTTTTTAAGCTTTTATTTTTGGATTACGTGAGCCCAAAATCTGCACCGAAATGGTAGTAGTTAGAGAGACGAGAAGACAATAGCAATGAGAATATTGTTGTTTTTGATCAAATCCGAGCGCGATAACCCAATGAGAGAGATGAGCTGATCTTCACTATCTCAAATCTTACATTATCGGATTAGATATCTTTTGATAAATGTCTGTTCATTACTCTGTATAAATAAGCTTCGAGATCATCACCATCTCTGTTACAGGAAAAGGTATTCCTTCATTCATCGCAACAAAAGCTTGATTACCACCACCACTACTATACCACCATAATGGACGTAACATACACAAAGACAAATGCAACAATACATTCAAACACTCTCACCGGCAGTGAGGGTGAATATGACAATTCAGATCACATGAAGGGCGATGAGCAGGTGGGACAGCTTGGATATAAGCAAGAGTTAGAAAGAAATTATTCGATATGGGCATTGATAGCAATGGGGATCATCACACTTACACCATGTTCGGCTATCCTGAATACTTTACAATCACCTTTGGCCACAGGTGGTCCACAACTGTTGGTGTGGGGCTATATAATCGTTAGTGTCTTCACCATGATAGTGGCACTTTCAATGGCTGAGATAGGTGCTATGTTCCCAGTAGCTGGTGGACCCTTATCCTGGAGTTATCAGTTGTCATCTCCCAAATATAGGGCATTATGCAGTTGGTATACTGGGTACTTCAATATATTTGCACAGATTGCGTTTGCCGCGAGTGCTTCTTTTCAAGGAACAGTGATGATCTTGGGTATGACCACTTTGCAGCATGACTATGCACCTCAAAGATTTCATTATGTCTTGGTTTCAATGGCATTCATCTTGGTCTTCACACTGTCCAACATCTTTTTAAACAAATATCATTCAGATTGGTCTATGGGCTTGCTTGTCTATAACGTTGTCACTACTCTTGCCACTATCATTGTTTTCTTGGTAATGGCAGATTATAGACATGATGGAGAATATATCTTCACATACTACATAAACGATACAGGTTTCAAACCTCATGGTTATGTCTTCATCTTAGGTCTTTTGCAATCTGCATATACATTTACCGGTTATGATGGGGTTACCCATTTAGCAGAGGAGAGTAGCGGTAATGCAGCTGAACTTATTCCAAAAGCTTTGGTCACTATCGTTGGATCTGGTATCATTTATGGCTTCATCTTCGTGATAGTCATATGCGCTGTGCTTGGAGATGCAGAATCATTGGTTGAATCAAGTACAGGATCTGCCTATATACAATTGGCATTGAATTGTACTAAGAATAAATCAGCTGCCATCTTGATCTCATTGTTTCCAACATTTGCTGCCTTATTCGCTGCTGAGACGATGACTTTGGCAAATTCAAGAACTATCTATGCCTTTGCTAGAGATGGAGCTTTTATCTTTCCAAAATTCTTTAGTAAAGTTTCACCGAGATTTGATGTACCAATCCCAGCTTTGTTGTTTTCACTGTTTGTTCAAATAATCATCGTTATCTTATACCTTGCCTCAGATGTCATTTTCAACACCATCATTTCCCTTACCACCATAGGTCATGAGTTATGCTACTTGATTCCAATCGTTTGTATGGCAGTGTACGGTCGTGCAAGGTTACCTGAGGACAGGCCTTGGAATCTCGGGAAATGGGGAATGCCATTGAACTGCATTGCCATAGTATGGCTTACATTCATCTCAATCACAATGTGTTGGCCAACATATTATCCAGTCCATGCGGGAAATATGAACTATACGGTGGTGATCCTCTTCATAGTCATCTTCTATGCTACCATCTTATGGATTTTCCAGGGTCGTAAAACATTTACAGGTCCAAGTGATGTTATCGAGTTCGAGACTGTGGAGCTCGAAGGAATGGAGGAAAGTGAAGCTGTTGGTTCTTCTTCAAGTCTGAATTTTTCAGGAAAAGAATGAACAGGACTTTTAATTTTCCACTTCGTATTAAAGTTTGTTTCAATTTAGATTTAAATATGTTATTTAGAATTCAAAAAGGTAGATTATGATTTTAATCTCATATGAATGACGACAAGCGTTTTTTTTTGAGTATCTTTTAATGTTAAAGAAGCAGTTCGTAATTGAGTTTGATTGATCCATCATCTGTCTCTGTCTGCATCGCTCAATTGATTTTTCATAGACTACTCATATATACGGATTTTTATTTTCTATTTTTTTAACACAAAAACAACAAAAAAAATTAGGAATAAACCAGATATACCATTCACTATACTATTCATCACAGGTCCGGAACCTATATTCCCAATCCATCAGCAAATATGAGTGCATCCGACGTGTCTGCTGATCCCAAATCAGCAGATCCGAATCCCAGCGCTGCCAAAGCAGTATGTACTCTACGACAATCACCCGAAGCATGATATAATTACCGTATAAATAGTCGTTCATTATTGTTCGTAATATTAGGTAATCTTTTTTCTCATGAGTGAGAGAGATGAATCAAACTACCACATAATAATACTAACATAAGCTCACATAAAAACCAGATAAGTTCAAATGATTTACGCCAGGAAGCTTTAGCTAGAAGAAGACAGAAAGCTAGGTATGTTCAATCTTTTCAATGAGATTTCAGTATGTTGGAGAGGTTATACTAACAATCATTGGAAAATCAGTGATGTAGTGAAGCTGCGGAAGAGAAAATTATCCGAGTTATTCTATGTGAGCAAGTCTCCATTCATACCTATATCAGATCAAAAGATATTAGAAACGCAACGAAGTTTGCAGGATTTTCTATCGCAAAATGATATAGTGAGTGGCCACAAGTTTGACGTTGCCACGTTACCTCAACAGCCAATGACAAGAATACCAGCTTCCGCAACAAACAACAGACAATCACTTCTGCAGGGGCGACTCGGTGTGACCGCAAAAAGGCTGCTGAGTGTAAGTGGAGGTTCTGCCCAAAACCAGCCTGCTCTGCCATTTATCCCTGCACTCAAGAAAGCGTCACCTCCAATACAACTGGCTTTACCCTTCAATCAACTGTCACCTAAGTCAAAACTTACCGCCACATCATTGTCACCTCAAATGCTGGGAAACAAAAATGCTTCCCAAGGCATACCCGAGCTGGCACCTAATCAGTTCTCACAGTCACTGGTATCATCTCCAACTGTGCACAGAAAGTCCAATGAATTGGAAGGCCCTCCTTTGAAAATGGCGAAAATGGAGCACAATGAAGTCAAGAATGAACCAATAATACCGAAACAGTTGGAGACTGTTACAGGAACCGAAAGTCCTCAGAAGGAGCTTTTACCAGGAAATCAAAACAATACAAACAACGACAACAACGCTAACAGTAACATGAACGACGAACCAACCATTAATGAAACTGCCAATAATAATATCAATAATAATATCAATAATAATAATAATAATAATAATAATAATAACAACAACAAATCTAACAATGATAATGATAATGACAATGACAACAAATACGATAAAGGAAATGTTATCAACAATGCTAATGATATTACCGAGAAAGGTTCCTTGTCAACTGAACAAAGCGATGAATTGTCTCAATTTGAGGATGTATATGAAGTGCCTCCGATTGCTCAAGATTACACACCAGTTCCAACATTGAGTTCATTGATAAAAGCTTATGCGGAGTCCAGACCACTGAAATTGTCTGAAAAGGAGATTCTACACAATAAGAGGGAATTGGATATCCGAGATATTGACATCAACAAATTATCTGTCTCTTTGATGCCAGGAAGCCTTCCTTCACAGATACCGGAGTCTTCTCCATTGGCTGAGTTATACTACCTTACACAAACATGCCCATTATCAAAGTTAATACCAACTACTCACAAAACACTCACAACGGAGACATATGAAAGCGCGTTGCTTGAGGGAAAGTTGGCGGTTGTATACTCCAGAATTGAGGAATTGAAGAGACAAAAAAAATGGTCCTTGAGACAGCCGTTGAAGTTCAGTGATCCATTTGTTCATCACGCAACTCAGAAATCTCACTGGAGTTTTCTTTTAGATGAAAGCAAATGGATGGCGGCTGACTTTCGGGAGGGTCGTAAGTTTAAATTAATTCAGTGTATGTTCATTGCTCAGGCTGTCACTGATTTTTGGAACTACGGTGAACTGATGTGTATCAAGAGAAAACCCATCAAATACTTGGGTGACACACCTAGCATACCGTCTGAGAATGATCACGCCAGTGAGGACAATAAGAACAGCGTATCTTCAACTCAAGAAGATGATCAAATGGACATTGAAGAATCAAATGTGAAGACGGAAGATATAGAGCAAGACGGCAATGACTCAGAATTGGGCCTACCTGATAATGACGAAGAAGCAAAAGACACTCTAGCGTCTGCTTCATTTGATGAAAATCGCAAAGGGGAAGAGGACGGCGACTTGAAGGTGGATGGCACTGTGGTGAGCGAAGATGCTGATAAAATCATTGAAGACAAAATCCAGGAGACAGACTCGATAGATGTGTCACTTTTGTTGAAAAGGCCGGATCCCCTGTCTGAAATTCCTCGTCGTCAGTTACCAGTGCACAAGAAAGAAGATATACCAACAAAATTGCTGCCTTTCAAGTTGTATGTTGAGAAATCAGAGTTGTCAATGTTGAACAGCAACATTATAGATTCATTGCAAATTTTTGAAGCTTTCGCATATAGTGCAGAGCTGAAAGAACTTCCAATTGTGCCTGTTTCCAAACTTTTAACCCCAGCTGATCCAAAAGAAGAGGATTGGTACAATGTATTTCTGAAGGAGAACTATTTTTTTAGGGGATCATCATATGCTACAGAGAAGGGATTATTTGGGTTTAGCTCCACAAAGAGATTGACTTTCATCAGACCTCCGCTTCCTCCACCTTTAAAATATCTCGAATTGAGAATACCTACCATATGGTTGCCAGAAGATGATAGGCATCTTATTAGATATGTCGCAGAGTTCCAGTTCAATTGGAGTATCATATCTGCGCATTTATCGGCAAGGCCAACTTGTGGATATTTCTCAAATATCGAAAGAAGAACTCCCTGGCAATGTTTTGAACGTTATATTCAATTGAATGACAAGTTTCAGTTCAGTGATATGAGAGGCGGTTATACCCCTCAAGCTCAAATATGGTTGGAAGCTGCTCACAAAGCCCAAACGACTACGAAAAGACGAATTTCACCTTTAGGTGTCGGAAATGAATCAATCCAAAGGGGTCATAAAAGATTGAGGTGGGCAAGTATGTTTGAGGCGATGAGGAAAGTTATGAAGAAGAGAGAAAGTGTTCCAAAAACTCATAGTTCACCAATGAAGAAGGAAGAGAAGACCATCTCTGCCCCAACTCCCCTGGACTTGGCAAAGTTGAAATATGAAAGGGATAAGGCCATCCAAGAGGCTTATCTGCATCAAGGTGCTACTGTTGGTGTCAAACGCAGTTCATCGCAGCAGCAAGTTGCAGCACAACCGCTACCTCAAAGTCGTTCCAATTCATCGGCCAATGCTCAAGCACAACTGGTACAAAGGCAATTGGCAGCTGCCGCAGCAGCTGCTGGTGTCTCTAGTGGCAGTAACGGAAATAGCAGTAGTAAAGCCAATTCTCCCGAGATGATGTTGCATCAGCAGCAACTGCAAATCCAGCAGCTGCTGCAAAGAATGCAAAAACAGCTTTCTGCAAGCTCTATAGGCACAGCAACTAACGCAGCGGCAGCTGCCGCAACTGGTTCTGGTAATGGAAGACAAAGTAGCCCTAATGCTAGGGTGAACAATGCTATGATGGCACGGAACGCAAACCCTGCTCTGATTCAGCAGGGGCAAGCTCAAGCAAGCAATGTTGCTCTTCAAGCCCAACAACAAAGACTTAAGTTACAACTGCAACAACTGCAATTGCTGAAGATGGGCTCACGGAGCAACAGCAACCCAACCAGCACTTTGACTGCTCCCAATGGACAACCGTATACTAATGAACAATTACAGCAACTTATGCAGTTACAGCGGCAGAGAAATCTTCAGCTGCAACAGCAGCAACAGATGCAGATGCAACCTGCCACTACGTCAAGGCTGAATTCGAATTCTGGAACTCCTTTGATAGGAGGCGGTGCCAGTTTGACCTCTAATGGCGCTCAGAGCGATCCATCCAAATTGCCCGTTACAGGAACTCCAACTGGGTCAGCAAATGCTACGCCTGTGAAAAGTCACGCAACATCATTTTCAAATAGTCAGGTCACTGCTATTGTTCAGCAGATTCAGACTCAACATCCTCATCTCAACAAACAGCAAGTCAGTAGATTGGCAGCATCCTATTTGCATAATTTAAGTACACAACAGCAGCAACTGCAACATCGTGCAATGTCTAATCAAGCGGCCAAAGCTTTGAAATCATCAGCAAGTAACCTGGGTAGTCCAGTTCTGCAAACTACAGCACAGTTGCTGAATGGTGGTAGTGCGGGTGTTACTACACCACAAAGAAATTTGGCCTCGAGTTTGCAAATGTTGAACTCTGCGCAATTGACAAAGTTGGCGAATAGTCCAACTTTAACTCCAGCTCAGAGACAGCAGATATTGTCTGTTCAACAACAACGACTCAGAAATGCGGGACAAGCTGTTTTGGCCAATAACAGCAGGGCGAATGGTATAAATAGTAATGCAGGTGCAGCCAACAGTTTAAGAGCTACGCCATCTGCGAGCAGAACTCCTAGTGGTCCAATCCCTACACCTCAACAATTGGCTAGCCAGCGGGCAAAGATACAAGAGCAACAACAACAACAACAACAACAACAACAACAAAATGATAGTACTGGTGATGCTCCTGAGTTATGAAGCTTAATGCGGTATGTGGTTGTATCAAGTAGAATACTTTGCAATGAAAACATAAGCACGGTTGGTTCTGTACATTATATATACTACTCATGTGTAATAAAGATAGCTAAGCCTTACGGGACCCTTTCTACTTTTGAAATTGAACAAACGAGGCACTAACTATTGTACTGAAAAGTCTTAAGGTTGATTTTCCAGTAAGAGGTTTCAAGCATGAGGAATCGCGTATGTTGTGGTTTGGTTAGAGTTTTCTACGTGTAGATGCTGCTTCTGAAGATGTTGAAAGATAGAGAAGTAAAACGGTTTTGGCCAGCATTCCCTCTTGTCAGTTCAGTAAGCAACACATCATATTCTTTTAAAAATCCTGCTTTCTTGACCTCATCTGGAGCTCAATATCTGCAAGCCTATTGTTAAAATCCTTCACTATGTAACTCAACTGCTCCATTTTGACAAACTCATTCATGATCTTTTTATAATTCTTCGTGAGGCCATCTATTCTACTCAAGTCTTGGTCTATCCTGTCCATATCACTTTCGTATCGGCTCTTCTGGTGTTGGATAACGTCCTCTGTCTGCTCCGATAATGTCTTGATGCAGTCGTTTATCTTATACATCAAATATTCAAAGTTTAAGGATAGCTGTTTCACCGAAAGTGGGTCATCGTCTTCGTCCTCCTCTGAGTTAAGGGGTACAGCATCAATGTGTGGAAGCTGCGGTGGTGGACTACCGTTCCGTAGTGTTGTCTGGTCAGACGATGCATCAGACATCTCATGGGTCTAGAATTTGTAATAATGATGCTTATCGATGTAAAAGTAGGTTAAATGCCTTGCTGTTTCCTGAAACATGGAAAAAAAAAAGGTTTTTTATTCAAGATAGCGATTTCAGGGTGATTTTTTGACAGGCTAATGGTTAAATGGATTATTCCAAACTGTTCAATTCATCGTCCTCAACTGATACTCCTGAGCCCATGGATTTGGACACGCCATACAAGATGAACAGAGATAAGGATGGCGATGTGATAATGGACGACTCTATCACCAGCTCTCCTTCGTTACCATTGCGATACCACAACTACTTCCATCGTATACAAAAAGTAAATCAAGGGAAACGAGTTAGCGAGGTCAACAGCTTGGAAGATATGAAAAAAAGAATAGATGAGATTGATGTCTCCATCAAACAGTTAAGTGAACAGGAGGCGAAACTCAAATCTATCTCGTCTTCATCGGGAAGGATTGTCATCCCAATGGCCGCTGATGATGACAGTGATTTCAAGGCGGTTGAGATTCCCGGCAAAGGAGAGCAAGTAAAGAGCAAGAGTTTGGTACGGTCTATCATGTCCCCAACGATGATGGGTGCCAGGGTAGCTTACAACTCATCACCAGCTTCTACTCCGTCGAAGAGCGCGGATGTTACTGACGAAGATGAGATTTTGGAATACTCGACATCAGGTGCATTGGTGGAGCTCCCTGAAGACGGCATAATCAGAACGGGAACAGTTCCCTTGTCAGAGCCAGTAGCGGAATCGTCATCAACATCTTCACAACAAGTGCAATTCCAATTACACCATCATCATTACTATTACCCTATCAATCAAAGCTCGGGTCTTCCTAATACAGATACTCTGGGACCATTGCAATTTTCAAAGCAGCAGAACCAGGAAGGAGGTCAAGCTTCATTGATACAAAAAGTCCAGAATAACAGCAGAGATATGGATGTTTACCTACCACCAACTTCCAACTTTCACAATACTCGCTACCTCATATCAACCCATTTACAAATGGCGCTCAATTTGATAGTGTCGTCTTATGCGCTTTTCATAGTCTATCAATTGATTTCAGGAATGAAGACAGATATAGACCTCAAATTGAAAGAGAAAATACAGGACTTGGTGGTGGAGGTAGAAAAATGTAGACAACATTTTGAAGAGAATAAGTGCTTTAGAGATACCATCACACCAGTGATACGAGACCAGTGTGCCGAGTGGGAAAAATGCATGTACAAGGACCCCTTCAGCACCAGTGGGAAACTGGTGATAACGCTGCAATTGGTGGGGATGATCATTAACTCATTGATCGAACCAATCAGTTTGCGGAACTGCTTTGTGTTGGTAATGCTTGTATGTTGCATGTTCTTTTTCAACTTCTGGTTTGGTTTCTTGAGACTGAAGATATACTATCAGCAGCCTATACCGCAGCTTGAAAAGAGAATGAAGTATACATGATCTATATATAGAAGCCGTTCAAACAGTTTGGGTTTATTTTCGCTTATAATAATAACATTACCAATTCATGATCTGAATGATCAAAAAGGCATTATGCTCCGTTCAAACATCTTGTTATGCATTAAATAAGCTATATCATTTTCTACATCGTTTAAAATAAACTCGCTGTTCGCTCAAGTCACTTGTATATCAATTGTGTATTGTGTGTCGTTTACGTATACTACTTACATAATCAACTTTTTTTTTTTTTTCTGTTGCGGTGCCCATCTAGTATTTGTTGTACTTCAACACAATAATTTCTTCTCAACAGTTGGAATCGGTAACAACAACAACAACAACAACTACCGCAGGCGTTAATCTTTTCCAAATGATCAGCATAACTGAGGCCCAGTATCCTGAGGGTGAGTTGAACAAGTACAACATGGCACCCTCCAGTTCCATCGGTGAGGATGATCTGGGCGAGAAGAAGATATTCAAAATTAAGAGACATAACCATGGCCATACCCAACAACAGAAGCTAAGACGGCATATAAGTGAACGAAGGTGGACTTTTTATAATTGGTACAGACACTTGCATTGGAGAAACATTACGCTTACATTGATCGTCCCCATAATCGGCGTAGTAATGCTACTAGTCTGCAATGTTCCCTTGTTGAAGCCTACTTTGAGATTTGCTATCTTGAGCTATATAGTGACATGTCTCTCGATCAACGTTGGATATCATCGGTATTACTCGCATCGGTCGTTCGTATCGAACTCTAAGATTTTGAATTTTTTGATGTTGGTGAATGGAGCTGGTGGTGGTGTTGGTAACGCCAAATGGTGGTCATCTGCACATAGAGCTCATCATCGGTATTGCGATAGTGATAGAGACCCACATAATTATCGAAAGGGATTTCTTTATGCCCATTTGGGGTGGATGATTTTGAGACACCATCCTAAAGTGCAGAACCTGATCAAGGAGAGCGAATACGATGACTTGGCTGATGATTCGATGTTGAATTGGCAATATGAGAATTATTTCAAGCTTTTTATAAGTTGTGGATTAGTGCTTCCAGCTTTGATTTGTGGTTGGTTCTGGGATGATGTTATTGGCGGATTGTTATATGCAGGCATCTTCAAGACAGTTCTGGTTCAGCATACTTTTTTTGCCGTTAACTCATTGTGTCATTCCAAATATAATTGTGGCTCACAACCTTTTGATGACAGAAAGACACCCAGGAACAACTTCATATTGGATCTTATCACATTTGGTGAAGGCCATCATAACTTCCATCATGAATTTCCATCAGATTACAGAACCGGTGTCCATTGGTACAATCTCGATCCTAGCAAGTGGGTCATATTTACCTTGTACTGTGGGGGCTTAGTGTCGGATTTGAAAAAAACTCCCATCAATGCCATCAAACAGTTGCTGATCCAGCACCAACAAACTTTAATTGATAGGAAAAGGGCACAATTGAACTGGGGGATATCGTTGGCGAATTTACCCAAGATCACTCCACTGGAGTTTCAAAACTTGGTGAAGTCAAACCCTAAAAGGGCATTAGTTGTTGTCTCTGGAGTCGTGCATGATGTCAGCCAATTTGTGAATGATCACCCTGGTGGTGTAGCATTGATCAAGACATCAATAGGCAAGGATGCCACATCGGCTTTCAACGGTGCTGTGTACAGTCATAGTAACGCGGCTCGGAATTTGCTTGCCACGATGAGGATTGCTGTGATAAAGGGCATCTCGAGCGAACAATTGGTTTGGAAACAACAACAGATCGAGAACAAGGAAGTACCACTCAAGCAAGATAGCGAGGGCCAAAAGATTGTCAGAAGTGGGGAACAAGTTACAAACATCAAACTGCCTTCTACCACTGCTGGTGCTGCATGAAAAGCTTATTTTCAATTCTTTTCTAGCATTTCCATTGATAAATCTATTTATTGCATTTCATCTCAGCTTTTCCTTATGAAAAGGGTTTGCTGTACACCACGAAGAGAGGTTTCTTCGACAAATTTTTGCTGGGCAGATATTGGAAATATTATTCAACAGGTATGTATATGGTGCGTGGAAACTACACACTTTTCCAAATTACTTTGGATCACACAGTTTATCGGTAATATTAATTGGGGTTGATTTTTATTCTTCTGCTGTAGCATTTTTGATTTCCCCTTGATGTAATATTATTTCTTCGATGGAATAAACAACAAATCAAACTATTTAAAAAGTGATTTTGCATTGAATAGTCTGAAAATTCAATTGGGATAAAACACCTCTCTGTTTAAAGCAGTTCATTGCCCTCATTAGAAGTGATTCTTTAATCTTGACTGCACATATCTCTCATAAAAATAAAAAATATAAAATATTTATATCTCATCTTTAGATAATGATTTTACACCAATAAACGATGTATCATTACAACTTTATTATTTGGAAAACAAACTGGAGCTTACTGGCATTTAAGTGTGAGCGAAAATTCATTCATTTGTGGATGTAAGCTGATAAAATTTGAATGCTCTCTCTCTATAAACACTTTCTAGATACAAGTACAGATTACCTCATTTCAGTTTTTAACTTTTTTGCAAAATCACATTGTCAATCAATCGTGCTACCCCACCCTCTGTTTTAGGTACTCTGATAGCGATACTCAAAATAGCTCCTGTTTCGTCGTTGACTTCATCTATTTCCTCCAAATTTTTTGGCTCATTTATTTTGATATATTCCACTTCAAAGTTTCCCTTCGAGCCATCAAGATATGGTTTCAAACACTCATTGACCTTAACCAATAATTCTGAAACTTCTTTCGTGGCACCTGATTTGTAAAGAGTCTCTGCTGCATGTAATGATTTATAAATGATCGAGGCGTCCGATTTGGTCTGTGGGGATAAATACAGATTTCTCGAACTCATCAGCAAACCTGAGTCATCCCTCACTGTAGGTAAAACAACCACTTTGACAGGCAACAACAAATCTTGAACCATTCTTTTTACAACTATAGTTTGTTGAATATCCTTGGCACCGAAATAAGCCCTCGTTGGAACTATAACATTGAACAACTTTGTTACCACCGTAGCAACACCTCTGAAAAATTGCGGCCTTGTGACACCTTCTAACTGCTCACTTAATCCTAAGACTGTGACAAATGCACCTTTTTGTTCTTGTTGCTCCAATGGTATGCCATTAGGGTACATCTCTTGCACTGTGGGGAGAAAGACAGCAGTGACTTTTCTACCATCAACGTTCAACAGTTCAAGCTGCAGTATATCTTCATCGAGCGTCCTAGGATAAGAGTTCAAGTCCTCCGAAGGTGCAAACTGCGAGGGATTAACAAATATTGATACCACAGTCACATCGTTATCACGTAAACTCTGTTCCACTAACGAGCAATGACCCGCATGTAACGCACCCATAGTTGGCACCATGCCCACGGTGAAGTCCTTCAAAACGCAGTGCAACCGGAATTCCCGGGCTTCTTGCACAGTGGTCAAAAGTTTTGTTCCACCAACAGTTGTCATTTTACTCCAGTGTTGAACTTAGGCGGTGTTGGTTGGATCAGTTGTTTGTTACTCACACTTTTTTTTTTTTTTTTTTTTTTCAATTTCTTCATGTGCACACTGTTTGAGGCCCCCCAAACGAGGACGATGAACTCAACTTCAACTTCCTCACAATTTCAAGTATGCCAGAATAATGAACGGCTCAGCATAAGATTATTTATTGGTTCACCACATATATACATATAAATAGGAGCTTACTTTTTACAAGCTTTGCTCAATCATTCTAAAACAATGCTCTTCAAGTTTTGGATATTTTGCAATAAGGTGACCTAGTTCCGTCTGAGCAGCAAATTTCTTCACACAGTGAACGATTGCAGCCAATTTACAATCAAGTATACCTGGATGCAGTTTACCATTGTTTAGGAATGAGTTTAGACCAAGCGCAGAGTCAAGCAACTTGAGAAGCTCTTTACTCTTGTGAACTATCAAACTTCTTTCTTTCTCAATCAGAGCAGTAGTCCTCAGACCCAAGAGATAAGGATAATCGGAGACATAACTCTCTGTGATGTTTTTGTTTCTGTTGTTGAAGCCATATCGTGTGAGCAATGAGGAAATAGTAGACTTCAAAACTAATTTGTTGAGTAACTGGTTACCATGGCTCATGTATATCTCTGATTGAAGTTCTGGTGAAAGATCGTACATCACCGTAATCATCCAAAAATCGTATAAAACTGTATCAATTGCGAGGCATTTCATCATTTGTCTAGGTGTATTCCTTGTCATCTGTAACTCGTTGATCAAGGTCGTTGAGTTTACAACTCTTTTGTTGGACAGTTGTTGTTCGATGAAAATTGGTAATTGATTGTCGTAGGAGGCATGATGAGAAACAACACAGATGAAATTACTCGAGTTGCCATATGACTTTTCGGAGATTATCTTTCGAGGGAAAGACAACTCGTTTCTCAAATTGATGATCAATTGGCACGAGAGACATATTGGATCAGTGGGCACAATGACATTACTATCTCTCAAGTAGTCCGAAACATTGTATACACCCAATTGGAAAGTGGATTTGATATCTTCATTTTCGGATTTTGTGATCAAAGGGTATTTCTGTTCATTGTGAAAAATCAAAGGTTCCAATTGGGAATCATATTCTTTCAACGGGAATGTATCGAATAAGGTCTTGATCGGCTTAGGTATCTCCCACAAACTCATCTTTATGATGATACAATAAACATATAATTTGGGTGTCTCTATGTATTTAAAACAAAAAGTTCTTCGAGTTTTAATACTGAACAATACTGGGGCTGTTAAAAATGCAAAAATATTTGTGTGTATTATATGGGAATATGATTAAAGAGATGTCCCTGATTATCTGTTTAAATCGGTGGATGAGAAATATGTGCAGTTCAAAAGCTGACAGTGTATCATTCTCGTTGAATTTAGTAATCACTACTAAATATAAAGGCTGTTTATCTTATTAGTACTTGCTGTTTATTGAACACCAATTTTTTTGTGATGTGTCTGGATATATCCCCTCTAAGCATCAGAATATCATTGTAAAAGATTAACCACTTCTGTTCTTTGAATGCGTAAGGGAATTTTTGTGCCTTATAACTATTGATTACAGAGATGTTTCAAACAATCTTGGATACCATAATACTCAAGACGGTCTAGAATCAGTACAGTTGCAAAAATTCAGCTAATCATGCCGCTCGAACAGTTTGTAGCCCCAAAATCTTTTTTTTTTGCGAAATGTGGTAAATCTTATATATTTTGAAACATTTAAGTACCCTCCTTTTCCTTCATTATGGCCAAGCTCACACTCATTTATAATGATATAAAACCCAGCTTTCTTCTGCTAAACGTTTCATTTGAGCTAGTGAATTGATCCGATACTTTCTCGCAGTTGTTACGCTTCCCGTACACCATTCACTTAAAACATACCATTAAATAACTGACTCTATTCATTCATTTTCTATCAATTCAAGAGATCAATACATTTAGATACAACAGTAATAGATTTGTCAGATAATTGAGTTTGCTGTGCAGATAACAATAACAGGTTAATTCATTGTACTCAACATTCAAATAGCTACTGTTCACTATCCACTTCAGCCTCATTCATTATTGAAAAAAGAATGCCAGCCTCAAAAAATCAACGGGAGGTATCCGAAGCACCACTACCACCATCTGAGTCACTAGACGAGTCCTTACGGCTGATTGATGATTTGGAATTTTTTTTAGCAACAGCACCTGCAAATTGGCAAGAGAATCAGGTCATCCGAAGATATTATTTGAATAATAAAGAGGGTTTTATCAGCTGCATTTATTGGAAAGATCTCTACTACATAACTGGTACAGACATCGTACGTGTGATTTCTTTCAGATTCAACCATATTGGTAGGGTTATAGTGGATCAAAAGAAATTCGAGGAAGGCATTTTCAGTGACTTGCGAACATTGAAAACTGGTATTGATGCTGTAATGGAAAGCCCCAAGTCTCCTTTCTTAGGGTTCTTGCTTAAAAACCAATGCTTGAAAACTCAAAAGAAACAAAAGGTGTTTTTTTGGTTCAGTGTTCCACATGACAAATTATTTTGTGATGCACTTGAAAGGGATTTAAGAAAGGAGTTGGATAATAAGCCTGGTACTGCTAAGCTGTATTTTGAACCTTCGCTTTCGTTCAACTATGTTCCTTCATTTCCGTTGAAGCAACAGATTTCGGATCATTTGGATAAAATGGCACTGGATTTGGGGATAAAGGTTCCATTACAACTCAAGTCATCAATCCCAGTTGAAAATGAAGTTGATAATAAAGATAAAACTTTTTTCTCTGGCGATCGTATTCAAATGGTTTGCCCCGAGACTAAGATAACGCCATTGTATCAACAAGAAGATTATACCCAAGAGGAGATTGACATACTTACACGCACTCAAAACGATTTACTCAGTTTGAGGATTCCGGAGGACACAGTTGAAGAAGATTGCAGTGGTGACACGGACTTTATTGACGATTTTCCTATAAGAGATTTCGAATTGGCAGATGAAGCTTACGCTGAGCAAAAAGAATGTTTTGATCCTCTCGTATTTCTCAATGTTGATCCAATATATAATCCACCAGTATTGGTAGATCCAGTAGATAAGGTTCTCAAGTCTGCAACTTATAAGCAGATACAAAGCCAAAGGAATTATTACCAAAAACAACAACCGTCACAACAACTACAACCGGCTTACTATCCATTATATGAAGATGCCTTCGGGTCAGACTATGTTGCGACAGTGGATCCATGTAGCTATTATCCACTGTATGCACAGCAGTACTTACAGCCACAACCACAGTACTTGATGGCCACGCAATCACCAGTGTTTACTTCCTATGACAATTATAGTAATCAGACATACAACGATCAATTGCAACAACAGTATTTCATAGGGCTACCCACGATACAAGCAGCTATGCCGCCACGATCAGCAGGTGGCTTGAACACCACCGGTCTCAAATTAAGTTACGGTAGTAGTGTTGCGGCAAAGACATCAAAGAGATCCGGCCCCTTGTCTGCTAAAGTTGGTAAGTTGTTCAAAAAGGGGAAAAAGTTGAGGACCATGATGGATAGAGAGACACAGATTAAAGAGTTGGAAAAGAATTAAGCTAAATAGGGAAACAGTAGTTGTGGACGACGAATTAAACGCTGAAGAGTCAGATTGAATGGAAAAAATTTCTTTAAAAAGCGCGACATACCTTTTGCAAGCATTTTCTTTGGAAGCTTTAGCTACAGTTGTAGAGTAAGACAGCAATAAAGTTGTATTAAAAGAAAAAATGACAAAAGAAAAAAAAAATGGTGAAAAAAAAGGACGTAAAAACCTTGTTTTATCTGTAATGACATAAAGACCAAATAAAAAAAGATTTCAATCTCAAAGCAATCAGAAAGTAAGAATCAATCAAGTCCATATGGATCAACTTTTGCATTTCAAATGAGGGGGGGGGGGGGGGTAAATATAGAACTGAAAAAGAAATAAAATGACAAAAAAAATTCAAAAAAAAAAAGGGAGAAAACAATTTCGATCACAAGGAGAACGAAAACATCAACATTTCACTTGGAAACAATTTATCAACCTAAATATGAAGGAATAGCTCTTGTGGCAAATTTGAAATCTCCACTTTTCAAAGAACCGTACTCCGAATCATTTTCCTCATCGGAAGAGAATACATGGGGAGACTTAGAGTTCGCCGTTTTCTCATCATTATCTAACCTCAACTTGGCAAAAGTATGATACATATCATTCACATTGAAATCTGCTTGAGTGTAATTCTTGTTGAACTTATGGTTGATCTTGCTCAATTTTGCATTCTTCATTGACCACGATGAAGGCACCGATGATGACTCAAAATCAATCAACAACAGTGAATGCCTGTTATCCTTCATGTGTGAAGTTTTATTCTGATTCATGACAGCTGAATGCGAATTACGACGATGATGCGGTGGCACGTACTTCTCCCCATGATCAACTGTATGGTTCGAAGATGATGATGTCAAAGGTACAGGCAGTAACTCCATTAAGGAAGGATCCAGCAATTTACTCAAAGTGACTCTCGCTGGTTTTGAGTTAGGATAATTGAAACTCAAATCGCGAGTGTTCTTTGGTTTATCACCAGCCTTTGGCGAATTCTGATATTCCTCTAACATGAATAAATCAGCGTAGTCATCATCATCGTCATCGAAAAAGACACTATTGTCCAAACTCTCTTCAATCTTTTTCAGTTGCGGTTCTAAATTAGGAGATCTCAAACTTGGTGGAATATATTTTCCGGCACTGCTCGAATATGAAGTACTGGAGTATCTCTTACGGCGATTTTTGATATCCTGAGAAGAAGGTGGCGATTGTTTCTTGACCGATAACGGCTTCAAAAATGCAGCATCATTTCCAGTATTTCTAGTACCTGGTTTCTTATAACTCTTTCTCCAAGCCCTCTTATTGGGGATCTTTCTCTTGTAATAGGTATAACGATGATTCTCGTTTCTATCCATGTCCTTTTGTTCATTACGGTTTTTGTCAATTTTATCAATATACTTATTGAATACAGACCTCGGCGTGAAAAAGTCTTGACGATTATAGCTAAAGCTGTTGTGATTGTTCTGATTACTGTTCTTGTAAAAGTTATCTCCAAACCTCTTTGAGGGAATTGCCAACGGTTTACGACTTCTATGAATGAATTTCTTTTCTGGAGAATTTGTAACAACAGGATTGGACTTGGATCTCTCTTCAGCAACTTGAACTGCCTTGCCTTCGGTTTCAGAAGTGATGGACTCCAAATCGTAATCCAAAGTCATGTGTTTGACTTTGACCAATTCCTGTTTCATGCTCTCCAAGTCTCTGTTATCAGGGTCTATCGTGAGAGAATATCTCAAAACACCAAACAATTCATAACTCATCATTGGGAAGATATCAAAGAGCGTCTCTCTGTTTGCAGCAAAATGTACAAACAACTTATCTGACTGGTTGGCAACGGTAAATGGATTTTTGCCAAACACTATGTTCAAAAGGCAAATACCAAGAGACCATATATCACATTTGGATGCTTCATAAGATTGAATGTTTTGACGATCAAATAATTCTGGTGCCATGTATCGATCACTACCAACGTCAAAATCAGTACAAATTTTGTTTTCAGTAGCCAAACCCCAGTCGGTGAGTTTAATTGACCAATCATCAGTGACCAAAATATTTTCTGGTTTGATGTCTCTGTGATAAATTCCCATGCTATGAGCATAAGTCACAGCATCGATCAACTGACTCATCACGTCGACAATATCTTTCGTTGACGTGGGCCCACAACTGCCTCTGATGATTTCGTACAAATCACCTCTCGAACAATACTCCAAAATCAAATAAGAATCAAATGAGTCGTATAACTCGCTGATATTTGGATGAGAACCCAATTTTGTCAATATATTGATTTCCAACTTGGCTTCTTCCAAAATTGCCGTTCTATCTTGTGGGTTTTGCGACTCATTCTTTTTCTCACTGCCAGACTTGGAGACATCTAGCTCGTTTGTTTTCAATGGGGTAACAACTTTGCCCTCACCGTTTTGATCATCTTCGGTGAACTGAGTGATGTACTTCACAGCTACTAGCTTACCATCTCTATGAGTATCCTTAGCTAGTGAAACCACGCCATAAGCCCCTTCACTGATATCTTCAACTTTCAAATATCGATCTTTCAAAAGACCTCCTGATTTGTAATTCTCAAAATCGAGTGACATCGCTGCAACGCTCGAATGCAAATTGAAAATCGAGTTCAAAGATACTGAATGCTTTCAAAGCAGACAAAAAGAAAATTGGAAATGAAAATGGAAGACAACTGCAACTGAAAACCTATTGTAACCCTCACCAATGCAAATGAATACCAAAACAGCGACTTGATAACCCGCAGAATGGAAAAAAAAATGTAGCTGGAGTGTCAATCAATCTAGAGACAACCGCTTTATATGCCAATAGAAGAAGAATCCATAAAATCGAATTTCGAAATGAAATGAAGATCACACAGATTGACTCCAGATATGAAAACCAAAAGCTCTTAAGCCTTGATTGTAATAAAAATGATTTATAAGGAGTGTTCACTTATCGAGCAAACGCCTTGTGATCCAAAAGAAGTGATTAAATTGTTTGTGACAATTGAACTGCCTTGCCAATTGATGGATGGAGGTATTGATCGATCGGCTAAATTGTAACTCGACAACTATCTAGCAAATCAACAAATGTAGGTAGCAACAGCAGTATGAGTGAAAGAATGAACACAGTTTGTGGTGAAAAAACACCGATACCTGGTAGATCAGATACGGGAAGAACCGCTATACCTTGAATAGATAGATGTTGTCAAATGAGTAATCTCAACCGTGGATAATAACAATACCCGTTGGCCAAGATTTATATATGGGTTTGACTACTCAAATCTGCTCGCGGAAGATCCAATCAAAAATTTGGAGCGGTCAAGTCTTTCAGTATTTCTAACAAGAACAAATAGAAACTGATATGGACTTGTTTATCTCTATTTTATCCCTTGCTACTCCCTGTTGTTCGTTTACTTATTATTTGTGGCAATTTGTTCGATGGGAAGAGCATAGAATTAAAAATGTGTGATCTTCTCTCACGATCCATCGCTCCTTTTTTTTTTCTTTTTTAAATCTTGAGTGATACAAGAAAGTTGACTTCCTAATTAAGCAATTTATTAAATAATTAATTATAACAATTTGATTTACATACGGGAAATGAACCCTAATCCAATTACCGACATCGCCAGCAAGACAAAACCATAAGAATTGAACAGACTGATGGACCTGAAATAAATATCATTATTATTATTATTATTATCATCATCATCATAAAGGATACCTGCGCCATTATTAACTTTTAAACTCTTTGTAAGATTTCTCAAATTCATAGATTGCACAGTTTTCGGCTTAACTTGTAAGTACAGCCCTTCCTCATTGTGATTAGCGATATACAAGACATCATCTTCTTCCACTTCATCACCAACGATAACTTTTTGAACGTTTCCTAAGAAATCTGTTAGCAATACATCTTTCAAATCTCTTTCAAAAAGATCCTTCTTGACACCAGCATGTGAATGGATTTTTTCAAAAGTATAACTATCAATCAAGTCCTGAACAGTGGCGTTTGAATTCTTATCAATACTTTCCAAAAACTCCAAGTTATAATATGTGAATCTGTCAATGACAGCGACTCCAACTTCAACATCAGAATGATGAGAATAAGAGGACTCGTCCAATTCCGAGGAACCAACACATAAGATGTTTGGAGAATAAACTTTTGAATACATCGTGTTCGCCTGACATGTATCAATCATGAAGAATATCTCATTGTAACGTTTAGCTTCATGCATTTGTCCAAATGCGTCTGCTAAATCATATGCACTAACTTCCTCAGCATCTTGGAATTTCAAAAATTCATCACCTCCATGACCTGTCATGTAGATGAATATGTTGGAATTCTCATCAGTCATCAATCTCTTAGATCTGGGTTGATCTTCATCCCATCTATCTGTGAGTAACCTGATAAAGTTTTCGACAGTAACTTCATAACCTCTATAATCTACCTCTATATTCTCCCCATATAAATCGATTCCACGATCTTGATTGTTGAAAATGGAACCACTAAAGGAATTACGTGGATTACATGCAATATCATCAGCTAACATCAATATCACTTGAGAATCTGGTATTCCCAACTTCTTGACACTCCTATAGAAACTCAACACATTAGCCATATGACGGTAGTTAAACCAGAATCTTGATGTAGAAACCAAAACCGCCCAGTTATTGGTATGCGTTGAGTCCAGTAAGACTGAACTGCTGCACAATACCAGCAACAGCACCGCCAAGTACATAAATCTCATACTGGTTCGTGATTATCTGTAGAGGAATATAACCCTTTTCGTGGTCTAATTAGTAATATTTTGTTTATCTTTGTTACTAAAAAAATAAAACCAAACAAAAACACAAAAAACACAAAAAACACAAAAAACACAGAAGTCATCGATAAAAAATTTGTTTGATAATCCACGAGGTTGAAGAACACTAGTACTTTATGGCTGGTTATGAGAAGGTTTTTAAGACCATTCGCTACCACTTCATTTCTAAGAGCGGCTACTCTGCTCGTGCCCAAGAATGAATTTCGATATCAATTGAGACCATACCAGGAAGATTGTATCAAATCGTGTTTGCAAGCTTTAGCCTCTGGTTTATCCAGAATAGCTGTCAGTCTAGCCACTGGTGGTGGTAAGACTGTCATTTTCACAAACTTGATACCAAACATCCCTGCCAATACTGAAACTGGTGGCACAAAAGTGTTAATCTTGGTTCACAGGAAGGAATTGGCTGAACAACTGATGTCCACCATCAAAAAATTTTTACCCAATTATTCAGTTGAAATGGATATGGCTGATTTCAAAGCTACCCATACGGCAAATGTCACTATTGCATCAATTCAGACTTTGAATAGTTTGAATCAAACTCGTCTACATAATTATCTGCCACAGGATTATAAGGCTATCATAGTAGATGAATGTCATCATGCGGTATCTCCTAGTTATTTGAAGATATTTGAATATTTCGATGCATTCAAAACTGGTGGTGTGCCCGTGATAGGATTCTCTGCTACTTTGAAGCGGCATGATAAGATACCATTGGGTAAGGTGTTTGAACAAGTTGTGTACAACAAAGATTTGATAGATATGATTCGTGAGAATTGGTTGGTGGATGTCACGATTACTCCGGTTTATGCAAGCCTTGGTTTACAAGAAGTGCCTATCGCTGCTGGCGGTGATTATGATCTTGCCTGTTTGAGTAGATATGTCAACACTCCACAAGTGAATGAGTTGGTGCTAAAAACTTATTTGAAGTACAAGAACGAATTTGCAATCAAATCTGCTTTATTTTTTTGTGTTAATGTTGATCATTTAAAACAACTATCTGAACTATTTAAATTGAATAAAGTTAATTGTCAGTACGTCACAGGATCTACTAAGAAGGCTGTGCGAGAAAAATTGATTAATGATTTCAAAAATGGTGATATTGATGTCTTGATGAATTGTGGTGTTTTCACAGAGGGAACTGATATTCCAAATATTGATTCCATTTTCATAGTACGACCGACTAAATCACGTCCGCTTTTAATACAAATGATTGGTCGTGGTTTGAGATTACATTCTGATAAACAAAAATGTCATATCGTGGATTTTGTTGATATGAAAGATACTGGGATCCAATTGACACCAACTTTAAGTGGCAGAAATCGTTCTGGTGCAAATCTTGGATTAGGCCAAGCGCCTTTAAAATTGGTAGAATCTTCGGGATTAACGTCAGAGGAGTCGATCAGTACTGTGCAATACACCACTTATGATAGCATCCATGAATATCTATCCGAGTTGAAGTCTACAAAGGATCCGGACCATATAGTTATGAAAAAAGATCAACTTCCATGGATTAGAGTGGGTCGTAAATCTTGGCTGATTGCGTTAAATTTCGTCAATTATATCAGATTGGATTTAAACAAGTCCAAACAATATGAGTTGAAGCAATATTTTGCCGGAGGTAGAAAATTTAGTACACCAGCAGTTTTGTTAAAGCGATCATTGAAATTGGATGATGTATTGAAAGAAGCTGAGAAATGTTTTAAAGAGAAGAGTAATGTAAAGACTTCACTTAATGCTATCATAACACCAAAACAACTGAAATTTCTTCATGGAAAATTCATGATCAGCGTCGAAGATTCAAAGATAAATCCTAAAGAATTTGAAAAAATATTGATGGGCAAGTTAGACAAGATGTCGAGGGCAATGGCAACGGAGTTGATATTTGGGTATTCTGTCGGCGGCAAATATTGCTTACAAGAATACATAAAGGAAAAAGTGTTACCGAAAAAGGTAATCGACAGTAACAAAAGTTTGCTATTGTAATTTCAACTAGAGAGCATATAACATATTTGAATAGTTCAATCATGTATATAGAATCTTGTATTGTTACTTTTTTATATCATATCACTTTCAAAAAAAAAAAAAAAAAAAAAAAAAAAAGAGGAAAAAGGGGGTCTGTGTCATACGGGTTTTGGTGACGTGAGGAAATTCAATCTTCAATCTCCAACAAGATGGCTGCATTATTCAATCCTGCTTCTTCGATTGAATTCTCGATCTTTCTTATCAAATTTGCTCTTTGACTTGTCAAATTGAAAAACTTACCTCCTTGAACGGATTCGAAATCATTCTTGATGTATTCATATATGAATTTAACAGGATCAGCCTTGTTGAACCGGCGAACTACTCTCGAACCATCACCTGATCTAATCAGAATCTTTGTTGTCATTGTAGGGTCGTTCTCTGGTTCTGCATGCAGGGTAGGTAAGATGGTAGCAAACACTTCCTCATCGGTCAAATCATCGAGACTCTCCTTCTTTGCATCTACCTGAGGAGCATGAGCAGCAGCTTTCTCATCAGAAGACACAATCTCCACAACATCACTGTCATGGCCATCTTTGTCAACGTTGTCATCATCACCGGAAAGCTCTTCAAAGGCGCTGTACCCATCATCATCATCATCTGAATCTAACACTATTGGATTCTCATCATCGTTGCCATCTTCAACGACACCTTCTTCATCATCCACTTGAGCACCTAGGGACTTCTTGATTGCCAACTCCATCTGCTGTTCCTCAGTCAACGAGTCGGGATTGATTTTCACCTTGTGTTGCACTATAGGATTGACATGGCCAGATTCTAACGAGAACCTACTCAAGAAATCCACAATTTGCTCTATAAATTTTTTAGGTTCTGGCACTTCGCTCCACATCTTAACTCTTTCACCCGTCTTGGGATCCAAAATTGCTATATGAGGATATTCGGTAAAAGGGTAGTATGCAATGTATTCTGACCCGACAACTGAATCCTTGGGATATTGCAAGAATATAAAATTTTCCTTAATAATATCTTTCACCTCCGTGTTTGACCAAAGATCTCTATTTAATTGTTGACAACGGAAATCAGAATTATCTTGAACATTGACAATGATCCACTTCTTCGTCTCTCTTCCAACATTCTTTGCCGCATTCAAATCGTATCGTGATATTATATCCCATGGGGGTCTGAACAATTGGGCCAATCTTCTCTGATGTGGTGTCTGCTGAGTTGTATGGCGTTGTGTCTGTTGTCTAGCGGGCCGTCTTCTCATCACTCTTCTACGAACATAAGTGACATCTCCCTCACTATCCGTCTCTTGCACCAACTCCTCTTCCGATGTCAAGTTATCACCGTCAACTTCTTCGATATCTTCTTCCATGAAGTCCTCACCATCGTCATAATCTCCGTCATCATCACCAATATCATTATCAATTCCATTCCTATTGAATACTCCTTGCTGTGGGCCCGACTGAAATCCAAATGTCTGAT
Source organism: Nakazawaea populi (assembly GCA_030557235.1). NCBI lineage: Eukaryota > Fungi > Ascomycota > Pichiomycetes > Alaninales > Pachysolenaceae > Nakazawaea > Nakazawaea populi. Next base: position 324,722 of record JAKTVN010000008.1, on the reverse strand, counting down.
TGAATATGGTGTTTAGCCCACCACCAGTGAATAACCTTGGAGGCACTTGAGAGATGCCATTGACACCACCACCAATACTACCACCACTGCCATGGGAATCATAGAAAGATGGTATATCGTCGACTAATCGTTGTACAGTTGATTGTATTGGAGCTCTTATTTCTTCTGCATTCTGATACGCCTCATTTTGTAATCTACTTGCCATTTCTTCATCAGCGTTAGGACTCGCCGAATATGTATTGTTGTTGTTGTTGTTATTGTTATTGTTGTTGTTGTTATTAGTGATACCAGATCCATGTTCAAAATATAAAGATATTGCACTATCCATGTTGCCACCACTCATCTCCAAAAATTGAGACGCTACACCAGCATCATCGATTCCGGTGATCTGAAGAAACGTGGCAATGTCTTCAGCACTCATTGTCTAGAGAACTAGGTTAAAGCTAGGTGATTGGTAGGATGAGTATAATATGCCTCTCTTTGTGAAGGACTTGAAATGTATTAATCTGTAGCCGACCAGCGGTAATTTCTTTTCAACTCGAAACTGAGAAGGCAAATCTGGAAGGTAATGTTCAGGTGGAGTGTGAACTATTCGAGAATGGGTGAAAGAGTAAGTGGTATATAACAAACTTTTTCTAATTAATACTGGTTATTTTGATATAATTTATCTTGTCCCAGTCTTTGTTATTACTTTATTGACAACAGTTGATTTGTATTAGACATCTCAGCTTTCTTTCATCTGCGTAAATTTTTTTTTTATTGTTTTTCTTATTTCTTTAAAAACTAAAAAAAAAAAAAAAAGCCTTTTTGGATGAGTTGGTTGGGGGAAGGGGGGAGGAAGAAGGAAAAAAAAAAGGGAAATGACATTATTAACAGATATAATATGTATACGTGTTGAAAAACCCCCCAACTTAAACGGCAATATCATCCTTATTGTGAGTTGCTTGTATAATATCTCTTGTAAGTACTATTCAGTCTTTCCTTGTCCTTCATCGCAATAATATCTTTTATAGTCGTTATTTCACCCATAGGATTAGGGTTAGCTAATCGCAAAACACCGGTCATTGGTTTCATTTTAGCAATATGGGCCTCTTTTTGCTCATTTACACTTAGCTCTGGAGATTTTTGCAGCAGCAGCAGCAGCAGCAGTGGCAGTTCATCTTCTTTATTTCTTTTATTCTCCTCTTTGTAATGAGATTTTCTTTCAGGGTTATGCTCAATGATCCTGAGACTCTCCAGTTCTTGTGCCATGTTCTCTTCTGGTGTAGAATTTAGTTTGAAAGGTTTGAAAACAGATGAAAAAATGGTGGTACCCTTTCTAATGTCTTCCAGGATTTCTTTATCCTTGTTACTATGCGATGCTGCAGACTTCGGTTTAGATCCATTTTTCATCTGTTTCAGAAGTTTTCTCTGTGCAAGTGATTGTAGTGGATCCTTTGGTGTTCCCATAGACTGTTTAGATTCTTCCTTCGTCTGATAAGAATCTTGCTCTTGTTGTAAACCTAAAGTCAGAAGCTTAGAGTTCATTTGAGTTTGAGTTTGCAGCAGTTGCAGTGTTCCAATTTCTATCAGCTTTTGTGGCTGTGGTTCCTGTATTTGTGGTTGATCAGCTGATTGTTGTTCTTTTTTTTGCAACACATTTCTTTGCTGTCTTAAAAGCTGCTGTTTTAGCTCAACCTTATTCAGTTGTTCTTGTAACCTTTTCATCTCTGACACCAAATCAGAAACCTTACTCGCATTGTCAATTTTCGACAGTTGATTGGATTCCTGCAGCTTTTCCTGATATGGGATATTTTGCAGTTTCAACTGCAGTTGCCGCTGTAATTCCTTCTGTTTTTCTTTCAAATGTAACATTTCCTGTTCTTTTCGTATCTGTAATTTGTCTTGCTCCAACTGTAAGTCATTTTCTTCTTGCTCCTGTTGTAATTGTACCTCTTCTTGTTGATCTCGCTGCATCTGAGACTGCCGTTGATTGATTAGTTCAGGTTGTTGCAGTTCCAATAGCAGTGATTGCTTATCTTGTAAAACTTGTTGTTCATCTATCACCGGGAAGGGTGGAGGCGGTGCTAAGAAAAATGGAGGCTGCATGAAAGGTGGCATGAAAAACATTGGAGGTGCAGACATATCAGTGGACATGACATTTGGATTGCCACCTGGAACCACAAATGGAGATCTACTATTTGATGCATTTATCAATTCTTCTTGTTCCCTAATGAAGTCGTACTTACTCTTCTTGGCAACTTCTTCTTGCTTGAGAATCGTTTTTTTTATCTTATCAGCAGACTCATCCAGCTGCAATTGGACCGAGTATCTGGCATCTTTGATCTTCTGTTGTTTGAGCTGTCTGTACGGACCATCCTCATTGTTCGACCAGAATTTGATCAAATCCAGATCAGTATCTATCTCATCTTTTGATAACCCTTTTATGACTTGTAATTCAGTCATCATTGGAGCCAACAACGAGGATGATCTTTCATGATCTAAAATATTGTTCACAGTTTTCATTTGAGATGTAAATTCAGTGCTTAATTTTTGATGAATGTCCTTTGCTGCAAATCTTTTCGAGAATTTCGATTTCCTGTAATTTAATTGATCAATCCTGCGTAATTTATTGTTTCTAAGTGCTTTGTGTTCGTAATCCAACTCTTGCAACTCCACTTGCAACTGTCGGAGTCGTCTCTCTTTGAAATTTTGCTTCAGTTTATAAAACTGTCCCCAAATTATTTCTCTTGATGATTGAGATCTTTTCTCCATGAGAGCGTTTTGATATATAAATTTATTTTTGATATGTTCGATGTTCGCCACATAAGGGCTCGAGATCTTCTGGAAGGCCTCTTTGAACACGGGCACATTAATATCCAGTGGTAAAAGTGGTGGTGAAGGTAGCAAAAATGAATCTGGTATATCCAGCAGTTGCGATGATGGTAAAGATTCAGAGCCTCCAGTTTCGTTGGCTCCTGTTGATAAAACTTGATCAATTTCTGTACCAAAATTGTCATCTGTAATCGGTATCTTGTTCGACAGCTCAGTCTCAAATTTCTTGTATCCGTCATCAACAGTTTTCGATATTCTATCTACCATAGTGATCAATTCTTCAATTCTAGTCAATCGAGCATTGGCAAACTCTGAGACAAGATCCTTATAATCTGTTGACAATGTCTCTTGTAGAGCAATTATTTGTTCACCGTCCTTACATTTCTCAATCTGTTCCATAATTTCTTTGCATTTTTGTAAGTTGAATTCTTCTGATTTATCCACTTTCAAAGTGGTGGTGGTGGTGGAAGAAGACAGGCTCATTGCTGTTTCTAAAATGTGAATGATAAAAGGTGTGAGTGTTTCAACTTAGAAATAGCTAAGTTAGTAATTTGACCAGCATATATATAGCAGAAGTATGTGAAGTAGAGATAAGCTATTTTTATATCTATCCTTCAATTTTAAAAGCTTTCTCTGATCAAAAAGAATCTGAATAAAATGTATTAAGCCCTTCTTTCCTAAAAAGAAAAAAGAAAGAAAACAACATGTCTTTATTTGAAATAAAATTGATCAAAGAGTGGGTGGGGTGGGTGTGAGACAATCTGACAGAGTTGTACATAATACTTACTCAATTATCTATTATACGACTTTGTAAATATGTATTTTTATAGTATGAAAAGGGATATGAATAGAAGTTTGATCTCTTTACTAATACATAACCATATATTTATATATATATATATATATATATCTCTCTATTTCTTTCTGTGTGGTCAATTTTGAATGGAGAAAAAAAACCATTAACAGAGTAAAAATAGTGTAACAGTCTCAGATTTACACATCACAATTAAACAAGTATCCATTCTACTACTGTTCTCATCTATAGAGCACTGCCACTGAGCTCATCTTTGAAATCTGCTCATAGTATATATATGTATTGCATTTAATTGAGGTCCACTCAAATCATTAGATAAATATGTCACCAATTGTTCCACGCTCAGGTTTCCCATCCTTGATTCCTATTCTAATCCTTGAAAATTTTGGTAATTTTTCGATTACATAACTTACCCATATATTGATGCGCTGGACAAACTAAACTGTGTAATTGATATTGACAGTTTAAACAGCCACCTCAGAACTAGGATTGTTGTAGAATGCATTAGGTATTTTGCCAATTGAAAAAAACTGACTGTATTGCATGTCGTTTCTTATCAACAGTGGTGGTGAGATAGATAAGTAATTTAGAAAATTTTAGTAATGAGATGTCTTGCCTTTGCCTATTGGTGATATCTGAATTTACATAGGGATTTTTAATTTATTATCGGTACCAAAATCACTGAGAGTGTACAATGAAAAATACTACTGAAAGATAGATAGCCTTTGATGCTAATTGCATATGAATTTATGAGAAGAGGATCATCGATCTATAAATTTTTTTTTTTTTTTTTTTTTTTTTCATTTGTGTCACTATTTTATTAAAATTTTTTAAATATATAAGAAACATACAATAAGCAAAATCAATCAATCAATTAATTATATTAACTAATTTGAGATGGAAAATACAGATACGGTGAAGCAATTCATTCTGAATCTTGATCATTCACTTGATGATTTGGAGCCCCTGTTGGATAAGTTATTATCCAAGCCTTTGAGTGAGAGATTAGCAGAGCTTACTGATTTGGAGAAGTTGAAATTGACCAACGGATACACATATATACTATCATCTTTGATATTTGCCTATTTGAAGTCAAAGGGAGTGGATACGGGGAAACATGAGATCATGACAGAGTTAAGCAGATGCAAATCATATATGAAAAGACTGAAAGATTTGGAGGTGGTAGATACGAAGGTCCTGGAAAAAGAGCAACAAGAGAAAAATTTGATAAATAGGTTTATGAAGTCACAATTACAAGGAAATTCAACAGTGGTGACCGGTGTTCAAGAACCAGCAATATCACGTGTCACTTTCGAAGGTAAACATACCAAGTTCAATGATGATGAGAAGGTGGAAAGTGATGATGAGGGTAATAATACTAAAAATAATAATGATGACATATTTCAGAAAAGTGTACCTAAAGTTTCCAAAAGTGGGAAATTGAAGAGAGTTAGCAAACCAGAAGTTGGAAAACTAAAGAATATGAATACCAAGAATATGAAGAGAAAGTCTGCTGCTGTTGAAAGACAGTTATAAATCGATATAAAATTAGATTGTGTATAATATTAGATAAATGAAAGTCGTGTTTGTAAACACCAATAATCTTTTTGTTTTTTTGCCTTTTTGCTCTATTTGCGTACAATAAATTGAGAAAATGAATGATTCATATCCTATCTATGTAAAATAAAGGGTTCTGGGGTGAGGATCGTCAACGTTGTTATATCATTAGCTAGATCAACTCAGAAACGATGTTAGCATATCTTAGATCATTATTCCGTAAAAACAGGAAACGTCTCTTGATAGGTACTGGTATAATATCGGTATTGTACTTGTCCACCAAGTATATGCAGCGAAAACTAGATGAATTCCAACAACGCATAAGGGAGGAGAATTTCACAAAAGAGCAAATAAAGAGAAGGTTTCATCAAACACAAAAGGATTGTTATATGACATTTGTCAGTTTAGTAGCAGTGTTGAATGAACCAATTATAGATGCTTTACCTGTGGAAAAAATATTCAAAGAATTACAGATGATTAGATTGGAGAGACAATTGATAAACAATGAGAGTAAGATAGGTGCTTCCACAATCGGTAGTGAAGATTATCCTTCCGAATCTGGAGTCACTTCTTCAATTGCGACTAGAACACTTGGAAACAGCATCAATAATAATAATAACAGTGTGAATGAGGACAATGTTCAAACGAACAAGAAATCTAAAGCTGAATTGTGGGCAGATTTGAAAATCACCATAGTGGCAAGATTCTTATCAATCATATACGCCCAGTCTTTGTTAGTTGTTGTCATCCACATCCAATTAAATATATTATCTAGAAAGGCATACCTTGCATCAGCTATTGATTTGGCTTCTAAAACTCAAGGTATTAAATTATATGAAGAAGAAGAAGAGTTGATATTAAATCAAGAGGATACTGAGGGAGAAAAGAAATTTTTGTCAATAACTTACTACTTGATCAGTAAAGGGTATCAGATAATAGTTGATGAAGTCACTACAAAAGTAAGGTCCAAATTCGATGAGATCAACGTCAGACATGAGCTCACAGTGGAGGAATTTTCACAATTGTTACAAGATGTAAGTCAATCTGTGAATTTAAACTATGCAGACTTGTTAGGTTTATTGTATGATGAGTCAACAAGTGAAGAAGATGATGACGATGAGGAGACTAAAGATGGGAAATTTGAAACTTTGAAGCAAGAGTTGAAGAATAATATCGAGGCGGAAGAAACTAACAAAGTGTTGCATGACATGGTGGTGGCTAATATAAAGCATCTGGAATCAGTGATCAAGAATGATGTTGCAATCACTTCAGGTAAATTGGCCACTTTATTGATACAGCTTGCTAAAAATATTCCAAACTTCAACTCAGACTTACAATTGGAGATAGTTGATGGCGTTGGAGATTTGAGTGCTTCCATCTATTCCAATTTCTAAAAAGAAAGATTAGATCTATTTTTTGAAATACTCTTTACATTCTATGTGTATGATATATATCGTGGATCAGCAAATTTCTGTAAAAGATGGATAGCAGCCAAAGTGAGATGTATATATATCAATCATCTTATATGGTGGGGGTGAATTAGATTATGGTCGTGTATTTTTGTTGATAAATAGATATGTGTAAGAGAATAAAGCAGAAAAAAACACTTAAAACACTTCAAACATTTCAAATATATTATCCTTACCAACTAAATTACAAGATAATGGTTAAGAAATTTGTTTTAGTCTCATCGGATGATGAAAGGTTCCCAGCTGAACAAAAAGTGATGGAGAAATCCAATCTTTTGAAAAATATGTTGAAGGATTTATTCCCAGATGGAGCAGATGACGAAGATGACGATGATGAAGATGATGATGATGAACCTACAGAAATCCCATTACCTAATGTCTCTTCTTCAGTCATGAAATTCATTTTGGAATGGTGTGAGCATTATAAAGATGAAGATTTTGACGATGATGATGATGATGATTCTAAAAAATCGGCACCTATTGCAGAATGGGATAAGAATTTCTTATCAACAGATCAAGAAATGTTATACGAAATCATTCTTGCCGCCAATTACTTGAACATCAAGCCATTGTTGAATGCCGGTTGTAAGATGGTTGCTGAGATGATCAGAAACAAGTCCCCAGAAGAGATCAGAAAGACGTTCAACATTGTAAACGATTTCACTCCAGAAGAAGAAGCGGCCATAAAGAGAGAGAATGAGTGGGCTGAAGATCGTTAAAGACTGAATGTATGAGGAATCACACAATCACTAAAAAAATTGATCCCTTTTTTCTCTATTTAATGGGGGGCAATTTTGATGTCTCTTTTATGATGCTATGTTAGGTGTGGAGAGTGGAGGGGAAAAGAAGAAAAGAAGGATGCTAAAGAGAAAAATCAAGTTGAAGTTGATTACTTTTCTCGATGTTTGATGATCTTCACTAGTGCAGTTTTAGTGGTTATCTTCTCACCAAAGTTGATCCATACGTTTTACTTTCAAAATTATTTCCCATATTGGGTTATTGTTGTTGTTGTTGTTGTGTTTTTTTTTTCTAATTTCACCTTTGCACTGAATTTGTAATATCTCGGTGTATTTAATGATCATTGGCTTCTTTCTATCTACCTCCAATGCTCGATTTGTTTTCGTACCATCACTTCGGAGATTCTCATTGTCTAAATAAATCTATTTAGGCCTAGCATCTCATAAATAAGTGAAATTTATAAACTCGGTTTCAAGTTGGCTACCTTTTATACTTCAAAAGCAAATAGGAGTGATAGACAGATACTAAACCGCTTAGATAAGAGAATTAATACACTACACAACGTGTTTTGAAGAAAATAAATCCTGTCTCTTTGTGACTCTTTTGCTGCAATTGAGCAGAGAGGCTTCAAAATTCTGTTATTTTTTTATGACCAGGGAACTCGCTCTTTTCTAAAATGACAATAGCCTACATAGGTGGTTTATCAGGTACCAAGCCTATTGAAGCTACAGACTTCAATTCTGTTGCGTTCCGCACTTGTCGCATATCACCAATTTTGGTGTTAAGGAAAGACTCGATTGCTGTGAATTTCCTATCCATTCGTCTTGGAAATGAACAGCACTCACAGCTACCGAGAGTATAAACTTTAACAATTGATTATAATAGAGACTTTCAACCTTTCACTATTGATAGTTGTCTTTCCCCTTATTTTGGTTCTCCCCGTGGGCTTCATCCTGTAAGGACTGATCGGGACAACTGTGTTATAATTTTTTGTTTTTTTTTTGTTTTTTCTCTTCAAGTCAAAAAGGAAAATAATCAAAAGAGTTCACAGTTTAGAATTTCAGGTCAATTGCTATTGATACACAAATTTCATCCAGGATTAACAATCATCCTCACTATTCTTGTCGTCCTTCGCTTAAAAAATAATTCAATTATACCGCTGCCCTGTGGGATTGTACGATAGTCAATGATGCACCGTCATTCCAAGCATGATGGCTCATTGCCTCGATCCAAATCTGGGTCCATCATCTCAATAAAACGAAGACTCAGTCACAGTGATGACCCTTCCACTCCTACTTCAATGGGATCAATTCATATCAATGACCAATCCACGCCGTCTCCTCATGGTTTGAAGAAACTTTTTAGAAGATCCCGACATTCATCCCATTCCCTTCATCACAAGAGTAGTAGAGACTTAGATGAAGGACTTATCAGTTCAAACTCGATAAAATTGTCCAAAAAAAAAGGCAGCACCAGCAGACGAAGAAATTCAATCGAGCTACCAGCCATCACTTCGGTGAAGTCTAAGGACACTTTTAAACTGGGTGGTCGTGATCATAATTCCTCAAGATTTTCATTTGAGGATCAATCGTCATCTGCAAACTTGCTAAGCAATCTGGATTATGATTCTGGTAATTCGTCCAATCCAAAGAGTGAGGTCAATAGTGTATTAAATTTACAATTAACTTCGCATCACCCAACAACACCATCAAAGCAGGACTCCGTGGTGAGCCTCAATTCGAAGCAAAAATCGTCCACCTCACACGTGGCAGATTCCACCCCAGCTGTCGATGAGGCAAATGAGACAAACGACGAGAGTAGAGAAGGTTTATTTTCTTCATTCTTGTCAGCAGCGGCTCATAAAATGAGTGCTATTGGTTCCGCAGTTGAACAAGATTTCGAAACCACGAGAGGCAACAACGGTAGCAAACCGGAACAACGTTCTCGTTTCAGTGATGTAATATCATCCATTAGATCAATGGCCTCTGATCCAAACATGCCACTTGAAAACTTGGTCAAAGACAACAACTATGGTTCCCATATGAACCATTTTGTATCCAGCAAACTGAATGCTGATAGTGGTGGCTCTAGAGGCCGAGAAGATGGTACTGAACCATTAGAAGCTTCTTTGACAAATGGCATTTCCTTTGAGCCCATCAAAGAGTCTCCATTGAATACATTAGGAAGAGGTGACTTATCCTTGGATGATTTTGAAAAGGATACACATTCATTGAATGAAATTCGAGTTCCAGAAGACTCCAGATCACATGAAGACAATACCGGCACTGCAACTATTGATCGAATCATGTCACCTAATGGTAGAGCATCAATGGAAAGAAGAGTTCGCTCACCAATGAGACCATCTAGAAGATCATCAGGAATATATCAATCTGGACTCTCAACCAAGTTCACGGAGAGCGTTGAAGACAACATTGGCCGTAGAAAATTGGGCAAAGGTTCGAGATCGAGAAAATTGATTGCTAATGGATCAGAGGATGGTGATGTTGGAAGTGAAAGACTTGATGACGTTTCTCCTGCACTTTCTAGGGTTGCCACCAATGGGCAATCTCAAACAAGAGTGAAAACACAAAAGATTGCCAATGAGAAAAGACAGACCGAATTCCATCAAGTTTTTAAACAAGTACCATCGAGTGAAAAACTAATTGAAGATTATAGCTGTGCCTTACAAAAAGATATTTTGGTTCAAGGTAGATTATATATATCGGATGCTAATGTCTGTTTCAATTCTAACATTTTAGGATTCGTTACTAATTTTGTCATCCCCTTCTCAGAGATTATTCAAATTGAAAAGAAAAGTACTGCTGGCTTGTTCCCCAATGCTATAGTGATACAAACATTACATTCCAAAAGCGTTTTCGCTTCATTTCTAAACCGTGAGGCTACATTCGATATGTTGACCAATGTTTGGAACCAAAATATTCATGGCAACAATAGAGGATCGATGATTTTCGTGGATGATGAAGGAGGAGACGACGATGAATCTGTCGAAGCAGATTTGTTTTCCGACGATAACAGTGACGCAGATTCCTTTAGTGAAGGCGATGATAATACTATGGATGGTGGAGATGACGAAGGATCGAACGCCAGTATCAAAGGATCTGATAAGGATAACTCGGGTGCCCAAGAGTTCAATGGGATACCGTTCGAAGGGCCCAAGACTCATGCGCCTACCGATAGCGGATATGAGAAAAAGAGTGGTGAGACATTGATTACGGATGAAGTTGTTGATGCACCACTAGGTGTGATCTATTCTTTGATGTTTGGTGATGACCCAACTTTTATCAAAAAGACTTTGGAAAAATCAAAGAATTTTGACATATCCGAAATACCTAAATTTGCCAGTTCTGATGGAGTCAAGAAGAGGCAATATCAATACATCAAACCATTAGGTGGTCCTGTTGGTCCTAAGCAGACAAGGTGTCTCATCACTGAAACTATCGAGAACTGTGATTTCAATAAGGCTGCTCAAATCACCCAAGTCACTCAGTCACCGGACGTCCCAAGTGGAAGCTCTTTCACTGTTAAAACAACTATTCTGCTCTCCTGGGCCAAAAATAATGGTACCAGGTTGCTTGTCGTTACCTCAGTTGAATGGACTGCTAAGAGTTGGATCAAAGGTGCCGTTGAAAAGGGATCAATTGATGGTCAAAAAGATAGTATCAAGACTTTGGTTGCCGAGTTGAAAAGTAAACTCAATGCCCCATCTTCGAGAAAGAGAGGTACCACAACTGTCAGCAAGAAAAAGACGAGGAGACCTAGAAAATCTGAGCTGGAAGCATCTAGGGTAGAGGAACCACCGGCACAACAGGAGTCAACTCAATCAGAAAGTGCTGTCATGCAAATTCTCGGTATGGTTGGATCAATGTTGCCAATTCCAGATTTTTTGAAAATGCCGCTACTGGTGATTTTTGTTTTAATTACAAGTTGGTGGTTACTCTTTTCTGGTCTGTCGAAGCAAAGCTCACAACTCCATGATATCTCAAATGTCAATATCAACGGTAATGATTACATTGTCTTGCCAAATTCGTTCAACAGTAAGAATTATCTTGCCAATAAGCTGGAATACGATATTTGGGAATGGATCGACTCCAGAAATGGTGAGGGAAGCCAAATCAAATCTAAGCACACCAAGAATACCAAAAGTAAAAACAAGAGTAGAAAGATTGATGGTCATTCGAGACAAAGCCTTGAAGAACTGGTGAAGTTAACTCAGCTGAAGTTGGATGAGTTGAGGCGATTGATGGACTAATCATACATTGTATGATTGTCGACGTGTCGTTAAGAAATTGTTTTACAATTTATGGCGGTCAATCACCTCTACTATGAGAATGAGGATTTCCATATTATCTCTTTAGAATTTTTTTATATCTATTTTGTACAAAGAGGGAAAGTTTTTGAATTTATTGTGTCAAATTTTGGGAGTACGGCGTATGTGTATTGTTTTTTTTTTTTCAAAAGGCTATTTATAGCGATTGCAATCAATATTTACGTATATCACGATTCGATTTTTACAACATTTTCGACATCACTCTTGTTGACGTCTTACCCATGGTTCAGCATTAAATTATTGCTTTGCTTTTGCAGTTTAGTGATGAGCGGTAACCCAAGAGCGAATCATGTCTGACGCTCAACAATTTGTATGTCTTTCAAAGGTGTTTTTGTTGTTGTCGCGCATCGAAACAATTTTTCTTTATTTTTCATGAAAATAATAAAGGACACAAAAAAGTATCACGTAGAAAGAACTCATCATCAACCACTTATAGAGTGCGGATCTATCCTTGCAAGACATGAACGCCATCTCTGATTTCTTGGCTACCAACACGCCAAAGGAGCAGAGTGCGGAGGAGGCAATTCTCACCATCTGTGATCGACTCTCAAATGCCACGTTGATTTCTGATAGAAAAGCTGCAGTACTCAGTTTGAAGGCCTTCAGTAGAAAGTATAGGGAATCGGTTGTTGCACATGGGCTCAGAGGTTTGGTGACAACATTTGTTGAATATGCAGATGATCTTGAAACGGCAAAGAGCATTCTCAAGACCTTGTTGATCTTGTTTGTCAAGACAGATAGCGCGGTGGATAATGATGACGATTTACTGTTTGCGTTTGATTTTAGAGATCGTAATTTGAGAATATCGCCGGAGAGTGAAAGTGCTGTCTCTGTCATTGATCAGATCTCGCTATTTGTTTCGGATGAAATTTTGGCTACGGAATCAACCATTGAGACTTTGATCAACATGTTGAACAAGACAAGTGATTTTTATGTCAAGTTATACATTTTACAAATTTTAGAGTTATTGGTGTCAGCTAGACCTATTAGAACAAAAGAAATATTGTTGAGTTCCCCATTGAGCTTACCAGTTATCATAGCGACTCTAGATGAAGTTCACGAACCTATACGAAATGAAGCAATTTTGTTGTTGACAAGGCTTTCCATGGACAATTTCAATATTCAGAAATTGGTAGCATTTGAGAACATATTTGACAAACTTTTCGATATAATCGAGCTTGAAGGACTGATGAGAGGTAGTTTGGTAGTTTCAGATTGCTTTGATTTTTTTTTAGAACTCCTCAAGTATAACGCTTCCAATCAAAAGTTATTTTTGGAAACTCAATGTATTCCAAAGTTAGCCAAAATAGTCAATGAGCCATTACTGGATGGTGATTTTTTTTGGAATGATCAGCGGGTGAAAAACATGACAAAAGCCATCGGTTTAGTGAAAATATTTGTCGAGGAAGGGAATCCAGATCACCAGGAAATGTTATCTGAAAACCATTTCATCTTGATTTGTTTACAGTTGCTGTTCACTATGTCCACTCCAAATCAGATTAAAAGAGAAGCACTTTTGACTGTTGCCGACACAATAAGGGCCAATCTGGACATGCAATTGTCATTCTCACAAATAGACGTGCCTTATATCGACCCATCGACCCCTAGCAGAAAACCATCAACCTCCGGTATACCCATAATCACAGCGTTGTTAAATTGGGTTCTCTATTGTAATTCAATTCACACCTTTGAAATCCGTGTGGCGGCAGAACTCACACTAAAAGCGTATTTCGAAAGCAATGAAGATGCACAAGTGGCGTTCATCGAAGACCAAGTTACCGAATTTAAGAAGGAATCCAAAGTGGATGAGCAGAGCGATCTACCACATGGAAATATCTTGCAAACAATCCTAGAATATGACTCTGACTGGAAATTGAACCCTTATAAGACTTGGTTTTCCTGTATTATTCTCATCGATTTGTTTGCTGAAAACGAAAAGGTGAAAGGCTTGCTCAGGTCCTTAAAAATTGGGGAAGCTACAGCGGGTGAAGAAGTTCTTACATCTACACAAGCTGTGCAGGAACAATTAGTTAGCTCTTTGGAGCTCTCTGATCCCAGAATTGCTTTGGGTTATTTAATGCTTCTTACATCCTGGCTTTTTCTTGATCAATCTTCTTGTAACGATTTCTTGAGAGAATACTCCAACATCATATCTATAATTTCATACATATCACAACTCAAAAGTGCTGTGGACTTCGCTATTGTCGATTCCATGCTTGTGATATTGTTAGGAGTAGTATATGATTCCACTACCAGTGAATCCCCCATTAAGAGAAAAGACCTATATGCATTATTGGTGAAAATGATAGGAGAAGAAAATTATTTTTTGAAAATAAAGATGTTCAAGGAAAGTAAAGTTTTGAAAAATGTGGAGGAAGAAAACTCATTCAATTATAAAAAAGATGGGACTACTGGATTACCCGAAGTTTATTTGACCAGTTCTTTCAAGGAGTTATTCTTGACTTTCTATCCCAGAATTAAAAAGCTCAAGTCCCCAGAAGTTGAGCCAACAGGAGCTATTTCTTACGAAGTTTTGGAGGTACTTGAAAGCAATAACTTGGCTATAAAAAAGGAACTTGAAAAATCCAATTCTATTATCAAGGATAGTGTGGAAAAGTTTAACTCCTTGGAAAAAAGTAATGCCGAATTGTTGAATACTTATGAGAAAACCAATTTAGATTTGAAGCAGGCTCAGCTCACTGAACAAGAATTACAATTTCAGATCGAAACTTTGAAGGAAGAACTTTCTGCGTTGAAGGAAAACCATGAGCAGTTACAATCCGCCTCAGAGAAGTATCGCGATGATTTGCAACACACTTCCAAAGACTTGTCTTTCTTCGAACAGAAGAACGCAGATTTAGAGATTCAGTTAAATCAGGTTAGTGAGTTGAAACAAAAGGCTGAAGATGGTATCAACAAAATGAGCCGAGAGTTGTTTCAGCTTTCGAGAGAGAAGGACTCTTTTGAGAAAAGAGTCAGAACTCTTGAGTCGGAACTCGCTAGTGCATTGAAAAAACATGAAACAGTTGCTTCAGACTTAAATAAACAGTTAAAGCTGAAAAATGACAAAATTCTGGTATTAGAAAACAAGAGTTCTCAGCTCGTTCAGGAACTTAATGCAGTAAAGCAATCTCAGAAAAACCAGACACTGGAAATAACGAATTTGAACTCGAAGATTGCTGACTTGCAAGCAAAAAATAGTGACTATGTCGATAAGTTTCGCTTAAGCTCCAAGTTGATTGATGACTTCAAATCAGAAAAGGAAGCGTTGGTTAAAAAACTTGAAGAAATAAAGACGAAAACCAACAACGAAATATATGGACTCAAGTCGAATGTTGAAAAGTTGAAAGGTAAAGTTGAAGAAATGAACGCCAAAAATGAGGAGCTTCAATCGCAGTTAGACAGCAAAAGCAAGAAAGCCGCGGAAATGGAAAGTGATATGAAAAATAAATATTTGGAAGAGGTGAGCAAAAGCTCACAGTTGACCGAGAACTTGGCAACATTGAAGGCCGAGCTAGAAGCTATTCTGGGTAATCATGATTCACTTCAGGGAAAGCATTCATCGTTGGAAGAGATACATTCTAAATTGAAGTCATCGAGTGAGGAGCTGATCAAGAAACACGAAGAGACTATTGCTACGATCAAAGATAAATTAAAAAAAAATCAAGAAGAGAAATCTGCTGAGTTAGCTGAGTTGTCTAAGAAGCACGATGAACTCACTGAAGAACTCCAAACAGTGCGTCTGACATTTTCTTTCCAAACCGAGAGTAAAGAGAAAAAGATCGCTGAAATGGAGTCAATTCAGAATAGGCTACAAAAACAGATTACAACTTTGGAGAAGGAGCATAGCGAGAAGCTTGCACAATATAAAACTCAAATAGAGGAGTTGGTCGAAAGTAAAAATCAGGCCACGAGATCAATAGAAGAGCTCAACGCAAACAATAACACTCTCTTAGCAAAGTTAGATGATCTGACAAGTTCTGCAGCTGAGGAAAAAAGGTTACTTGACCTGAAGATCAGCCAGCTTGAAGACACACTCCAGTTCACTTCGGCTGAAAAGGTGACATTGGAAAAATCAGTCAGTCGCTTGGAAAAGGAGATTGAGATGAAAAACGAAAAACTCACAAGTTTGGAAAATCATTTCAATGAGCAAAAATTGTCACTAGAGTCAGAGCTCAATGGCGTCAAGAGCTCTCATGCTGATGAGATTAAATCGTTGGAAAGTATATTGAATGACTCTAAAGCTGAGATTCTCAATTTGACAAAGGCAAAGGAAGCGAAAGTTTCTGAGATGATCGAGAATGAAGAAAAACTTAAAGAACGAAATTCTATTCTCGAAGAACAAGTCGAGTCATTGATATCTGAAAAGAATGAGCTACAAGAAGAGTTACAAAATCTAACCGACTCGTATAAAACGCTAGAGAATCAGGAAAAGAAGAGATTCGCAGATTTGAAAGAGCAGAAGGAGTCTATACTCCAAGAAAAAAATTCCTTGTCATCCACCTTGGAGCTGATATCTCAAAAGATGAGTGAAAGTGATCAAAAATTCACAGAATCTCAAATAGAAAATAGAAAATTGATGAGTGAAAAAGAAGCTATGAAAACATCAATTTCGAAGGACAAGAAACATCATGAAGAAGAAAAACAGAGATTTATTTCGAAAATCTCGAAGCTAGAGGCTTCCATCATTAGTGTCAACGAAGAGTTGGCCAAGAAAGTCAAGGAAGTCGAAGTAGAACGCCAAAATTTGAATGAAAGCTCCGAGACAGTCATGAAATCTTATATTGAAAAAATAAATGCTTTAGAAGATGACAAGCAGAAGACAAAAGAGAGAATACATGATTTGATGACAAAAGTCGATGATTTAGAGCTGAAAACCCTGACTGACTCGAATTCTTTGAAGTTTCTGATGGAAACTGCGGACAAAAACGATGTCAAATGTAAAAACTTGGAAGAAGAACTTGACAAAGAAAAGAAACTTGAGAAGGAATTGTCTGAAAAACTAAGCGATGCCAAAAAGAATCTGGATATTCTTAAAAGCGAGATTAAACAAAAAGATATCGAGTTGAAACAGAAAGAAGAAGACATTGCAGAACTTAAGAAATCTCATATGCTGGAAACTCAAAAGCTAGATAAACAAATAGAAGACCTGAGACTGGAGTTTCAAGAGAAAGCTACTAAACAAAGTGAGAAGGCCAAGGAACTCGAACTTAAACTCAAGAATCATATCGATTCCATCACCGATTTGAAAAAGCAGCTCAAACAAAAGGATGAAGAAATAAAAATGATGAGTGCTGAAAAGGTAAAGCAAGTCGAAAATTTGAAGTCATTGGAAAACGAGAACGAATCTTTAAACCAAAAAATGGAACTATTTGAGCTGAACCAAAAGGCATTGAAGACTTTGGAAGGAAGCTGTCAACTGTTGGAGAAGGAGAAGAGTGACCTTACATTGAAGATTGAATCATTAGAAACGAAGTTAAAACAACAGCTCGTAGTGAGTGACACCTTGCAAAAAGAAAAACTGTCTTTGCAGTCAACTTTGACTGAGAGAGAAGCATATGCGTCTAATATTGCTGATGAGATCAAGAAACTGAAAGATTCAAGTGACAAGTTACTGTCTGATTACGAGAAATTCAAAACTGAACGTTCAAGTGAACTTGAACAACTGAAGGAAGTTGAGAATTCATTGACTAGCAAACTTTCTACTGCTGAGAATGAATTGCTGACTACTCTTGACAAGCTGAAATCGACGGAATCCTCTTTCAGGACCGAATTGGAACAGCTCCAAGTTTCTTGTAAAGATTTGGAGAATAAACTTCAAGAAGTGACTCAAGAAAAAGAAACTTTGAATGAGAAATTAGCATCTTCCAATGATGATCTAGCATCCATCACAGAGAAGCTAGCTAAAGTAACTGCAGATACTGATTCCGCTGATTCATCTGCAAAGAAGGAGAAGCTGCTTAAGGAAAAGATAGCGTCCTTGGAAAAGAAGCTCACCACAATGGTACCTAAATCAGACTTGGATGACATGTTCTTTTTCCTGAAGGAAACAACTAATAAATACAAAGCCAGACTCAAGGATTTAGGTGCAGAGGTTTCAAGCGATGAAGATGATGATGATGATGATGATGACGACGACGACGATGACGACGACGATGAGGACAATGAATAATAAATTGGTTTTTAGGGCCTATTTAGTAAATCAAACGTCGATGATTAAATAAATAATAAATCTCTAGATAAATAGATAAATAAATATGTAAGCAGATAATTGAACAATCAATATTGCGATGGGTATGATCAGCGTGGAAAGGCTTCATTTACCATGCTTCAGATAGAACTGTTCCCGTCTTCTACGCAATTCTCTGCCATAGCCCTTGTTGAGCTCATCATCAGCTACATCGTCATAGCACTTGAAGTACTTGTTGAAAACAACATCGGCAATTCCCCTGATTTCGTCAAGTTCTCTTATCTTATCCATAGATTGGTAATCAAACATTTTGAGGATAGTTAATTGTTTTCTAACACACTCTTGATGAAAATTTTGTTTCACATTACAGCCACTCCGGAGCTCTTCGAAACTTCCACCAGTTAAACAATCGTAATACGCTTTTTGTATCTCCGAACAATTCTCCAACACCGCGTCGAGCATGGGGTTTTGACGCTTGTACAGAGCCAATTCACGTCTTTCAAGAAGTTCTTCCTGCGACAAACTCTCCACAGGTTGAACATGAGGTTGAGCATTGAATGCCCTCATATTTTCAAGCACCTCATTGGCACTGAGCTTATCAGAAACAATATCATTCACATTAGGAGCCAGTGCCAATGTTGAGCTGTTACTGGTAGTAGTTTTAAGTGAATTCTTGAATTCACGCTCAGTAATAATTGGTTTGGCATCTATCGCAAATGACTTAAGGTCTTCAGGTAATGTGTCTTCTATAGAATGACTGCCATCGTCACTGCTCTCCTTTGGTGTCTTAGAGAATGGTAGCCACATCGGTATGGGTTATCCTGCTTGATAAGATACTACTATTTTTATTCCATTAACTTTTTCCCCATAAAATACTTTTTCGATAAAAACACGACAATTTTTGACACATTCGTTGGTTATTTTAACTTATTGCAGGTTTGATTGCATCAAAAATCAGATTGATCACATCAATTAGAAGTCAGGTGCGATGAACATATTCTTCATCGAAGTATTTTTTAGATATTCCAAGATTAGATACTTATTTGGAGTAAATGATTATAAATAAATCCATGAATCACATTGAAGTCCTACTGATGATCCCTTCATAAATCTCTCCTATACTCTGCTCATACTTGGTTAAAACGTCTTCCAAAGTATTAGCATCATCTGCTTTTCTTTTACTACCCGATTCATCAGTCGCTTCGTGATTAGACATCAACTTAAATTTCATGTGTTCAAATTTCTGCATTGTGGTCATTTTGGTTCTTGTTATTATACTATCGATACGAACACGTTCCGTATTGTCTATGAGCCTATAATTGTTCTCTTCAGACTGATCAATTAATATGCTTACAAAGCTGTCAATCTTTTTGATGAGCTGAAGTAAATCAGTCAAGTCATGCCATTGTTCAAAATCATATTTCAGTATGTAATCAGTGAGATCACCCATAATTTTGACAATATAACTAGTCTGTCCAAATAATCGCCCTGGGTGAGCAATAGGTGGTTCCATGATTGGGCTTGACGAAACCATACTGCTTTTGACCAAGGGTATTGTCTTTGTCTCAAACACCGAATACCACAAAATATCTAAGACTCCTGATAATTCGAGGAGCAATTGTCTCAAAGTGAAAGATTGTGGTTCAGGCCTCAATTCTTCAATAACTCTTTCCAGCTCCGTTTCATCGACTGAAGTATGTTCTGTGGACAAGTAATTAATGAATTTTCTTTGTATCTGCAACAACTTGTCATCAATGTACTGAACAAATCGACTCTGTTGTGCTGACGATAATCTTCTCTGTTCTGATATGTAATTGGCAGCAGTTTTATTTGATCTCTTTGTTTCATCGTTTCGACTCAAGGCGTCCTGGAAAGGGTTTAAAGGAGAGTATCTAGGTTCCTCAAAGTCTGCAAACCCGCCGTCGTCGTATTCTTCCCTTGTTCCAAACTCTTTCAAATTGTTCAATTGCATTAGTGATGTCACAGAGTCAGCCGACGACAATTCTCCGTAATTTTCCTCTCTTTTTAAGTTCTCTAACACTGGGTTGATGTTTTTATCTCCCTCCTTCTCAGCCGGTGTTGTGGTGTCGTCTTCCATTTCCACATCCGCAAATTGAATACCGTCGTCATCGTCTGACATATCTGAATTCAAATCTAGGTTCAAATCATCCTGAGCTTTCACACTGTCAATTTCCAGGAGGTTTATTTCGGAGTCTGCATCAGCATGAGGTGGTGTACTAGGAGTTTTAAGAGGTTTCTCACTCATGGTTATTCAATGTACTGAATTTCCTATACTGTCACTTGCTTCATCTACAATCATTTCTATGTCAGTTCTGCAAATAATTTTTCTTTGCTCGCTCAAAAATAAGTGATACAAACGTATAGATCGATAAGATTGGCAACAATCAGAAGTTATACCTCATTGAACATTGAAACAATCAACCAAGCCAGTCCGACATTCCACCATCTCAAAAAAATGGCTTTTGAAAGAACCAGTCATTAGTTAGGAAGTTGTAAGTATTGTGGAATGAGCATCATATGCATCTCACAATTCGAAATTCACTCCACAACTCAGATAGTTCCTCTAGGTGTCTTTCTCATCAACCCCCATTTCATGTAAGACATCCACCAACTTCAAAGACTTTTTCTCTGCGATCACGCCGATCAAACCCATTGCGATATCTTTTAAGTCGTTGTACTGTCTCAATTTTGCCAAATACTCCCTAATAGTCGAGTCGGGATCTTCAAGGGTGTAACTAGAAATCTGTAGTGTTAGTTAATTTTGAGTATTACGGGCAAGTGTTCAATGTAGGGGAGCTCTCACTCGATGTCCTTCTCCATACTAGCCAAAGCAACTTTCAATGATTCTAGTCTCCTTTGTTTTGATTGAATACGTTGTTCAATGGCACCCAAATTTGAATTTGTGTATGCTTTACTCATTCCTTATCGTGTGTTGTAAATTTCAATTGATGTTAAAGAACAGCTGTTATGAATCAATGCAAAGAATGTTCTCTATGAAGTGTCGAGTGCTTTGGTCAAATCCTGTTAAATGTTCGCTGAGCAAATCGTAATAGAAGAAAATTGACATATATTTTTTATATTTTCTTTATTCCTTGAATACTCCATTGACATCAAGATTGATCAATTCTCATCAAGAATAATACCGTTACTGGTATTTGCCTATGACGAGATATCAGATTGATGTAGTAGAAGCTAACAAAAACAAATCTCAAGTTATTCAATTTATTATTACAGTTGGATTTCGTAAAATTTCATTAAATACTTAAGCTACTTCAACCTAGAAAAATAGTTGTAATATCTGCAGCTGTGTTATCATAATAGTCATCATTTTTTTCATTATCATATTGGCCCTCCTGGGTTTCAACCTCGCTACTTCGTTGAATCACACCACCATTAGAGAGCAACGAAACACCAAATCTTTTGTCAAACATTTCATTATAATTCAAATACTTCATCTTTTGATCGTGGATTTCCTCGACACTAAACATGCCTTCAGAATCTGAGTTCATAAGCTGAAATATGTGGAAGGAGGATAAGCTCAAAAGCTTGAGATTCTTTGTTACTTTGGCGTAATGGTATGAAGTTTCGAGATTTCTCAACCGCATTGACGTATCTGAAATACAAAAAGAGGAAAGAAGAAATAATATCGACAGTATGAGAGGGTAATTAGAGGTGATTTGAGCCATTAATTCCGTAGACATCGTGATTGACGATAAAAAATCAACATTCTCGGGCACAGTGAATACATTCTTGGTCTCGGAAAGTGAGGAGTTATTGAAGATCATCAATAATAATCGGACCGTGCAATCCAAGATAAAATCATCTTTCAAGCCACACTTCAACTTTTTCTGTGGTAGCTTCTCCAAATCTGCCAATATATGTTTTCTCATATTACCCTTAGTGAAAAATTCGTTTTCATCGGTGCTCTTTTTGATTTCGCAACTCAAAATTGTCAACATATTCATAGATGCAAGGACGTACAATTCACTATCAATAAATCTGCTCTCCTGAGTGTCAGCCCCAACACCGATGCTCATCTGGTATAGGGACAACAACACCGGATCTGTCATGAACCTCGACTCTGGAGCAAGTTCGAATGAGTTTTTATACAAGTGGGATCGCAACCTTGTGTAATAATTTTTGGCACGGGTTAAATCTTGTACACCATGGAAGTATATACCGAGCAAGTACAAAACATGGGGGAAAAGTTTGTGATACACCAGTAGCTCCTGTGAAGAGAAAAGCCCCTTATCATATTGCTCGATGAAAGCAAATACATACTGGTCCTGACTTTCTGGTTGGAGATTCCAATCTCCGGAATTGAATCTGGCTAATAACTGGTAGTAATTGATGTAAATTCTGAGGAATCGAAGTCTCATAATGGAGTCCTCATATTCCTGTAGTGACAATTCATTTTCTTTTAACTCCAAATCGGACGTTTGCCGATCTATGAACGACATACAGACTTCAAAGAATTTCAAAGCCTTACCTTTACCATCAAATGCTTTGGGTAAATATGCCACTCCAATGATGAAATACAGCAACAATAAATAGTCATTCGCTGAGAGCCATTCAATTTTGCACATTACACTCGAATTACCACGATCTTCAAACCCGCTAGACGGGGCCTGAAATGCGATATGTATCATAAATGATCCATCATCATGCCACTTATGCCAATTATTTGATTTCTCCCTCTTGATGAAAGAATCCAATTTAGAAATATACCTTCTTGTCAAGTCGAAATCATTCTTCCTTGTCGCCAACCACATCTTGAAAACATGTAGCATGGCTTCAATTTGTGTAATGGATCCACCTGGTGAGGCTAGTGAGAGCTCCAACTCTGAGATCAACTCGTCTGCTTTCCCAACATCACCATGGGAT
Organism: Nakazawaea populi; assembly: GCA_030557235.1. Taxonomy (NCBI): domain Eukaryota; kingdom Fungi; phylum Ascomycota; class Pichiomycetes; order Alaninales; family Pachysolenaceae; genus Nakazawaea; species Nakazawaea populi. The sequence goes on along the minus strand of JAKTVN010000008.1, from coordinate 301,887 downwards.
AACGTAAATGAGATGTGAAAAGCTATAACAAGTTGTCTAACCGAGATATCGAGAATATCCTTATTGCTAGAGAGTCTTTCGATGACAGAACTTGAGTATGTCGGATCCAGCACCATCGTAAATTTGAGTTTCATAAGTTGCAATAATGACACAAAGGAGGAAGAGCACACATCCCTACCGTACTCCTCAATTTTGGTATTCAAGTACTTAGACCCCAACTTAGTATTACTCACAAATAGTATCTGGGTCGCTAAGTATTCGGCTTGGAATTTTAGACCGATCAAATTACTTCTTGTACTTATTGATATGGCCTTGTTCACAGCTTCTTCTGCCAAATTGGCATTCCTCGTTTCATAAAAGTACAAGTTGGCGAGTTTCAAGAGCACAATGACCTGCAATTCCTGGCTTATTGTTGGAGAGTATTTCTTGGTCACAATCAAGAGACACCCGATAGCAGCTTTTATCAATCTGTAGTACTGCATCACGTTGTCCTTTGATTCATGCACTTTGTTGGTGCTCGCATGCGCGATCCTGACAAACTCATCTGATGTGCTCAACAAGTTGTGCACTTTAAACTCTACATTTGATCCAATTTCATGTAGTGTGGTTGTCAATGGCTTGGTAGAGTAGTCGGGCAAGACTTCATTTGTTTGAATATCAACAACCGGTATGTCGAGAGTTGTTGTCTGCAGTGGTTGTGATGAGCTGAGAGGCAAAGACGGCACAGATATTGATGGAGTAACGTCGCTTAATACTTTAAGGCCAGCAAATACTGGATAGTTCAGCAGAGCTTGTCCCCCAGAATTGGATATCACTTTGCCTTCAGGATCCATATGATCAAATGGGATACGTTTGTGACAGTCTTAAAAGCTTTTTTCAAGAATTTTCAAGTTTTTTTTTTTTTTTGATCTCGTCTTACGCGCGTGTGAGTTAGTTAACCACGAATATAATAATATACATTCCCAGCGATGTCAAAAGACCGTGAATTTGAGACAACAAAAATGCAAGCTTATTCAACCGCCTCTATATAAATATATAACATCAATAGCAGAAAACAAAAATATGTAAATTTGAATTGAACAGCCCTTTCCTTATTCTACCCTTCATTTATTTCAGTTTGAACATCCATCTTTGCAAGATCAGTGTTCTAATATCATTCTAATTTATTAGAATTCTGACTATCCTTTCTTTTCAATGAATAGGCCCTTATAGCAGCCTCTGCTCTCGAGCTTGACTCACTGTTCTTCAAATGTCCTCTATCATCTAAATCGACGGTACCAGCAGTTTCAAAAAGCGAAACTTGACCAATCAACAATCCCAAAGTATCTAAAACTTGATGAGGATCCGATAAATAGGCCTTAGCCACTGTTTTCTTGTTTGCTGGTCCAACAGTGACCGGGTAAACACCATAATTGTCAAACTTATTTTTTGACTCACCATCAAACTCCCAATCGTGCTCTATCTTATTCAACGCACGAAACATGTCTTCATCGGTTTCATCATCACCAAGACACAAAATAAAGTCAGGTAATTCGTCGAATGCGGCATTAGGCTTTGAATCGTTGGATTTTGTATTTTGCTTGGATCCATGACTGTTCAAGACTAATTTTTTAACAATCTCACCCTTGTTGACAAATCTTGGTCTGACTTCAAGATTGGCCTTACCTGACATGACCTCGATCTCGAATTTTTTGGCAACAGTATCTAACAACTCCTTCTTAGCCTTGTTTGCCTGAAACTCCCCTAAATCAGGATCAGCTTTTCTATAGTGCCATGTAATGGCAACTTTCTTAAATTCAATAACACTCCCTGGTGTCTTTTCAGTATAATTTTGAAATATGTTAGTGACTTCTTTTTGCCATGACATATCAACTGTCTCTGCCAAATTCATCCATTCAGTAGAGTTGACATCTTTCATAAAACATCCATGTTCAGCAGAGAGTCCCAAATGTGGGTTCTTGGAACCTAACCATCTGCCTAAAAATTCTTGGTCACGTCCACTGATAATCCAGACTTGATTTTTATCATCTTCAACCAACTTGGCCAATATGGACTGTAATCTGGCAGATGGAATAGCTGCACTTGGCTCCTTCACAATTGGTGTCAATGTACCATCATAATCAAATAAGAACAATCTTCTCTTTGCCTGTCTATAATTTTCTAATAGCAAAGGTCTATTCAAATATGGAGTTCCATAACTATTACTAGTTTTCTTCAAGTGTTCCATCAAATTCTTAAGAAAATTAGAAGTCCAGTCTTGAATCGTGTTCTTGATAACTTCTTGGTATAATTTTTTTTCCAACCCAACTTTGGTCTCATCCTCCATCAACAAACAGTCATTGATGGCTTTGGATACACCCACAGAGTCCCATGGGTTGACTGAGACGGCATCGGTCAAGATTGCCGCAGAACCGGTAAATTCAGAGAGAATTAATGGAGAGTTGTTCTTCTTTTGGCAAATGACAAATTCCAAAGAAGTTGTATTCATACCGTCTCTAACAGAAGTCAACAAACACAAGTCAGCAATCCTTAACAAAGCCAAATACTCCTCCTTATCAATTCTCATTTGATAATGCTGAACTGGAGTGTAATTCAAAGTACCATAAGTACCATTGATACTGGCAACTAACTCATTGATCCTTTTCTCAATTGTTGCGGAATGGTACTGTGTTGGAGAACTAACTTGTATCAATACCACCCTCTGTCTCCACTCTGGATACATGGATAAGAACATTTCATAAGCTTCCAACTTTTGAACGACACCACGCACTGAATCCAATCTATCTCTACCGACGATGATTTTCATGCCCAGATTTAAGTCCCTGATTTCAGCCATTTTTTCGTCAACCGAAGGCTGGAATGCATCTTTCTCCACTTTGAGAGTATCAATACCAATAGGTTGAGCCACGACGGCAACTTGTGTGCCATAAACACTTATAGAATCTGGGGTGACTTCGGCACCTAGCAACCTTGAGCAACAGCTGATGAAATGCCTAGCAAAGGAATACGACTGAAAGCCAACTTGATTAGCTCCTAACATACCGTCCAACAAAAGCTTTCTCTTCGAAAGGCACCTGAAATATTCGGAGGATGGGAACGGAGCATGAACGTACAATCCAATAAATGCCTTTGGCAATCTCATTCTCAAAATCTGAGGTAATAACAATAATTGATAGTCGTGTATCCAAATAATGTCTCCCTCTTTATAGATGCTACAGACCTTATTGGCGTATGCTTCGTTAAATTTGACATAATCGTACCACCACTCGGCCTCTTTCTTACCATCAGAGTAATCGTTTTGGATGTAGTGGAAGACAGGCCATAACACATTTTCTGCATAAGCTACCCATCTTGATTGGTCTCTTCTCAATAACCACACTGGATGAATATTTTGGGAATCATTGGCAACTTTGATCTTCAGTTCAATTTCCTGTTTGTCATCATCATTTAAATACAAAGGGTCGGATTCCTTTGCTGAGGAGTTGACGTTGAATTCTTCATTGATTGTTGTCAATTCACCAGTCCAGCCGATTAAATGGGTCTCCCATTTGGTTTGTTGATCCAAAAAGTAATTTGAAGCATATAAAGCAGAATTTCCTCTTAGATGTTTAATCTTCCAGTCATCCGATGGAGTGTCTCTATAAATCTGATTGGGAATGGTTGGCATCACATTCAACACTCGACCGCTTAATTTCAAGTCCACTCCATCTGCGGGACTTATTACTTTATTGACAGAAGGGAAAGTTTCCACTTCTTCGTCAATGTTGTCCAGTTTCGTGGTTGTAGTAGTTGAAGAAATAGTCATGATTGCAGAAATCGCTTTTCAATTGTAGTCTAATTCTTGGGTTGGTATAAGTCAGTTCCAGTAAATCTTTAAAATATATATATAGGAGTTAAGTCTATTGATGCAGTTTTATCATGTATTGAAGGTGAAAGTTGGTTGATTGTGGTAGATGTTAAAATTTTGAGTATTTAATAGTTAAGTTGGTCTTCCGAGTACAATACAGCAATCTCTTTTTCTCCAGTCACTCAGTCAAGGCACGCACCACAAACAAACAAACAGAACATACAGACGCATCAGATGAGCGTGGTCGCTCTAATCAGCTGTTTTGATCATCAAATACACGACCTTTTTTATTTTAGAGTCACGTGATAAAAAGCTCAAATTAGAAAGAAATTATAAGTGGGGTACATTTTTGTTGTTGTGGGGTATCAGATAAGTCGTCGCTTGTTTGATTGATAACTCCCAATAATTAGAGCATAGATCTCCAAGGGCACCGTCAAGGGGTAACATCGCTCACCTATTGTAAATGCTCTGATTATATCAAAATGTTGGATCGATAAATGATGGGCTACGTTTGCTTCATGATTAAGTTCCAAGGTGGTACAGAGTCAAATTCAATTAGTTCCCCCCTCCTGCCCCCATTATACGATATGTGCCTGGTATGATTGACCATACATCTTTTTGAACCCAAGAATTTAATCATGTTACGGTCTAGTGATCTAGGTTGTTGAAGAAAACATATCAATTTTGCAACTTTTGGGTGGAGGTGAATCTCTTTTGCCATATTTCTATCTGTCATTCAGCATTCCCCCTTTGTTGCGCCAAGTTCCTCAATATCCCAATGTTTTGAATCACTCTACTCACTCGTCTTGCATCCGAACCATGAAAAGGGAAATCCCAAAATTCTTGTCGACTGCACCAAAGTCATATTTTTTTTCAATGCCTATCGTATGTTGCACCAGAATTGTTATATAAGAGAGATAATCAAGCTTACGAAGTTCGCGAGGACACAGCTTGATGATACCTAGGGAAATTGTACCTTTACAATCAGGCGAAGAGATCTCGCCTGAAGATTGTTGAATATAATCTTAAAGGCTTCTCGAAGAAGCCAGAACATCTTTATTATTTATTAACATCAAAATTTAATAGATATAAAGAGAATATATTTGATACGCTCAGCTAACAAAATTGAGAAAGTTCAGTAACTGGAGACTGCACATCATCAGTTAATTTGACTCCTTTTGCTGCATAGTAATAAACAAATATAGACTATGTTCTTCGTTTTAGATTTTAAAAAAATGAAGCTGGCTGTCTAAGCCCGATCACTTTGACTCAGATGCGTTCACTTCAAAACCACTATATGTTTTGAATAGGTGTTGTAAACTGGGTGAGTTTCTGAATATCTTTCAACGTTTTATCACCAAATACTTAGTGTCAGGCGCAACAGTTGTTCGGCTATGCATGTTCTAGAGTGCACAACCATAAGCCATCAAACATCTACTAAATGAGAGAAGTTAGCTCGATTTTTCTGAAGTGCGCCGTGGGCGTCTGTGGTTGCCGTTTTAGTAAAGATTCGGTCGAGTTTTTTCGTTCTTGCGCTAAAATACGCATAATCGCTGCCCTAGATAAGAAGATAGGTACACACTCTGTTTTTTTTTTTTTTTTCGAGATTTAAGCTTTTCTCTATTGATTGAATACTTTGTATAAAACTTGAGTACCTTGTCTTCACTTGCCCGATACAAAAATCGCTCTTAAATCAACATCTTTACAATGTACACTTCTAAAGATACAAAGATCATTATCGTTGGTGCCGGTGTATTTGGTCTTTCCAATGCATTACACTTGGCCAAGAATGGCTACAAGAATGTCACCGTTTATGACAAATTAGATTTACTTGAATCGAAATACTCCTTCTTGAACGGTACTGATACACTGTCGGCCGATATCAACAAGGTGTTCAGAATTCAGTACGGGTCCAAAGTTCATTATCAGAGGTTGGCAGTTGAGGCTGGTGAGTACTTTGAGCAATGGGATAGGGATATCAATTTTTTGCCCGAGGAAGAGGCTTCCAATTACACTGGATTCAAAATCTTGGAGAGGTGTGGGGCCTTGAGGTTGGAAGACACGGAAGGCCTTTCTCACGAGGAGAGCAAAAACATTCAGGAGGCAGAGAACGAGGGTTTAAGATCCTTGTTGTTCAACATTAATGACCCACTGGATATCAAGAGGGCTAAAGTAGCCGGTTGGAGTCAGCAATTGAATCCATCTAAGGTTAAAGAACGTGGTAAAGTAGCTCAGTTAAGTGGTTGTCTTGACATTACAACCGGTGTCTTGTATGCATCCAGAGCTTGTACTTATGTTAATTACTTGTGTCGACAACTCGGTGTTAAATTTGTCTTGGGAGGTGATAAGGGCACTTTCAAGGAATTTATTATGGAGAACGGAGATGAAATTAAGGGTATAATCACCCTGGATGGTGAAAGACACCTGGCAGATTTAGTCGTGGTGTCCCTGGGTCCATGGACGACATCACTTGTTCCTGAATTGGATGGTATAAACGAGGGTACACAAGGAAACGTTGTACTCTTCAAGATTCCAGAAAACAGAAAGGATTTGTTGTTCAAGTATAGCCCCAAGAATTTTCCGATAACTGCTTGGAGGTGTGGACACTCGAGGGAGAAGGATTATATGAGTGGATTGTTCATTTTCCCTGTAATGGAACCGGAAGGTTACATGAAGGTGATCTCTAGACAGACAAAGTACACCAACCCCGTCAAGATGGACGATGACCGTGTTGTCTCGATACCAAGAACATCAAACTCAGACCCTGCAGCTACATTAATTCCCAAGCATACTTTGCAACAGATCAAGGATTTTCTCTGTGTTTTTTTCCCAGATTTGGTTGAAGCAGGTATCAAGTTAGAAACCAGAATGTTGTGGTATACCGATACCATCAACAACGATTACATTTACGATTTTGTGCCAGAGAAGAAAAACTTGTTTGTTGCAACAGGTGGCTCTGGTCATGCATTCAAGATGTTACCAGTGTTGGGCAAGTTTTTGGTGAATAAATTGCAAGGAGAGGAAAACTTTTATACCGATCTTTTCAAATGGAGGAATCCCTCTGAATTCAGTACTGATATTAATGGATTGAAGGAAGGAATGGAAGGGCCAAGAGTGTACACTAAACAAGAGATTGCAACAGAGGATGATTTGATTTTCGAGAATGTTGAAGATTTGATTAAAAGTTTGAAGATTGATCCAACCGAATGATAGATAATAAATTAGGCAAAGGTTTATTGATTTAAAGAATGGAACAAACAAACAAGTAAGCTGATAACAAGTGTTCGTAAAAGAGTAAATAGCTGAATAAACAAATTAGCAATTAGAAAATTCAAAATGAAACGATCATTTGTAGCAAGAAAAAAGATCAAGATTCACTTTTCATTTCTCAATCCACTAGAGGATTGACCTTTCTTGAGAAGTCTTCTGTGAAATAAGTCACCGAAATTAGATACCGATGCAGGTCTGGACATACCCAACTGTTTCAAGTCGCTCGAAGAGTTGTTTCTTGTCACGTCGAAATACGACTGTGATCCGGTCGGCAATTTTCTCGTCGTCGAACTTGATAACAGTCTAGGTGATGAAGATTGCTGGTGAGTTTGAGGTGGTATAGGTAATTCCTTTGATGACGATGGTACCAGGCCGCTTGAATGAGACTTGGTGATCAGTGGTCTTGACGGCGGTCTCAATGAGGTCGATGAAGATGACGAAGACAACAACAGTACAGTGGATTGATTCAGGGTTGCATCCGTTGTGGACTTTCTTCTCAGGGCTTCATCACTATCTGAATCCTCGTAAACCGGAGCCAAATCTGATTGCTCGTCGTCTCCATCATCGTTTAATGCTTCGTTGTAGGAGGGAATTTTGGATAATGCAGAGAGATCCAATTGAGACATCTGATGTCGCAACAGATTCAGTACCCCATTATTGGGAGTCTGAGCCCTTGAATTGGACTGTGTCACCAACTCATCCTCAACGATGCTGGGACTCCACACACCAGCCAGGCTACTTCTCACGGTCCTTTGGTTCGTTAAATATTGATTCAACAAATCGTGCGTTGGTGTAGCAGAACCAGGGGAGATATCAAAGTAAGAGGTAGGTTCTTCCAAAGAGGCCAACGGCGATGGTGATATCGCCGTATTTCGAGGAATAATCGGTCTTGGAGATGTTGGAGGTGATGTTGCACCTGTCAAGGCATCGTACAACAGGTCGTATATGCGTTGCTCATACAATGGAGGGGCGATACTAGACCCGTCATCTTCGTCTTCTTCATCATTATCCAACTGGGTTTCACCACCATCTCGTTCTCCCAAAGGACTCAACGATGGTGATTGCAATCTTGATGAAGGGGATGAAACTCCAGGGGTGCTCGGTCTGCTGTTAAAAATTGATATACCACCAGCCTTGATGTGTACTTTACCAGAATGATCCAACTCAATGTTTCTGGCCAATATTTGGTGATAAGGGCTGATGTATACTATGATGGGCAATTTGGCACGCAATTCGCTAATGTGGCCATCTTCTTCATTGATCAATTGGATTTTGAATTTCAACTTGTGCCTTACTTTGATCAACCCGCTTCTCAAATCGCAATCCTGAGTTACCGTTTTCAAATCGCTAGGCACAACGACGCTGGCATGAATATCCCATCTGTCCTTAGCAAGCTGGCTCATAGGAATGCGAGGGAGCGTCGAATCATAAATGACCTGGTCATGATCATATAGCTCATCGTGTGAATCACGTAACACATAGTGTTGGATTATGGTGGCTGAAATCTTGCCCAATTTCAACTTTTTCTTCAATGGTACAACAAAGATCTTAACTGGAATGTTACCACCCACAGGAACAGCCTTTTTTGGGATACTCACTTCGTATTGAACTCTACCTGGCCAAGTGTTCTCAATCGATACTTCTTCGTTCAACGAGATGCTGTTTGGTGCTAGTGTTCTAAAGATTCTGATATATTTATGTCTGACAATGTTATTACTCTTCAAAATTGACGACACAGATTTTTTTTCCAAGATGGCTTCGAATTTGTAATAGATTGACCCAGATTGCAAACCTTCAATAGTCTCTGGAATGTTTCCTGGTAAGACACAAGTGAATGGTAATTCATAATTACCCTGTGGTAGCACAAAAGTATTCACATCAGAGGGTGTACGCACATCTTGGAATGGTGTCTTGTTTATAGATGCTTCAGGCAATTCTAACAAGGTAGGAGCTCCTGGTCTCTTCAACCTCGACCTAGAGGCTCTTTCTGCACCAACATTATTGTTACCTGACCCACTAATGCCACCATGACTCGTATCAGCCGTGGTAGTACCATGACCGTCACCATAATCGCCCACTTTGATCACTCCCTCGCTACTGACCAACAAATTATCCCAATCACATTGTAAAACCGTCTTCATCTCTTTCACTGGATTGGAGGCACTGATCCTGTTATGGTGTGTTAACACCTCCATGAAATCCAACTTGAAAGTTCCTACTAGGCGCAACCCGATTCTCTTGAGTGTGATTTTTTCAGGCAATGCGAAAACCAAGTGACCACTAACGTACACTGAGGGAGCTTCATATTCAGTACCCTTGATGATCAAGATATTTTTGTATGGGGATTTCAAACGAACTTCGAATAGTGATGGTTCATGATTTGTTTTGGAACTGGTCTTTGAAGTAGAAGAACTACTTGAACGAAGGTGAAACATGGTTTCGTATGACTAAAACTTTTATACAGGGTCTTGTTGAGCTGTGATCGTTTGTGTGTATTTGAGGCAGCAGATTGGCACGAAAAGCTTAATCAGAAGATATCATGAACATTTAAGAAAAAAAGCTGCCCAGTGTGAATTATAAAAGAAGGAAAGGATTCAATGTCAGCTGGTTTGGTTGGCAGAATCTGGCTGAATATGAAAGAATGTCAATTAGATGAATATATTACAGACTGTAGATCAATCAAAGAAACACAGCCCTTTGCAATCCAAGGAAAATAAAAAAATAGAATGAATATTTTTTATGTTAAGGTGTTTTGACGTTTCGGAGAAAGCGAAAAAAAAGTTGAAAGAGAAAAAAAAAATTGATCGTGCGAGGCTACACCAAAACAAATAGACAAAAGTCAATTGAGATCATATCATATCATCAGCGAAGACGAAGAAGATGATGAATCCCTGAATGAGAATTGCTTCAACAAGATGCATTCTCCACCTTTGTCCATTGGGATGTTGTAGACGTAGAAATTTCCATAATTATCAGCACACATGACGTTATTATTATTACTATTGATGCCCACTATGGTATTGATATTGTTACCACTACCGCCGTTGCTAGTAACAGCAGAGGAAGAAGAAGAAGATATCTCAACTCCTCTTTGATGCAGACCAGACTTAGAGCTATGGTAGGGCAATTTGATGAAGGCAAAGTCTCTCTTTGGTTCCAATAACGATTGCACCTTGGTGGGCAAGTAATTGTTTAGTTGACCCTTGACATTCTTGGTCAAACTGGATGATTTGCTACGCAAATACTCCGATAATGATGGCAGCCTTTTACCACCTTGAGTTCTAGATTTCGACATGTTAAGTATCTGATTCAATTCCTCTTCGTCATGCTCTGAGAGTGGAATCTCCTGCGGCATAACTAGCTCTTGACGCGAGTCGTCATTTACCTCAGCGATGTCACTTTTGTTGTCATTGATGTTAATGCTATCTTCGCGACTACCTTTATCGAGTTCCTGATCGGCTACTGATGGCGATATGGCTCGATTATCTGGTTCTAGAGTTGCAGTTGGCGATGTCGGTATTTTCAGTGAGTCATTAGCACCTAGTGATGAGGAAGATGGTAATGTAGTCTCGTCACTTAATTTGAAAATGTGTATGGTGTCAGTACCCGAACTGCAACATAAGAAAGTATTGTCGTGGTTAAAATTCAAAGACTTTATCTGAGTACCGTATGAGCCTCTTCTAAATTCGAATAATTTTTTGCTTGTAAAAGTGTCGAAGACTCTAATTATGGTACCCTTCAGCGATGCAGTGGCAACTAATTTGCCTTCTTTGGATAGTGATATTGCTGCCAATGAGGCCTTGTGTGTTTGTATGATGTTGACAGGTTGGATGTTCAACGCGTCAAACACCACAAGACTCCCTGTAATTAGGTGAGCAGAACTACCCTGTTGCTGTTGTTGTTGTTGTTGTTGTTGCTGCTGCTGTTGTTGTTGCAGAAGCAGCAGCAGCTGTTGCTGATTTTGTTGCTGTTGTGATCCAATACTATGTTGTGATGTTGATAAGGGATCACTACTTGCCGCTGCCGCCGATGTTGGAGATGACGAGGAGGATGACACCGACATTGACAAATTCGAAGATGGGAAACATAGTATGGAATCATCGCTGCTGGATAAAGAGACTGTAGCAAACTTATTAGGCACTGTCTCTATGGTGTGTAAAAGTTTCATACAAGAGACATCGTATATGAATATCTGATCGTATAATACGACAACCAACCGTTTCCTATTCAACTTCACGGACAAAACACTTGTTGGAAAGGTCAATTCGCAAATGATTGTCTTCCTCTTGGTGTTAATAATCTTCAACCTTCTTGTCGAAGTCATGGGCTTATCTCCCAATCCAACAACAGCGATCAATGAGGTGGAAAATAACATTTCAACAATGCTAGCACCTCCATCATCATCCTTGTGGAAACATTCGCCAAATGGATCACAGTTGTAAACTTTGTAATCTGTGGCTGTGCCGATAGCTAGACAACTAAAATCCTGGTTGAAATTTATTGTTTTAATCGATGTGTCCATCTCTATTTGATTGTTATTCAATGGCCGTGGTAATGTAGTTGGGTAAACTTAGTAGATGAGACCGCTATGTCTCGGGTGGATATTGAAAATATTGTGTGATTTCTTGTCGAATCGAGATGAACAAAGGTATGAAAAAGTACGTTAAATATGTATAAATAACCCTCAACTTCAATTTCAGGAAGCCTAATATATGGTGGATCAATGAGTTGATCTGTTGTACAATTGTTGTGGTTACTACAGAATCTCTTGTTATCGTTGTGTGTTTCGTTTTTGTTTTTTTTGGTATCATCTTTTTTCTTGTGTCTACAAAAAGATTTGATTAACTATCGATCTCTTGAATAAATTTAGCTTTGATACATTTACATTTAATCATTATGGGGGAACAAAGGTTGACAAATGTGAAAAAAAAAGACATCAACTTTCATGATATTGACAATGATGTTAGTGATGAAAGAAAAAAATAATGATATTTACATGATGATAATGGATAAAAATAAATATCCTTTTTTTCAAATTTCACTAATTCCTACTACTGAATCTCTCGTAATCATATTTAGCTTTTGTCAATGCTCTCAATTCAGCCAATGTCTGTGGCTTGAATGCAGATCCATCATCTAGTAGTTTACCTTCTGATCTAATAACAGAACCAATCGACATGAATAAGCCAAATGTGGCTGCAGAACCACCAATGTATTGGCCCAACGTCCTCATGACTCCATTTGGACCTGGACCTTGTGTTAGTATGGCGTAACCGCCAAACACTACCCCGATAACGACTCCAACAGTGGTCTATTGTTGTTTTGAATTGTGTTAGTTTGAGTGTTGAAGATAGGAAGAAAAAATAAAAAAAAAAAAATTTACATACACCCATCATGGCACCCATTTTGAATTTTTCAAAATTGGAGGGTTGTTGACCGTATTGGATCTGTTGTACTGGAGGCATCTTGATGTTATATTAGAAATTGCAGTTGTGAATATTACTTTTGTGTGTTGTGCAATTCAATCTTTTTTGTGTGTTTAAATGGAGAAAAATTTTGAATCCATCTCCATGTTTTGAGTTCTGAGAGCACGACTTGCTTTCTTGTGTGTGCGCATCGAAGAAGATCGAGAAAACAAAATGAAACAAAACAAGAGAGAAGAACAAACACCTAATAACAAACAACGGAAATCGATTCAAATTTCATTTACACAATTATTTGAATCACCACATAAAAAAGATGTCTGTAACACCATCTGTCTCTCAACTGAACCTGGTCTCGAAGGAAGTTCCTATTCAACAAGAAAAAAATCCTCAAGTTCTCCAAGTTGCCTCCTTTTTGAGAAATCACCCTTTACTTAAACTTAGACAAGGTACTGTTAATGGACAACCAGTTGATTTTTTCAGATACAAAAGATGTATAAGGGCATTGACAAGTGAAGAGTATCAATCAAAGCAATCTAAGAAGAATTCCAATCTACCCCTGCAACCTCAGATGCTCAACAATCCAATTATAGCACAACAATTTTTCATTCAATTGATCTCAAACCAATTGGTGGTGCCTGTTCAAAAATTGTCCACCCAGGATGCAAGATCACAAGGTTTCAAACCAACACCAAAATCACCATGTCTTACACCTTCGAGTAAATGCGTCTTGGCCGATAACGAGTATTTTTACTGGACTTTTACTCCACCTAATCCCTGGTTACCAGTTTATGCAGGATTGGTAATTGTTGGTTTGTTGACCTTGGTCTGTTTCCCCCTTTGGCCAATGTTCATGAGACGTGGTGCCTGGTACGTTTCAATGCTGATGTTGGGGTTGATCGGGTTGTTATTCATTGTTGCCATTATAAGATTGATTGTTTTCTTGGTGTTGAGTCCCTTTACCAAATTTTGGATCTTTCCCAACTTATTTGCAGATGTTGGCTTTGTCGAATCTTTCATTCCCTTATACGGCTTTGAAACTACCAAACTGAAGAACAAAAAACTGAAGAATTTATCTGGTGCTGCTGTCAAAGCTGAATCCGCAACAACTACTGCGACTAATAAAAATACAACTACAACAGGAGAAGGCGCTAGAAGACGCGTCACCATGGAGGAGGTGAAAGAGTGACTGTATATATAATTTAAGTATTGCTTGCTTGTTGGTTAGCTCCTTTGTATTATATTGACTTATCTCAAAAGTGGTGATCTCATCTGTTTCACTTCAACCAACTTAGTCTGTTCAACTATTGCTAAGTCTTATCCTATCTGTCGCAGAGAGATGATTAGCGTGGATAAGGAAAAAAAACTTTTGTTGTAAAAAAAAAACAAAAAAAAAAAAAAATTTCAAACTGATGGCCTATGCAACAGTCATATAGAATTTTATAACACTAATCTCAGCCAGTAGAGTCATATGAGCCCCGTATTACTAGGAGATGTCTCCGCTGATTTGAAAAAGAGGAAGAAAAGAAAGAGAAAGAACAATAAGAGTACTAGTATTGTCGCAAATCAACAACAACAACAACAAAACGGAGAACTTACAAATCACATACAATCAGAACAATATGTCAATGGCAAGTTCCCACTCGATGATGATGCTGAAGACTACCAAGCGGGTGCACTGATAATACTGAAATCTCAGCAAAACAAAAAGATAAAATTTGAAGGGACTGAGGATTACACCGATATTCAAACGTCACCATTAGAGGGTGTACAAGATGATATGGCATCGACAAATAATAATATACAAGAGTCCAAGGATCTTCAACGACCATCTTCAGAAAGGATGAGAGAGACCAGGGATCTGAGTGATGTTTTAAAGAGACCAATTAAAGACAATACACCGAAATTTTCAAAGAGGAGAAAGAATGTAGATTTCTCCAGTGATCAAGATGAGGATGATGAGGATGATGAAATGACAATGGCGCTGATGAAAAAGAGTCGGTCAAAATTACAAGAAAGAGCACAGGAGTTACTCAAGGTCAGAGAAACGTTACCTGTATACAAAATGAAAGATGAATTGACACAACAATTACTCGCCAATAAAGTGACGGTGTTGATCGGTGAGACCGGTTCTGGTAAGTCGACCCAAATACCACAGTTTTTAATGACATATTATCACGATAGCCAGCAGCATACTGGTCAAAAGAAGAAAAGGGGAGCAATCGCTGTTACTCAACCGAGAAGAGTGGCTGCAATCAACTTGGCAACTCGTGTTGCCGAGGAGTATGGTTGTAACGTGGGGCAAGAGGTTGGTTACTCTGTCAGATTTCTGAACTTTGCCACTTCAAATACCAAATTGAAGTATCTCACAGATGGTATGTTGTTGAGAGAGATGATGTTAGATGGTATGCTATCCAAATATGACGTGGTGGTGATCGATGAGGCCCATGAAAGAACAATTTTGACGGATTTGTTATTAGGCTTTTTGAAACAATTGTTGGCAAAGAGGAAAGATGATATCAGTTTTAGAGTAATAATCATGTCTGCTACATTGGATGCAGAAAAATTCTCCAAGTTTTTCAATGATGCACCAATCTTGTACGTGGAAGGTCAAATGTACCCTGTGGAGAGGTTATACTTACCCAAGCCTACAGACGATATCGTGGATACTATGGTGAAGACAGTGATTCAATTGAATCAAGCTGAGCAGGAAGGAGATATCTTATGTTTTCTTCCAGGTCAGGAGGAGATCGACAAGGCTGTCATGATCTTAAACAGGCTCTCCCCTGATTTACCGAAAACTGCCCCATATCTTGTGGCGTTGCCGCTTTATGCTGCATTACCCACATCACAGCAGCTGAAGATTTTTCAGCCGGTGAAGAAGAGACAGAGAAAGATTATTTTGTCAACTAACATTGCCGAAACATCAGTAACTGTGCCCGGGATCAAATACGTCATTGATTCAGGATTAAGAAAAATCAAGGCTTGGAAGCACGAGTTGGGGTTATCCACTTTGCTAACGGCTCCAATTTCACAGGCATCTGCTACACAGAGAAGTGGTAGAGCAGGAAGAGAAAGTGCTGGTAAGAGCTTCAGACTTTATACCGAACGTGATTACATGAAACTACCGAGACAAACTGACCCTGAAATCTTGAGGTCCGATATCATTGCCCCAGTGTTGATGTTAAAAAAGATGAAAGTTGACAACTTGTTGGACTGGCCTTGGTTGGAGCATCCGGGGCAGAAATCGTTGAGTTCTGCTTTGTTTCAATTACTCTCATTGGGAGCATTGGATTCTAAAGATGGAACAATCACCGAATTGGGCGAGAAGATGGCTATCTTACCTTTACTGCCCCATTTGTCAGCTGTGTTGATAACCGCTCAAAGTTTAGGGGTTTTGAGTCCGGTTATTGATATTGTATCATGTTTGTCCGTGGATAACTTGATGTTGACACCTTCAAATGATCGAAGAGACGAAGTCAACGAACGTCGAAGACATTTTGCCCATTTAGGTCGCAAATTTGGCGATTTGATAATGTTGAAAGAATTCTATGATCATTTCGATGAGTTGAAAAAAATTGATTCAAAAGAACAACAGAAGTGGTGTAAGGATTTGGATATCTCGTACAAGGCCTTCAAGAATGTGAAAAGAGTAAGAACTCAACTTCACAATTATATGAGACATCTTTATCCCAATGAAAAGTTTACGGGCGATGATGATGATGATGACAACAGTGCTGATGAACTCGATGGCGATACCGCCAAAAGACCATTGGACATTCCATCCATTTTAAAATCATTTCTCAAAGGATATATCAATAATACTGCAATTGGAATGCCAGACAGATCATACCGCACAGTATTAGGAGGTAATTTGATATCTATTCACCCATCATCGTTGTTATTCGGTTCGAAGCTCGATGGTGTCATGTATATAGAGTATGTATTCACCACAAAGGGGTATGGAAGAAATTGCAGTATGGTTGAGTTGAGTTGGCTACAGGAGGTTGCGCCACACTTGTTGGGTACTAGAATAAGTGCTAAATAAAGGATAATACATTTTAAATAGACATCAATCTCTATTTTTGGCCACTTTGTAAAAAGGTTGATGTTATCATCGTCATCATTAAAACCCTGTCAAAACAGAGAGACAAAAAAAGCTGGAAAAAAAAGCAGATTTTGGGCGAAACGCATAGAGAGATCGATATCCATCTAAGCCGTCAGAGTATCTCAAACAAACGCTTGCCTTCGTAATGCAGCTCATACTACCAGTAAAATATAGAATAGGGCTAGGGATTATAGCGGGTTACTCTGCTTATGTGGTGTACACGTCTACAAGGACGAACTTAGAGATAAGTAGGAGAGAGAAGCTTTACAAAAAACGTCAACAAACTGAGAGAGGTGTTGATAATGATGATGATAATAATCATGATGATGGAAGCATTGAGCATAATCATGATGGATGTGCAGATGGAAGGTATGATGTGTTAAGAGTCGGCGGCAGATTTGAGAATCCATTCCCAGAGTACAGGCCACAGACTTTGTATGAGTTTTTCTTTACAAGGATTTTAGAAGTGTTTGAAGGAAGGTCCAGAGGTCATTTACCCGAGACTGATGAGGTATTGAGAGATTTGTTACCTATTCATAAACCATTTTACGAGTTAATGTTCAATAACGCCAAATTACAAGAAACTCGATCGGAAGAAAAGTTACCGCCATTATTAAATAGATTGACCTTCACTTGGTTGGGGCAGAGTTGTTCATTTTTCCAGATTGGTCATGTATCATTTTTGACAGATCCAATCTTCGATAACTATCTTGTCAGTAATAGGTTTGGTCCAAAGAGAATTACACCGTCGCCATGTCAGTTGGACGAGTTGCCTGTGCCCGACTTCACATTGGTATCCCATAATCATCCAGATCACTTGGAGGAGCAATCGATAAAAAAAATCGGTAACAACACCACTTGGATAGTGCCTCTTGGTTTAAGACTGTTTCTTGCCCGCAGAGGAGTTTACAACACCATTGAAATGTCATGGTGGGAAAAATTACCGCTAGAAGTGAAGAACACATCAGATAAATACGAAATTGTTTGTTTACCAGCCATGCATTGGTCAGGACGGAAGATAATCGATTCGAACGATTCTCTTTGGTGTTCCTTTTTGATTTTGAGAAATGACAAGGCAATATTCTATCATGCTGGGGATACAGGTTATTCCAATGACTTGTTCAAGATCATACACCAGAAGTATGGCCCGGTATTGTTTTCAATGTTACCCATAGGTCAGTATTGTCCGCAATGGCATCAGAAACCAAGACACATCAATCCAGAGGAAGCTATTCAAGTGATGAAAGACTTGCATAGCAAGCATATGGTTGGAGTGCATTGGGGTACCTTTGTTTTGAGCAGCGAATACTTTATGGAACCAAAATTACTTTTAGAAAAAACTGCATCAGAGACACAAACTGAGCTTGCCAAAGTTCCCGACTTTGGTAAGACCGAATGCTTCGATATCGAAGATGATACAGTTAGAACCAAATAAAATGATATACATAAGCTTTTTTAAATATATATATACATAGAGTAATCATCGGTGATTGGGAAACTGTTTGCACAATTAGACCAGTGCTTCAACATCACTTCAATTCCTCTGTAGCTTTTAAGAACTCTTCGAAGACTTCATCTTTCATTCCATAACTATATTCTCTTTCTGGATATACCTTGTTTTTAACTTCATCGTCATATCTATCCAAAGCCTCAACTCCCAATTGATGAAAATTCAGCATCGGCTTGACAAATTTCAGTTTTGGCCCTTCCAACATTCCCAAAGCGTCTCCTTGTACTAGCACCTGTCCGGATGTGCCATTACCTGCACCTATTCCAATTGTTGGAATTGACAATTTGGAAGTTATGAATTGAGCTATTTTAAGAGGTATACACTCCAATACCAAAAAAGAAACACCCAATCTTTGCAAGAATAGAGCTTGTTTGAAAATATTAACTGCATCATCAATGTTTGAGCCTTGTACTTTAAAACCCCCAAACGAATTGAATTTCTGTGGCTGTAACCCAATGTGACCAGTGATAGGTATCCCAATTTCAACCAATCTCTTGATGTGATGTTGATATTCAAAGGCGCCTTCTATTTTAATCGATTGAATTTTGCCCAATTTCATCAATTTGACACTGGAATCAACACATTTTTCTACCGATGACTCATATGACCCATATGGGAGATCGCACATCAAAAATTTGGACGAGATTCCTCGGGTGACAGCCTTCAGCTGATAGTAAAACTCTTCGAATGACAATTCCAACGTAGAAGAGTAGCCCAATGGCACCATTGCCAATGAGTCTCCGATCAAGACGACATCAACATTCGATTTTTCAGCCATCTGGGCACTGATGTAATCATGAGCGGTAATGCATGTAATGGGTATTTTTGAGTGGTATAGTTTGTAAATATCCACCAAGCTTTTTTGAGTGATAGCAGAGTGTGATGAGAAAAGGTATCTAGAAGTGCTAAAAAGTCTCCTTGTGGTAATGGTGGGAATCGTCATTCGCTGAGTTCTTCTGTAGAGCTGATGCTGATGTTTGGTGATGCCTTACCATTATTCTTTTTAAACTTTTTTTTTTTTTTTTGTTTTCCATTCACATGAATATCGTAAAAGTCATCGAATTTGATGGTATTTTGAGGTGCAAGATCATGATTGGGATCCGTTGCAATTGGAGACCTGTGAAAACTATACGACTGTACTCATCCACTATCAACTATGCCAAGAAACATGTGGAAATCACAGAGGAAGACTTTGTCGTGGACCTGAAGAAGCCGTTGTTGGATCATTTGGAAGAGAGAGGCTTGATAGAGCAGGCCACTGACCGTGAGACTTTATCGCAGACAATACAAAACGGGAAGATCTCACTATACTGTGGGGCTGATCCTACGGCCATTTCATTGCATCTCGGAAACTTATTGCCGTTGATGGTGCTATTGCATTTCAATCTAAGAGGTCATAATGTGTTTGGATTAGTAGGTGGTGCTACTGGTGCAGTTGGAGATCCATCTGGAAAGAACAAACTGAGAGATAAATTGGAGGATGAAACACGGTTACAAAACGTGGAGAGAATACAGACCCAGTTGAAACAATTTTTACATAATGGTGTCACGATTGCCAAGTCGAGGAACTCACTGTTCGATACCATTAATGGAGGAAATATCACCACGGTTAACAATTATTCATGGTGGAAAGATATAAAGTTGATTGATTTTCTCGCTAAATACGGTTCGCATATTCGAATCTCGTCAATGCTTGCTCGAGACTCGATCAAGTCGCGTCTCGACTCACCACTGGGGTTGGGATTTAACGAATTCACATACCAAATTTTGCAAGCGTTTGATTTTTACCATTTGTTCAGCAGAGAAGGCGTTCAGATGCAAGTTGGCGGTAATGATCAGTATGGAAACATCACTGCTGGGATTGATTTGATATCTCGGATGAATAGGAGTAAGAATCCTGTGTTTGGCTTAACGGTGCCCTTGTTGACAACGAGTACAGGTGAAAAATTTGGTAAGAGTGCGGGTAATGCCGTTTTCATAGATGAAAATTTGACTTCACCGTTTCAATTATTTCAGTTCATGTACAATTCGAGCGATGCTGACGTGAAGCCATTTTTGTACAAGTATTCATTTTTGCCAACAAGAGTGATAGACCGATTGATAGAAGTACACAATGCTGACAAGAAACAAAGGCTTGGGCAACAAATATTGGCGATAGAGATGTGTGATTTGATTCATGGGGAAGGGGTTGGTTTGAACAATATGATCATTTCAGATTTCTTGTTCAATGGAAATGCCAATGTACCGGTCAAAGAGATTTTGAGAGCTTTCGATGACCAAAAAATGTTACACAAGATGACAAAAAGTGAGTTCTCCGAGTACAATATTCTTGAATTGTTGATCAGGTTGGACCAGGGAAAGGCATCAAAGTCACAATGGAAACGACTGATAAACTCGAGATCTGTGCAAATTGGATTGGATGGTTTCCGAGTTAAAAGCCCGGATGAGAAAGTAAGTTTACAACATTTGATCGAAGGTAAGCTTTTGTTCATCAGGATTGGCAAGAACAATCATTTTGTTATTGAGATTGAATAGTTGATGAAAAGAAAAATCCGTATATAGAACGAAAACTTCAATTCCGCTGTCAAATTTGTAAAGAACAGCATTTAGAATTAAAAATCCATTTTTTATCCACTCCCCTTGGAGTGTCTGAACAATTTCATACTCAACCAACTGATCAAACACCATATCCACAATATGACAAAGTTCAAATAAAACGCATAGACAAAGTACTTGGGTAGATTCAACTGGTGATCAACTTTGACATCAAAAGATATGAAATTGAACACAATGCCCATGGTGATGATGAAGGCGACCCAAGTCAACACCAACATGATGACACCATAGAACCGAGTTGAGAAATATTTGGGCACGCGTTTGGTTGATTCATCTGTTTTTTTGGATTTGTAAGCGTTTGCACTAGCAGCTGAGATTTTAAAAGACTCTGCTACTGATTTAGTTTTTGTAGGTCTGGGCAGCGATATCTCCATCTGAATTCGTTGTTATTGGTTCAATTCTATTTAATCTTAAGTTCATATCATCCATCTATCTGTCAAATTATTGACTGCCATATATGAAAAAAAAAAAGAAAAAAAAAGCTCTCTAGGTTGTCTCCATCAAAAGTCTACTACCACCTACCACTACAAACAGACTTGATAAATAAAAGTCAATTCAAGAATGGCAACAAAGGAACAGATTGAGCACGTTGCCAATAGATTAAGGGAACAGACAATCAAGAACCAGCAGACAAAGATTGACTTTTATTTGCATCAAAATGCCTCATTTATCAAATCATCAACTCTGCCTCCACCGTTGATAAGATCTATTTTTGATATTTCTCAAAGACTTTTACCAACATACCACAACGAGATTGATTTGGAGCTGGCTTTAGAAGTGGTTGATCTCGGTAAGATTTACGATGCTGTTGAACAGAAGGATGAAAAACAAAGGACACTGCCAGGAAGTTACAAAGACCGTTATGGTATACCATTAGCGTACTCTGATTTCTTGGTTCAAGAGCTTTTACGATGGTTTAAAGAGGAGTTTTTCAAATGGGTCAACAAACCGATGTGTTCTCATTGCGGCACCGCTGATTCTGTACAAGGTGTGGGTCAGACACCGCCGACCCGTGAGGAAGTTGTTGTTGGTGGCGCTAGTGTGGTGGAGTTGTACAAGTGTCAACAGTGTCAGTTACAGATACGATTCCCGCGTTACAACAAGTTGAGCAAGTTGTTGGAGTGGCGTCAGGGCCGTTGTGGTGAGTGGAATAATTGTTTTATGTTGTTGTTGAATGCGGTGAATGTCAAGGCGAGGTATCTTTGGAATCTGGAGGATCATGTTTGGTGTGAATATTATTCCGAGCTGTTACAAAGGTGGATACATTTGGATAGTTGTGAAAATGCGTGGGATGAGCCATTGTTGTATAACAATGGATGGGGGAAGAAGATGAGTTATGTGTTTGCCATCGGAGACGACTATATCATTGATGTTAGTGACAAGTATATCGTTAAGGATAAACTACCGAGAAGTCAATTGAGTGAGTCGGATTTGAGAAAGTATTTGTGTTTACACAATTTCTCCAAATGGATCCGCTATGACAATGATTCGTTGTACAAAGTGTTGTTGGCGTATAACCAGGAAATGAGAACTCTGAAACTGAAGCCAGAGACAGCGGCGGTGGCGGCGGCTACTCGTGTTGGTGAGTTCAAGCCAAGACAAAGCGGTCTGGGTGAATGGACTGAGACTAGAGGTGAAGCGGGTAACCAATGATGAATAGAGAAGATTAATACTTGAATCATATATATTCATACGGTAATGTATTAGAAGCAAACAAAGAAACAAAGAATTAACATTAGCTGGATCGTTAAAGGCAAGTTCGCCCAAAGAAGAATGCAAATCAATAGCAAAATGATCGAGCATTTTCTGAAACTTGGTTGATTGAGTAAGGATGAAAAATAAAAAATTCATATCAAATTCTGGTGTCATATTATTCATCATCAGATGATGAAAAGATATTTGCCAATAACTTGAACAATTGCTTTTATGAAAACAGTTGTATAGATTAGTTGGCGGATTTTTCGATATCATTTTCGACATCTTCAGGGGTGACAGCACCTGGCATGAACCATGGTTTGATGATGAAATAACTATTGGTTTCGTCAGCCATACCAGCGAATGCGTTATAAAAACCCAATATGCCAGCAAGAAAACAAAAAGCACCACCAGCTTTTGAGACATTGACGCTATTGATGAATTGTCCAATTGCCAATAACAAGATGAAGAACCAAATGTCAAAGAATAAAATGGTGAACAGCCATGTTGATTTCAAAGTACATAACCAAATCATGAATGCAAATACGACATATGCCGATAAGAACAATCCCATTGCATTTGAGAATTTGCCACCTGCATCGTCCAAGTATGCGGTTTGGATATTAAAAGGTCCACATAATATGGCACCATACGATGTCCAAAAACCGAAAAAACAGAGTAATACAGTTGCACCCCATGTATTTTCCAAAATCAAACACCAAATTCCACTGATACCTTCCACTATACCTGCACTGAAAAAACATGCCCCAATTAATATCGATGCATCTGTCACTCCTCTAGCTTGTAGATTGATCAATCCTAAAGTGAAACAAGCCAAGGAAAAGGCACATAATCCTGCTGGTACTGGGTTTCCAAATGAGCGTGTAGTGGTATTAAGACCAGGATTAAGGTCACCACCAAATGCATATCTAAAATCCTCCTTGCGAATTGGTTCGTCATTGATGTAAATGTAATCACGATCGTGGCGGAAACATGGTGTTCTGTTGCCGATCAATTGTTGATTTTGAATTGACATGTGTGCTGGTTTGTTATGATCGTTAGCTTCGCTGATATGGGATGTGCTCTCCTTTCCCTCTGTTGGTGTGTTTATTGGAGGAGTGTCGGTGGAGTTTTTAGAGGACATAATTGGATATTTGATGTGTATTTTTCAAGAACTGTGTTTATCGTTTATATATATATATATATATATTATAAGAACTAGAAGTAATTACACGTTGTTAAAGAGGGATGATTGATAATATAAAAAGAAATTCACTATGAAGCATCGATTCGAGTTGATATAATCTACTATATCAATCGATAATTACAATATTACAACAACTAACCCAACAATTCACTTTGTGGTTACTGAGCCCGAAAAAGAAAGACCATACACTATTTGATCATTCTTGATAGAGAAAGTTATTTTGAAATTTAGTCGGTCACACCCTCCTCGGTCGTCAGGCATTGATTGATTGATTGATTGATTTGACTTACAACTTGTTCCCGATTCCGTTTCTAGGCATCCTTAGTGTGATTTTAGTGATCAATGTCAATCTTTTTAATTTGGTTGCTCGTATTTTGTTTTCACATTGCATGTTGAAGTGATTTTGGAAAGTACAGTACCTATACACACCCCCACTGTGTAATATCGAATGAGTGACGTATTTGGCTGGTAGTAGTAATTAAGCAAGTGATAGGGGAATTATGAAAGCAAGGGCGTGTGGGATATTTTCGAATGGGATGGATGGACTGATGGGGATATAAAGTGAGTGAGTGAGTGACTTCTTTTGGTTGTATTCCTAATAAATTAGCCTCTATTTACCTAATTTATGAACAGAAAAGGGGAAAATTGCTGTCAAACAAAAAAAAAAATAATTAAAAAATTATGATTACCCCCACCACACCAGAAAATAGAAAAGAAAGCAAGATGAAGAAGAAGAAGAAGAGAAAGAATAATTAACTTTAGTAAGAAATTGTCACGGCATAAGGGGATAAGGATATATTCTCATTACACACGATTTTTGTCTTGTACTACCTACCATATAATAAGAAGTATATTGTGTGGTGAGTGTAGTAATAAGTCTCGAAGAAAAAGTGGGGTTAACTAACTGCTCCTCTTCTCTTTGTTATTGCCCTTTTTTATTATTATTATGATTGTTACCCCCCACCCCTTCTTATTAAGTGCAATCAATCAATGTACTTATCACTTACTATACACAATTAGTCGGACCCCGGGCTCATATATACATCAAATCCCATCCATCCTTTTCACCATTTAAATTTATTTCATTTAACTAGAGTGTTTTCTGTTGTTGTTGTTTTTTTTTATTGATTTCTTTTTTTGTAATAAATTTAATATAAAGATCTTCTCCAGCTCTTAGTCAGATCAGTAAATTCAAGTCATATAGTTCATCTTTTGGCTCTTATCTTAATTCAGTGTTTTGAACACCTGGAGCAAAATAATTAATTAACTAACTAATTAATCAATTAAGTAATTTGACTAGTTGCCCTGGGCTGACGATCGACTGTCACCAAAAAAATTGTGGGGTGAGGAGAGGGGGTTAGAATCTATAATAAAACAAGCATCAATAAAGGAGTGTCCCCTCCCCCACTCCCTGATGTAGATGCTGCACGCTTATGTACCTTGTGTATGATCAAGCATTTCATCCCTCTCCTTATCAGGTGTGTGTCAGCGTATATCTATCTCTTCCCTCTTGTTCTATTTTTTGATGTTTCCGGAAAATCTTTACCTGCGTCACCCGCACTTACTCTTTATTTTATTATTATTAGTTAATCTGTTCTTTCTTATCTCGGACACCGTTTAGGAAAAACAGTGATTAATCGATGATGATGAGCAACAAGGAGTTTGGTTTTGAGTCTGTTTAATTCTGCGACAACTGAAGAAAAATAGAATTAAAACTGTATATGTAGATTTGAGAGAAAGCTGCATCTTTACTAGCTACTGCTACCCAGATCTTGCGATTAATTACGAGAAACTTGCAATACTCCCTACAATTGATATAGAAAAGCAAGAACATAAATGTTTGAAAAATGCATATATCTATAAATATATATACATACACAGATTGATCGTTAATAAGTGTGTGTGTGTGTCGTGTATAGTTATATGAAGTGAAATGTAATTAAAAGATCATCATTCAGCTTTAAGCCAATTTTGCATCAGACATTTGATCATCGTCATCTGGGGTCAAGGCACCTGGCATGAAGAATGGTTTGACAACGAAATAACTATTAGTAGTATCAGCCATACCAGCAAATGCATTGTACAAGCCTAAGAATCCAGCTAAAAGACAAAAGAAACCACCAGCTTTGGTAACACCAACGTGACCTGTGAAATAACCAATATCGAACAACAAGACAAACATAAAGATGGTGAAAAATAAAATCATAAATGGCCAAGTTGATTTCAAAGTACACATCCAGAGCATGAATGTGAAGAAAACATACAGTAGAAGATACAAACCTAATGCATTGTTTAAATCTTCTTCTCCATATGTAGTCATTATTCCAAATGCATTACCTAAGATCAACCCAAAACCAGACCAAAAACCGGCAAAACAAAAAAATACAGTGGCACCAAATGTATTATCAACCAGTATAGACCATATAGCACAACATAATTCTACTAGTCCTGCACTAAACAAACAAGTCCCTATTAAAATCGATGCATTTGTTATACCTTTTGCTCTCATGTTTATTAAACCTAATGTGATACAACACATGCCAAATGCACATAACCCTGCCGGTGCTGGATTACCAAATTTTCTAAATTGTTGCAGTGAATGCTTACCAGGGTTCATATCACCTCCAAATGCATAACGGAATTGTTCCTTATTGATTTGTAAGTCATTTATATAGACATAATCCTTATCATATTTCAAAAGTGTCTCTGTTGTTGGAGCACGGTCAAATGGCTCGGTACTGTCCTCCATTTCACGCTTTGTGTATGCTGTAACCATCTTGATATATAATTATTTTTGTGTGTCAAGTGTTGAAGTGATTGGTATTTGTTAGTTATTTTGTATCTATGAAAGGGTTACCCTAGCTACCCCAGATTAATAAAATATATCTTGTATGCTGTCTCTAGCATTTTAAATCATAGGTGGGATTACCAGTTGACTTTATATATAAACAGCCCAATTCAATGGCTCCAGTTTTTTTCCATAACAAAAAAAAAGAAAATGCGGTGGACGGTTAGATCGATCTTAATTCCTCTGTAGTAAGTAAGTATAACACGCAAACAACTTTATGCATTATGCATCGGGGTGTTAAACTGTTTTCAAAGTGGGACACCTGCACTTGAAAAAAGTTTTTTTTATTCCACTGCTAGTCTGCCCCTCCCCCCACCTATGTCGTGACAGAGTGTGATGGTTTTTTGCTTTTTTCTTTTTTTTCTTTTTTTTTTCCTTCTTCTTTCGCTTCTTTTAGATCCTACTTTCATTTGGCGTAGCCCCTCTTTATCAGTGTATATATTCTTGTGATGAACCCTCTTCACATTACCAAAGCCCGCAGATGGCTTACTGATCCATCATCTTTTACCCACCATGAATAATGAGCTGGCATCTGATGGTTATCTTCAATAACATATCCTCTCATAATAGACACAAGACTATGAGACCATTAACGACACATACACCTATTTACTTTCTTGGAAAAATAAAGGGGGCAAGAAAGAAAGGAAGAAAATAAAAAAACCACAACCCCGAAATTCAAAATAATAGATAGATATTCCGCACTCGTAATATCAAAACAAAAACTAAACTTACCAAACCCGTTTCAGGGTCCCCGTTCACTACGTGTGTTTCGATGTGTGGCTTGGTATAAAGATGCGACATCCGTCAAAGCACAAGGAACGATTGTGCGAGTCCGGTCTGCATTCTCAAATGATATATGGCGGAAGATAAGTTGGAACTAGGATTTAAGAAAAACAAAAAAAAAAAAGCATGAATTGCAAGGTAGTAATCATCTCTTCAATTGGTCTGTCTAAGCTAGTAGACTGGTCATGGCTTATACTGTTATGATTTAACGGTTGCTTGACATAAAAAAGAAAATTCTTTTCCAAATTTTCACCACCCATCGTCGTCGTCTTTCTCTTCTCTGCAAATATACAAGGGGGTGTGAATTCCACTTTCATCAAATGGATTGATTGTTAGAGGATTTATTTTTAGCATGATGTTTATGAATCTTTTCGGAAGTACGGAATAATGTTCAAATGGGAAATGGATCGACAGTTGAGTATTATTCTTGATGTGGTTAACTGTGGTAATGATGATCGGTTCGATGGTGGAATTCTTATTGTGCCCTATTACACTACCTCTCAGGGGGAGGGGGGGCATATTTTGTTTTTTTTTTCTCTAAAAATGAAACAAAATAAATCGGTGAGGCTAAAATGTAAGGCTAAAAAAGTTTTTCGCTTATCTATCTATCGATCTTTCGATCTTGCTATCATCTTGCTTATTAAAATTTTATAATAAAGCTCTTCATCTTCATCCATCATCATCTCCTTGATCCGTCTTTTTCAAAAACAGACTTCAACTAGTCGTGTTATACGAAAGGATGCAAGCAAACGCCATTCAAAAGACAAGATTGGACAATTTGGCTTGGTATGTTAAAACAGAGCCCTGAATGAATATAATTGAAAAACAAAAAAAAAAAAACTCTTGGTATAAAATTTCCCATTTTATTACAGGAAAATTGAAAAAAAAAAAAAAAGAAATCCAAAGTGATCTGATAAATTCTTACTAGTCAATTTCATTACAAACATCATCAGTTTGTTTCCTAGACAAATTTATAGCTTTCTCAATCTCAAAAGACACCGTTACCACACGTGCTCCAGAAGAAAGTGAAAAAAAATAATCTATCTCTCTATCTATCTAGATATGCTATTTTCTCTCTCTCTCTCAGATACAAGACTAGATAAACAGGTATCGGACTTCGAAGAGAAATCACACCCCATATTCAAGATACTCCAACCCGATAAAGCCCTATCAAGGCTCCAGGTTCAATGCAACAACTGGCAGGACCAGTATTTTATGACACAACAACAAATCAAATATGGGTCAAAAAATTGTAAACCACATCAATTAGATCTATCTCTTAAGGCTCACCCCATGTGCCACTCCACTCATTCTGCTGCAACTGCAGAATTAGGGCAAGACCACGAATAAATGCAGTTCAAACACACCTTTTTTGGGTAAAGCAAAACAGGAAACGAATGCCCAGCACCAAGCATAGCAAGCTCTCACTCAAAAGAGAAAAAAGAGAAAGAAAAAAAAACTCATTTACTGCTGCTGCTGCTGCTGGAAAAATTTAGAGAGAAAGAAAATGAAGCCTTTGAAGGGGTTGGATGGTTTTACTTTGTTGTCTTTCGAACTCCGAGACTGCTCAATTATATACAAATCAGGTAATGATTGCCCTTTTGAGTAGGCTAGAGAACCATTAAACTGACTTTAAAAATAAATAATGTGTTTTGACAGTAGTCAACTAATCTAATCAATCTCATCAGTAGTCGTTCAGTGAAAGCTTGAAGAAGAAAAGAGGAGAGGAGAGATGATGAGGATGCACTGTGTTGTATCTTGATGACATAAGTTCGTTTAATATTCATTAGCAAAACAGGACTCCGCCGTCCACCCCCCCATGGAAAACTCAATCACTTTTCCCCACAATTGGAAGTAAAGAAAAAAAAAAAATCATGTGGTTTTCTTTCTCCTTTACTTCTCTTTCTCTTTCTCTTGTGCGTGCGAGTCTCATGTTTTTTTTTTTTTTTTTCCTTCTAGTTGTCTCTCTTCTTCTCTTCTTCTTCCACTTCTTCTTGATATCGGTTCTGTGGGAGTATGAAAGCAACATAATTCTTACTATTATATTTACATATTTACATATGGCTGTAACATGCGGGACATACTTTTCGATATGGCTTTGATCAGGCCAAATAGGATGTTTTTCTATTTTACATCATCCAATAATTAATTATCGTTTTTCAATTATAGTGTGGCCCATCTCGTTTAATACCTACTCTCATTTCATCATATATAAAGATATGAAACCTCTCATTCTACATTCTCCTTTACTGTCTTTACAATTCATCAATCATAATCATTTCTTTTAACCTACGATTAATACATATTCAAGACATTTAATTTATCAACATGTCAACAACAGAAAATAATACTGTCACAAGAGACGATAGTAGTTCTATCCAGAGCTTTGACCCAAAATTTGATGACATGGGATTATCAAAACTGGCCAAGACCACAACTCGTGGCTCATCATTCCGCATAGATGAGGAAAACGTTTACATCAATGAGGTACCAATTCCTAAGAAAGATTTTCAAGATTTCATTTACGCCAGTGGTGGTAGTTTAACATCTGGTTTTAGACCTGCACCACAGAGAACATTTGGTAATCCGATCCCTGCTGCATTATTTTGTTTTGGTTTAGTTTGTTTCACATTGGGACTCATTGAATGTGGTGCTCGTGGTGTCACAAATGCTTCAGTCTTGATCGGTTCATGTTTTTTCAGCGCTGGTTTAATCTTGGTCATATGTGCCGTGTGGTGTTTAATTATTGAAAATACTTGGGCTGCTACCGTTTTGTTTGGTTTTGGTGGATTTTGGGCTTCATATGCTTCCATATTATGTGACCCATTCGGTATCGCTGCAGCATATGAGACTCCACAAGATTTGAATAACGCTATCGGATTGATGTTTGCCGGTTATGTCATTTACTCTTTTTTACTTTGGGTATGCACTTTGAAATCAACTATACCAATGTGTACCATGTTTTTTTTCATCTGGTTTTTCGTCTTGTTATTGGATATCGGAATCTTTACAGGTCATCAAGGTGTCACTAAGGCTGGAGGTGTCTTTGCATTCTTAGCTGGTATTTTTGCCTTTTACAATGCATTCGCTGGTATGGCTGATGAAACTAATAGTTATTTCGTCGTGAAACCATGGTTCATGCCAGGTGCTGCTAAACCAAAAGCTGTTGATGAAGAAAATAAACCGGAGTAATTGAAAGAGAATCATTTATTTCAACAAATTTTGTTTCATCTACAAAAATCACTCATGACCGCTTACGAAACACACATTTTTATTTGACTTTTATATCATTTACTTTCATAAAAAAAAAGACTAATCAGGTTATTTTGATTGCAATATCAAACACATTAATATTTAAACAACCATATCTGTAGATTAAATATGAATTGATGAACTTAGTCCCTCCACTTTGGACTCACGACTTAACTATAGGTTTCCCACAATGCAAGCTTTGAATGAATGATTACACACAGAAGTTTCGCTGAATGAGTTGGGTTTAAAACCAAAAAAGTTCCTCACACCCTTAACGAAGAAGCTAATTCACACAATCGGTTATTACCAAGTAAGTAGCTGGTGATACTTGGCTCAGAATTTAATGGCTAATCAAAAGTTTGTCAGATTAATCCTACAATTTTGCAAAGTCCCGTTTTCAAGTTCTTTATGATACAATTAATTGAACTTGCCAGTTTGTAGAGTTTGGCGATCTAGTTACTATTGCTGGCACAGCCAGAAAAGCGTCCCACATCTCACTCAGCTGCGCTGGCATAGTCTTTCTATTTTACATTTATTAAAGTTGTGGGTGATGATATGATATAGCGAAAACTCGATTGTCGAACTAAGATGGGATACGATTGCAGTAGCCATGATGAATTTAATCAAAACTCAGTAATGGTGGATGCTAACTCTTATTAGATTGCGCTTCGTTGACTCAACTTGAGTCTATAATATTGATTAATTTAATCTTCCTTGTGACCAATATATCTTGAGCCGAAAGACCAATGTTTGACTACCACACTTTTAATCTCAATATACTCAATATTTACATCTTTTGAAATAACAACCTTTTTGTTCACAGTAGCAGCAACTCAAAGAGTCCGAATAGATAGCCTTCTCTTCGCTGAGGGATATCTATCATTCGATGCTTATCTATCATTTTTCTTTTTATCACGAACACAATGAAAAACAAGAAAAACAAGAAAAACAAGAAAAAAAAAACATTTCAGAACAAAACTTTTGTTCTCGATAAAAATCACTGTCGTTCGTTGGTTTTAACAATTGAAAACTATTCATCACCAGATCATATCGGTTTGACAACTGTGACACATCGCTATTCGTTTCCCGCTGTTCTGATGTCGCCTTTATCAATCTAGATAACTTATCTAAGTTTTCTTTTTTTTTAGATAAGATCAACAACATCAAGGTTCTTCAAGTGGGTTTTCTCGAACATTGTTGTGATCGCCAAAGACTACTACTATATATAAACTGTTGTCCACACATCTCAGCTGTTTCGGTTTGAGCATTTTGAAATCATATGAACTGACCATAATCAACATTTTTGGAAATCATGAAGTGGTCTCTCAGAAATTTGATCTATGGTAATGATCCAACAAAATCAGAAGCTGAAAAAAAATTGTTAGTTAAGATTGATTGCTTGGTATTGCCTTTCATCTGCTTGAATTATTGGATCAACTATGTGGACAGAAGTAACGTCGGTAATGCTTATGTATCTGGTATGAAGGAAGATATCAACATCGTTGGTAATCAGTACAACATCATCAACACTTGTTTCACCGTTGGTTATATCGTATTTATGATACCAAATAACATTGCCTTGATCAAATTCCCACCGAGATACTGGCTATCATTCTGTTGCTTAGCATGGGCATTGTTGACCTTAGGTATGTATAGAGTCACCAGTGCCAAACAACTCTACGTCATTAGATTTTTCCAAGCTGGTTTTGAAGCGTCAACTTTCACCGGTAGTCATTTGATATTGGGATCTTGGTATAAGGATACCGAATTGACAAAGCGATCTGCCATCTTTACGAGTTCAGGTTTGATCGGGAATTGTTTCTCTGGGTTGATGCAAGCAAAGATATATACAAATTTGGATGGTCATAAGTTTGGTGCTGAGAGATTAGCAGGATGGCGTTGGTTATTCGTTATTGATTTCTTCATCACTTTACCAATCCTCGTTTATGGTTTTTTTTTCTTCCCAGATGTACCACTGAATTCAAAATCAAGGTTCCTTAACAAGGAAGAATTAGAACTTGCCGTTGAAAGATTACCTAAACGTGAAAAGACCAAATTGGACTTGACAGTATTTAAAAGAGTTCTTGGTCGTTGGCATTGGTGGTTGTTTTCCCTGCTTTGGGCAGCTGGTGGTGAAAACGAATCATTTGCTACTAATACTTTACTTGCCATCTATTTGAGATATTTCAATTGGTCTGTCCAGAATAGAAATTACTACCCCATGGGGGTTTACGCAGTTGGTGTTGTGTCAACCATAGCCTGTGCATGGTATGTTGACCTGACAGGAGCTCGGAAACATTACCAATGTGCAATCCTTATATCCGCCGTGTTGATCATCAGCTCTATCTTACTATTAACTCATCCAACTAATGATAGCTATGTATTTGCCGCCCATTACCTTTCAGGAGTGTCTTACTCAGGTCAAGCTACTTTCTTTGCATGGGCCAACAAAGTAACTCAGACAGATTTGGAAGAAAGAGCTATAATCTTGGCCTCGATGAACATGTGGTCTGGACTGGTTAATCTGTGGTGGTCAATTATATTTTACGCTGCAGATGATGCACCGGATTGGTATAAGGGCTGTTACGCCATGATTGCAACCACCATCGTTGGTGCCATCATAGCTGTTGCCATCAGAAT
The DNA here is from genome assembly GCA_030557235.1 of Nakazawaea populi. Classification (NCBI taxonomy): domain Eukaryota; kingdom Fungi; phylum Ascomycota; class Pichiomycetes; order Alaninales; family Pachysolenaceae; genus Nakazawaea; species Nakazawaea populi. The sequence goes on along the minus strand of JAKTVN010000008.1, from coordinate 268,685 downwards.
TTTACAAACAAGAGAAGAGAAACTGAAAGACCCATACCCTGAGCACTTATTTGATGAAGAGGTTTCCACTAGCAACACTAGTGATGACAACGATATTCAAAAAGTGAACGATGTTGCAGAGATTAAATCTTGATGTTTTAGTTCTTCCCTTTTCCTCTTTTCCACTTTTATGGCTTAATTTATTATTTTTTTACATAGCTTCTTCTCTCTCAATTCAATTTTTCTTCTATCTATTATAATTTAGAGTTGATCACTATCAATATCATCAATTTTCATGCCGATCAATCATTCATTATCAATCATCTTACAATTGATTTTTAGTCGTGTATAAATTTACAAAACTTTAGGGGCTCTCCATTACTTAGTAAGATTAGTAATAGTCGTTTGTAATCTCATCTTTCACTAGTGACAATCTATTTATCTATTTAATTTGCCTTGTATCCTCCTGTCAAACTCGTTTTAAGCAAATTTTAAACTCATCATTGGTTCAAATTAAACATACACTTAGATAAAAATGCTTTATTCAGCCATCAGAGTACCTGCTAAAGCTATTCCAGCCACAGCTGCTGTTATCATGGTTCACGGATTAGGAGATTCCGGTTCTGGTTGGAAATGGTTGGCTGATGCCGCTAGAAAAAGCAGCGAGTTTGATCACGTCAAATTTGTATTTCCAAATGCACCATCCATCCCACTCAGTGGGAGACAAGGAATGGAGATGCCATCATGGTTTGATGTTCGTAACCTGCCTAGAACTGCCGAGTACTCAGATATTGATGGTTTCTTAAAATCGGTTGATGTCATCAAGGGTTTGATCAAGGAACAAGTTGATGCCGGTATTCCAGCTGAGAAGATCATCCTTGGTGGATTCTCACAAGGAGCTGCATTGACTTTATCTACAGCTGCCACTTTAGAATACAAGATTGGTGGATTTTTGGTTCTTTCAGGATTTTCACCAATTTCTGATGCATTGGTCCCACATCTCAATAAGGCTAACGTTGATACCCCAATTTACGAAGCCCATGGTACTTCAGATCCAATCATCCCATACAAGGAGGCTCAAGATGCTTTCGAATTTATGAAGAAAAATATTGGATTCACCAAGCACGAGTTCCACACTTTCCCAGGTATGGGTCACACCACCTGTGAACAAGAACTTGGTGAAATTTTTCAATTCTTTGGTAAGGTTTTACTTTAAAACATGTTATAGAGTATAATTGGTATTTATATAGATAAAAAAAAAAGTATTTATTGTTCCTGAATCTGTCGAACACAAACCTGGATCAGTCCTTGTATTGGATGATCTTGCTCAACTCCTTCATGATCGAAACAACTTTTTCCTCCTCCATTCGGCGTCCAACAACTTGAATGGAGATTGGACCACCGATAGACTCCTCCGCATTGTATGACTTCCAGACTCTTTCATCAATTTCGTTTCTTGGCTTGTAATCAACGTCTTCGACGTCAATCTTAGGGTCAACTTTAGAAACTGGTACGGTGCCTGCACTATAGTCCAATGCATTGAATGGCGATGTGTACCCAACGTAGCAGATCTTATCGTGAGCTACAGCAGCATATGGAGTAGCTGGTAAGATGATAGCGTCCATTGGTCTCCCAGTCGAAGTTCTTTCAGCAGTGGCCAACCAACGATCGAGATACTTCTTCAGAAGAGTGGTGTTTTCAGCTTGAAGATCCCATAACTCGGAACAGCCCATTTCTGTTGCTGTTGCGTACATTTGCATGCCATCTGGGAAGGGTTCTCCTGAAAGTTCGTTGTACTCTCTGCAATGTTTAGCTCCATCGGATAAGAAATAAGCAGTGATGATGTTAGCCAAACGTTGATGGTCTTGTGCTTCCCATTCGATTACTTCGTGACCTGCAGCTTTGATCTTAGCCACAGCTTCCTTCATACCTCGTCTGATAGGTGGAGTAGGTTTAACGTAACCATCATCGTAACAGACACCAAATACCAATTTCTCAGGCAATTGGATTTTTCTCCATGGTAAATCAATCACTTTACCATCGTATAAGTATGGTTGAGCGCCCAAGACTTCTTTGCAATACAATTCGAGTGACTCAATCGACATTGCCAAAGGTCCATTAACACTGTTAACACTGACTAATCCTGGGAGACCAGAACGAGCTCCATAAGTTGGGAAACGACCAAAAGTTGGTCTCAAGCCGTACAAGTTTTGAAATGCAGCAGGTATTCTGATGGAACCCCCAATATCTGAACCAACACCCAATGGAGCACCTTTCAACCTCAACACAGCAGCCTCACCACCCGAAGAGCCACCACAGGTCAAATCACGATTCATTGGATTCAAAGTCCTCCCGTAAAGATTGTTGTAAGTATCAGCCATCATCATGGCTGTTGGCACGTTGGTCTTCATATAGAATACACAACCTAATTTACGAAAGATCTTGACCAAAGCACTGTCTTCTTTGAAACCTCCTTCAGGATTGAAACTCCAGCCAGTGAAACCAATGGTTGTTGCCTGTCCAATAACGTTCAAGTTGTCTTTCAAAGACATAGGCAATCCATGAAAGGGACCGACCAACTCCCCCGTTCTTGCTAAATGGGCATCCAACAGCCTAGCTTGCTCCAAACCTTCTTCGATAAAAACTTCTGAGAGACAATTGACCAATTGATGAGCTATTGTAGCCCTGTGAGCAAATGCCTTGGTCACTTCGTATGAACTCCATTCTCTGCTGTGAAGTTTTGATAAAAGCTTCGAAACATCTGATTCGGTAATCTCAATTTCTTGTTCGGTAAGAAGACCACTCTCAACTGGGAATTTGGTCACATCTTTGATTGAGCTAGGTGGTAATTGCTCTTGTGGGATGATCCACTCTGTTGGAAACTTGGAATTTCTTTCTGCGACTTTTCTCAGTGCAATTTCTTTGTAACTTTTGACAGTCATTTTCAATGTGTAAATATGGTTTAGCTTAAAAAGTGAGGAACAAAGAATACAGTTTTGTGGCAGAATTCAGTTATATACAAGTTGTTACTGAAGCGACAACTTTTTCGCCATCTATACGTGAAAGCCTTATCTCTGATCCATGATGGTGGAAATTTTGAAAGCCAAAAAAAAGTCAAAGTGACACAAAAATAGTGACATTCGGAATGGAAATCTGATATTCTGAAACCAACTCGGTAAAAGATAACAAATCGATTTTTTTTGCTTTTCGGGGTCGAAACAATTATAAAAAGGGATCGACTCCCTCCCTGATCCTGTGACCACACAATTAACAACACTGATCAGTCACAGGATCTGGCATCATCTAGGATTTCGGGTAAGTGGCGACTTCGCCTCCAACTGCTCGTTTTGATAGATCTTCTGCTTTTCACTGATAACGATTTTTATCAAATTCGACGATCGGCTACCAACAACGACTCATTCGAGCAAGAGGTGACATTTGAATGAGTGGCATGAGTTGAAAAGAGTAGTTTTAAGTCGTGGTGTCGGGTATAAGCTTCCGCAATCTTGGAACATTGGAGAAAAAGAAATAGCCAGTTCTCGAAAAATATTGTCAAAAAATTGTTTGTGGGAGGGTTATCAGCTTAATAATCGTATAAGCAATAAAAGCCAGTTTTTTTCGTATCTCAAAACAGTTTAGATACCAAGAATGATAAGCTCCAACAAGAAACCCATTTTCTCAACAATGATTTAACAGTTTATGTGCTACAAAAAAAAATACTTATGTGCCGAATTTATATCCAAGTGTTGCAAAGCTGAATGCATTTTTAGAGCAGTATCCTCCAACGAAGCTATGTGATATTATCAAATACCTTTCACTGGAACATGGTAGCGTACTAAATTCAAGGCAGTACAAAATATTCGTCACAGCTGAAACACATCTCATACTGGGACTGCACAAACTTTTTTAAGATTAATATGCTCCCAACATACTCAGTCTCGAGGACGCTCTTGACCCCAGTATTGATGAGGTCTGATGTAATCGTGAACGCCAATATTTTACGTACTCATTGATTTAGTGATGACTCTTCCATATCGAGTACTAGAAAGTTCAGCACCCCGCCATCCCTATCTCAACTTCCCCTCCGCACCTGTCTGTGTATGTCATCGGGCATCGACATTTGAGCGTTGTTACACGATAAATACAGAAGCAGAGAGACAACCTTCAAAATTCTCAAGTGGGTAAGACTGTTGTTAGTTAAGATTATCATATTATAATAATCTGATGCATAATAAACGACTTTTAAAGAGATCTGTTATGGTTATATAGACAGCCCCGGTTGCTGATTCAAAAGCAACGCGATAAGAAATATCTTTGCTGATAACAACAGTATTAGTATGAAACCCACGACCCTCTTGCTCCGAAGCCGAAGAGGTAAACAAATTAAGTCTGCTTTTAATTTCTCACTCGCTCCGCAGTTATATATTTAATTATAAACAACAATATTTGTATTGATTGTTTATATTCAATCACACCCATCACTGACGTAGAATCGATCATCGATTCTAATCCCTAATCCCTTTCAATATAAAACCTGCTAAACACGCAATTCAACTTACTTTTTGTCTGTTATAGCTCACATCGTTATCTCAAAGTTACCATGTTTCAATTTACTTCCTTCTTTCGTGGTTCGAGGCCATCAAAACCAGTTGAAGATGACAAGAGCGTACCAAGGACACTAGAAATCAGTGTTAGCGCTGCGGAGGGCGAAGACGACTTCATGGAGATAACCAAGAGAAGAAAGACCTATTTGGAGGTTGCTAAGGAGGCGTTGTACTCACAATCGCCACTGACCGGTATTCACTCCAGAGATGGTACCACGCCAGTCTTTTCCATCGTCACAAAGAAAGCCAACAAGCCAATCACTAAGGCCAAGAGGAACTTTGCTGGTGATGAATTGATGGGACAATTTGATGACTTTGAAGCCATCACGTACGATTTGAAGAAGAGCAATCGTCACGTTTTGAAGCTCAAGAATAGAAAGCCACCTGCATACTACAAAGCTTTGAAGTCTAGAAAGGCAACATCTGTAACCAGATCCGGCCACGGAGCTGCTGTTGATCAGTAGTTCATCAGGTGTCGTGTTGATGTCTCAGGTAGAGCGAACGGTTGCTTGCGATAATAGCCTCCTGTTATCTCTCATTTTTTTTTTTTTCCTTTTCTTTGTGAGAGCCCCCATCCTATGAACGCCAAAAACCGACACATTCCGGAGTTAAATCCGTGCCATCATCAATACCCTTCACGTGGGTTTCACCAATTATTTATAAAACAACAAATCTTCATTTCTTCCTCGATGGTGTGCTTAAGATAGATGATGAAGTTATCTTTGTATTCATACTCTATATTTATATATGATCAGAATTAAATGTCATTTAGATCAGTTGCTCCAGTATTTTTTATATCTCTAGGGGCCGCCGTTCGTAAGCGCCCCCATATCTTATACAAATCTAGATGAAATTGTTAAATAATGCTATCAACGTTATGGTTTTTGAACTTCTTATTAGCGCGCTCGAAACTTTTGATGTTGAATCTACTGCCTATGATATCAAATTCCACCATCTGCCCCTCACTATTCTCTTCTTCTGGTTTAATCGAGGTGGAAGAGACCGGTATGAGCATTTGAAATATGGTGTTCTTCTTCGGTATGATTCTTAGTCCACCAACCTGCTCTCTAACAGACCACTGGACGCTGAATTCTTTTTCCTTTTCCAACTTCGGCACTTCAACGTCGTTCTTCCATCCATCACTTCTCGGTACCACCATGATGAAATTATTCTGAGACTCCCAAATAACAATACCACCAATGTTGACAACATTGGTGTTAGTAGACGCTGTAACAGTCAAATAGGAACCGATCATATCAGCAGACGATAATTTTGAGAGCATGTTTGTTATGTCGGACTGCTGGAATTTCTCTTCAGCTTTCGTAATTTGTATCAAACTTTTGATATAATCATTCCAAAGATCATTCAATTGTAAAAAATCCTCGAATTTGAGTAATTTCTTGAACTCCCTCAATGACTCTAGTTGTGTATTTGGTTTCCTTAACTCGTTTTCAATATGCCTTTGCAAGGACAAATTATTTTTTATGAACAATTTGAATTCATTTCTCGTTTTAGACTTGTTATACTTATTATTATTCTTAACACTTCTATGCTTTAATTCATGCATCAAATTCTTTGCCTTCTCTTTTCTCCCATTTTTAGTCCCATAGTGTGCTGGTTTCAAAACTAAGAAATTTTTCTGATCACCAGTGGCAGAATATCTCTCCTCCAAAGTTTTCAAGATTTTGGATTCATTCTCAAATGTTCGACATCTTGATAGAAGCTTCTTCTCTATCAAATTGGAGTTCTTGCTCATGTCTCTCGCTGAGTCTGTATGTATCAATGTTTCGACGGATGCCTCTAATAGATTTGGGGAATTAAATTTTTTTTTTTTTTTCCAAGTCTGATTTACAATTTTCAGATGATACTTAGCGGAGCGATGCACAACATGATCAGGAGAGCTCTAGTGCTACCAAAATTATCACCTCGAATACCATTTTCACTGCGGTCACTTGCCAGTAAGATTCCAGGACCAACTCAAATACCTTTTCAAGATGACTTGACATCAGATTCAAAGGAAGAACTCCTAGATCTCTTCCCTAACTTGGAAGGATTCATGAACATGGGTGAAGAGGCCTCTAAAGAATCATTTGGAAGCAGAATATTGCAAAATTCTTCAAAGGAATATGACTTTTCGGAAATACCCATGTTAGAGGAAGGTAATTTTGAGACTGAATTCCACAATTCTGCTCCTGGAGAAGAGTTGGAAGACTCTTTCAACACAATGCAAGAATCACCAAGTTACATCACTAAAAATTATACTGTTAACGAGCTCCAAGAGATGCAGCAACTAACTAATATGAATAACATCATCACAATTCCGAAACGACAAAATGTCAATCTTACCGAGCTCTCCAGCTTTGTAGTTAAGTTACATAAAAATGACACAGATCCTCAGTTCAACAACAACATCATCGATTTATCCCAGTTTCTGCTCAACAACAAGCCAACAGTTATAATATCCAAGTTCAACAATCCTTTTTTGAATTTGGCAATTGAGTATTACATCTATGACAATATGCCCACTAATAGAGACGGTGTTACGAGGCTTGTCTTGTACAAGAACAAGCCTTGTATTGTCATTGGTAAGAATCAGAACCCTTACAAAGAGATCAACTTGCATTACGCTAACGTTACAAATACCCCGATATTGAGAAGACTATCTGGTGGCGGTACTGTGGTACACGATATGGGAAACTTGAATTTCTCATTCATGACCAAGAAAAACCTGTTTGATAGGACAAATTTCACAAATCTGGTGATTGAGAATTTGAACTTGTTAGTTTCAAATGAAGAGATTATCATTAACGATAGAGTGATCAATTTGCCCAAATTTCCCTTGAACACCATTCTGAAAGGAGATATAGTGAATACTTTGAACGGTAACAAAATCAGTGGCTCTGCTTATAAATTGTCAAAGGGTAAGTTTCTTCATCATGGTACGATGTTGGTTGATTCGCAATTAACCAATTTGGGAAAGTTGCTCAGACTCACTGAATCACGAAGAAAAAGCATTGTCGCCAGTGGCACAGACTCTATACCATCCAAAGTGGAAAATTATGGGATAGATGAAGATTTGTTTTTATTCACGTTGTCCAATTCATTTCAACATCACTATGGTGATGAAAGTGTTGATGGGCATGGGGAGAACGTTTTTGTCATAAATGATTACAGGAGTATACCTCACGAAGTGTTCATGAGGGCTCAAGAGTTATCATATTGGTCTTGGGTATTCGGCAAAACTCCCTTGTTCACACAAACATTGGTTCATGACGAGTTCAGCATCACCTTTGAAATCAACAAGGGTCACATCAAGTCGATGAAATTGGAAACGAGCGGCAGCATCGATAAATACGAAAAGTGTTTCCATGGGTTGCAAGAGAAGATTTTACAAGGAGTGGAGATTAAGTATATAGGTAAAGAGGTGGGTCTGCACTTGGCCGATTATGAGTTGTCCCAATGGCTCAGTTGGCAGATCGACTTCAGGTCGGACTACAAGAATTTTGAATTGGACATAGATAAATAGATGAACACGTGAAATGATATCTCTATAAAAACTTTTCGTATTGGTGATTGGCTTTCTTGGTGCCATGTGGGTTTTCTTCTTTTGGCGGTCATTGATCGCTTGAAAATTCTCGTTAGATAATACAACCTCACATCTTTTCCTTGTTGATCAAACGTTTAAAACTGCGAATCTTTTATTTCAGCGTATTAAAAAAATTTTTATAAATCTATAAATTGTCATTTTACAAACCCATGTCCGTATTTGTAGTACTTCCAAAACTCAAAACGTTACTGAATGTCCTCCATTGAGGGTTATCTGACACCAGCAGTTGGATTTGAGTCGAGTCGGTGCCGCCTGTGAATCCGTTTGAAACGGGCATCATCGCATTTACTGGAATCCCACTATTCAACACTGTCTGATGCTGTGGTTTTAGCTGCAGTTGCTCTTGTTGTTGTTGTTGACGATGATGTTGAGTGATAAGATCAATATCAATGTTGTCACAATCATTGGTGGTCACATGTTTTGGCCCTAGGTAATTGATAGTGAGTTGGTTTGGGGCAAGTTCTTCCATAGGGTGCTTTGTGTGCTCTTTGTGGGAATAGACGATCTTAAAATTGCCATCAATGGAGTTGTAAAATAATGCTAGCTTACTCTTACAATCCTCCGTCTTCCTGTTGTCGATAGTTGGTAATTTTCTGTAATGAGAATCTTGTCTGCAGTAATGATTAATGACAAAATTACCGTTTTGTGAAACATCTCTCCTCTTTCTTGCATATTGATAGTCGGTGATTTTGCTTATCTTATCAGCAAACTTGATGAGTTGTTCATCAATTTTTTGCCTCAAGAGTTTAGCCTGATCGATGTTTTTCAACTTTGGTGTGACTTGAAACTGACTCAGAAGATGAGGAAGATCTCTTAACATTGAAAATTTTTGATCTTTGAAGTTTCTGTAAGCTTGAAGAGCATCATGTTGATCAATGTTATATTCCACAAATATTTTTGATACTTCATCCTGTAATTTGGATGAGGTGATAGAGTTAAGTTCGAACAATCCCTTGGATGGGGATAACAACAATTTTTGAACTATCATATCCAAGAAACGCAGACTATTTTGAATTACAAATGATCCTGATTCAGTTTGGTTTACCACGATTAACCCTACCCTTTTCTCCACGTAAATACCAACGAGGGATAACAACGGTGTAGTCACCAAGTTCAGCGACTTTAAAGAGGTATATGATGCCACCACTGGTGCTATCTCCAAGTTTTCAATATGATTTTTCATCGCTTCATCGTCTTCTCCAGAAACATTTGTGATGAAACCCCTTCTCTTCACCACTGTCTTTGCACCAATAGAGACAAAGTTGAAATGTTTCGGGAATCTTGGAACTTCTTGCTCCGATAGCACTGTTTGAAAAATGGCATCAGTTTGCTCATCTATTTTGCGATGTGATATATATTGAAGAAAGCTGCTGAACGAATCAAATCTTTTAAAATGGTCCTCATTAGGATTTTCCACTGCAAAAGATGGGTTCCCCATAATCTTCCTCTTCTTTGTAGTTCTCTCTTTTTTATTTTTCTCCCTTTTCTTCTTTCTACATTCAAGACACCATCGATACTTCTCGTCGTCTATCTCAGTCCTGAAGGGGAGCTCACACCTTAAACATAGTTTGTTTCTTTGCAGATTAACTGCAACGGGTGCACCTGTTGAAGGAATCAACAACACAGAATCGCCACCACTTACTTCCATGGGGACAGTACACCTCTCATACTCAGCATAATCTGAGTTGTTAGCCACGGTGGTCATTTAAGTACGCTCTATAATTTATGAATCAGATGAGGCAACACTCTCTCTGACTGATTTTTTTTTTGTTGTGTTTTGTTTTTTTTGAATTTTCTTTTTATCATTTTTTTGAAAGAGTTAGTTGAATTGATATCTGCTGGCTGAGGTTTGAAGTGAACAAGAGAGTACACACAACAAGTATGTCTGATGGTAATGTGCTATCATTTAATAAAAAGAAGAACAATAGGAGGAAGTTGTTGAAGGAATTTTATAAACTTCAAGAATTAAACAAGAAGGAGTTGGAAAATTTGAACAATTCAAATGGAACATCAGCAGCGGTTACACCAAATCCAGTAGTACCGACAACGACGGCTTCAAATTCTGTTCCTGCGAATGAGGAAGATCTTACATTGGCAAATTTTGATGAGTATGTCAAGACCAAAAGCTTCAAAACATTGATAATGAAGGAGAATCTGTTGACAGAAGAATTAAATTCAAATCAAGGTGAGATTAAATCCATCATTTACAACAATTATTATGAGTTGATCAAGATAAGTAATTATTTGGAGAATTTAAAGAATGGGACCGATGCGAACAAGATGACAAATGAATTTCAAGGAGAAGAAGAAGAACATAATAATACAACAACAGATGAATTTGAAGATGACGATACCAATTTTACAATAGGAGTTGATGATGAAGATGATGGACAAGATACCACACTCAAAGTGTTGAGCAATATTAGGCTGAATATAGCATCTATCAAATCACAGGACCTTCACATATGATATATATATTCATTGCTCTATTTTCTTAAGGCTAAGCCAGACCAATGAAGTTTAGCGATTATAGATCTTTGAATTACCTAATTAGGAAAGATAAAGCAACACAAAAAAATGGCGGCAGGTGATTATGTAAGAAATGTATATTTGTATTATTTGAGGAGTTGAATTAAAAATGAAAGAATAGAAAATATGATTCCAATATTCATCAAACATTGAGTGATTATGTAAATATATATAGATATATACATACATTATACATATGGTTCACTCACTCTTAATAACTTCTTCTTCTTCTTTTGTTTTAAATTGTTCGAATTTCTCCCGCGGGCCAAATGAGACAACGATTTTTGAGTTTGCAATACACTACCTTTTAGTTTTTTAAAAACTTTTATTATAATTTTAAACCAATATACTTTACAAATTGACAACAAAAAAAGAATGAGATATATTGATATGATGATAGATATATGACAAGTGTATCTTTGATCTCATATGTGTGTATGAAGCTGACGAAGAGGATCTTTTTCTAACAATCCAATTAAATTAAATTAAAAAGGATAAATGAAGGGCATTTATACTATAAAGGGGGGGGGGGGGACTCACCCCATCTAAAGAGGGGGCAGCCCTTTACACTTTTTATTCTTGAATAGAAAGCCCCTAAAACTATTAAAGTATACTCTCTCACGGAAGTGAGCAGAGAAAGTTCGTAATCTCTAGATATATTATATCAGATATTTACACCACTAACCACTACATATTGCACATCATCATCAACCATATATATCACACCATTACTCGACCATTTTTCATTCCATTCAAGTCTTCTGTGAACAATGGAATTAATGGACGGGATTCTGTCTCCTCTATTCCCACAACTGGCCTTATCATCTGAAACTTCACTCAAGTTACCTACAAAACCCTTGGCTCATTCGGGCTCAGTACTGTTATACTTAATTTTAGCTGAAAAAAATTTGTACATTCAAGGTTTTGAAGAAAATGAATTCAAAGAAAGACCACCACTGTTGTTAAGAGGTTCACTTTTCATAAAAGTGACAAAACCAGTCAAGATCAAACTGATAAATTTGAAATTCTCTGGTGTAGCGAAAACAGATTGGCCCGAAGGTATACCACCAAAGAAGACGGAATATCTGGAAACTCATCAGTTAATCCAGCATAACTGGCCCTTCTTCAACTCAAATATAACAATCAACGATCCCAACAAGGGTGCCAATATCTACAGGCCAATCGACTCACCCAATGAAGAAATTTCCAGTTTGAGTTTGGAACCATTGACAATTAATAGTAGTAACACCAACAATAACAACTGCAATAATAGCAATAACAATAGCAACAAAGACAGTTCAGGTTCTCTTGCAAATGTTTTGAGAAGGGCTACGTCCCCATCTCCGATACGGTCATCTCGGTCTCGTTCTAATACAACTAACAATAATGCCGCTTCTAGTTTGTTCAGTCATTTAACAGGTACAAGCAGTAACGTTTTAGATACAGTATCTTCAAACGATTTACTGTCTATCAGATCAGTTGAAACTATTGGTGATGCTGTCTCAAATAAAACTTTTCAACCAGGTGACTACATATACAATTTTGAATTACCTATTCCAGCATCAACTCCTGAATCGATATCAGTTACTTTTGGTTCGGTGAGTTACGTCTTGGAAGCATCAGTTGAAAGATCTGGAGCTTTCAAAACTAGCATCTCAGGAAGGGAAACTATCAATATCATAAGGACTCCATCTGATTTATCATTAGAAGAAAATGAACCCATAGCTATAGTGAGAGATTGGGAAGATAGATTACGTTATGAGATAGTCATTGCCTCCAAAGCTGTGGTACTAAACACTTTTCTTCCATTAGCCTTCAAGCTAACTCCATTAGAAAAAATTCAACTCCACCGAATTCGTGTTTATCTAACAGAGAATTTGGAATACTATTGTCGTCATAAAAAAATTCATAGATTAGAACCTACGAGGAAGTATTTGTTATTGGAGCATAAACCGGAAAGTGGTACTACATCGTTGTTGGGAGACAATGAGATCACTGCAAGAGAACTCGAGTTTCAAGTGTATGTGCCGGAGAAATTGAATGATAAACAAAAATTACATCCAGATACTTCATATTCCAATATTCAATCACACCATTGGATTAAAATTTGTTTGAGATTGTCAAAACCAACTCCTACAGATGAAAATCCTAATAAGAGGAAACACTATGAGATCACAATAGATTCACCAATTCATATCTTATCACCTATGGCCACACATGCAAATACCCTTTTACCATCATATGATCAGGCGGCTCCCTTAGGTATGGATTACTTGAGTAACCCTCCTTTGTCTCCCAACGTTGTACTGGTGGACAATTCCTTAGATGCAATGATATCTTCACCTCACAGATCCAATCATCTGATATCAGAGGAACCATATTATCACCCTCCAAACATGAACTTGGGCTCCAATCTTTACAAACCATTAAATGTACTGCCTGAACTTTTATCCCCACAGGCACAACCATTTTCCCCAATTGTGTCACCAGAAATGGCTGCTCTTTCGCCAAACCTACATGCCTTGAGTAGCCCTGGTCTCACTGGATTGAACTCTCCTTCAATGATGGCTAGACCAATTCATTTTTTGAGACGTCCTTCAATAAATCCACCACCTTTCAGTGCAGACTCCCCACCACCACCATGTGATGATGAACCCCCAGCTTATCAGGAAAGGGATGATTCTCATTCTCATAAGCTGCGTGGCAGTGAAACTGATATCGGTGAGACATTTGCATTCTTGGGATTATCACCAGATTTGCCAAATTCAATACTGAGAGCTACAAGCCCTGTACGGTCGAGATCGGCTTCTAGAATGAAATTTCCTACGACTAAAAGAACAGATCCAGGATCAGCTTCTGGTTCATCAACAAAGCTCGATTCAAGTTCAACTCCAAACCATGTTGTTGGTGTATCACCCCAAAAGTCATCAATTCCAGCTGTCCCATCACCAACAAGGCCCATTCCTCTGCCTGTTCTGAGGTTACCCAAGACGGCAGAATCATTTTTGAATGATTTGGATGACGAAGATGTTTCAACAGCGTTCCCATCATTGATTCCTCAGACTGGTCAACCACTGACCCAACTGCTGCTGCCGCTGCTGCCTACTCCACTGTTGATTCCATCTATTGATATATCACCAAAGTTGGGACATCAAACAGCTTTTCCACAACCACATATCCCTACAAACACATTGAGTCCAACTTCGTCAATTGCATCATCCAGCCATTCAACTTCGAGCAATGACACTCTGTTCGATCCGATAGGAGAGCCATTGTTGAACTCAATTACATCTACATCGACTGTAGATCATCATGCCACGATTTCAAGAGATAGACTTCAAAGTGTACTGAGCAGTATGGATATCACATCTATGTATGCGAACAACAACAATACCAATACATCTTTGATCAATTCTCAGAGATCAGAATCGATTTGGCATCCGCTAGATTCGGATTTTTCAAATATAAACAACCCACATTTGTACAAGAGACCTGTATTCAATCTCAAATATGGTAACGGTGTTAATAATAATAATAACAATAACAGCAACAATAACAGCATTCATTACGAGGATAACGATCCACATGCAAGGGTACTCACGGAATCTGAGAGACATATGAGTTTTGGAGTAGAACAAATCGAGCCGGCATTACAACTACCACTGTCTCCATCGATGACCACTATATCGAAAGCACTGTCCTCTTCATTGAGCAATACTACTGATTCTACGGGAACAGAAGCTGTCACGACTTCTGTAACTGATCCATTACCCTCTTCATTGAGCGCTAGTAACACTACTGATTCTACGGGAACAGCAACTGTTACAACTTCGACTCCAACAACAGCTACATCGGAGGTGGTTCCACTGGAATCTATCACCACCACCACAGGCCAAGGTCATGACTCGGCAAGTGCGAGTTCTGATGGAAGGTCATTGAATTCAAACAACAGCTCTTCAACTTTAAAGAGTAATACTATCAGTGCGGACGACGATGAAGACATTTCGTCTGAGCTGATTCCACATCAGGCTGCAGTACATCATCATCCAGTGGTTGGTCTTCCAGAGCCAAGAAAATTCTCTAGTACGAGTTCAACAAGGCAAACTTCAACAAACCAGGATGCTGCATATTGAACGGTGAGGTTATATTGAATTTTTTATATTTTTTTTGGTTACTTAGTGTTTAAGTTGTGAAAAGCTGGAATGCATTCATCATTTGTTAGGCGACTTGTCTATTACGGACTAAGTGACTTCGATTTCCGATTGATTCATTATTAACAATTTTGATTTGCAGTTTTTTTAAAAAAGAATTTATATCTGATAATTCATTTCTGGTAGAGAGGGGAAATTAATTGCATTTTTTTTTTTTTTAACATCAAGTTATCTTTCTTATACATTTAAATATTTCATTTATCATTCAGACTATTTGTTGTAAGTTTTTTCGGGTAAGCACTTTGAGATCAAAGACTCTTGACAAGTTGGTCAAACTCCTGGTTGTTCCATCTGACATATTTCTCTGAATGTTTGAAGTAATCAGCAGCATATTTGTCATGAAATCTATGGTACAAAGGCATGATGAATGATATTTCACCACTCAAATACTCTTTTATTGCAGGATCTGCAATCTTGAATGATCTATGTACTCTGACGATTTCTTCAAATTCTTCGTTAAACTTCTTGAATTTTTCCTTGATGATATCCTTCTCCTTCGATTGAGACGATTTATCTGTGTTGATAACGGTTACATCCATAAGATGAGCAGCAACTTTTTTCCAATTCTCAAGAAAAAATCCAAGAAATCTCTTCTTTATTCTCCCCAATCTTTCCATACCAACATTTCCCAAAACCCTTTGAATATCAGATCTTTCGATAATAGCATCAACAACAAAAAAATTCGTTATCAAAAAACAACCCAATACATTTCTCTTCAAAAGCGCCTTCGCTTTCACTTCCAATGAGATCAATATGGCATCAATGGCATCACTATAGAAACTCGATAATAAAAATTTGGCATCATTGCTCTCAATCTGTTTAGAAGATGGTGCCACAGATGAATATACACTGACCCAAATAGGCTTGGGATTAGTAGGTATCCATGAACCAGGTTTCATACCACTGATAGCAATCAAAGATGGATCCTTATAATCACTGAATTTTCTCAATCTAGACATAGTTTCGACAGTTACATCACTGACACTTGTCTCATTGGCAATTGATTGCATGGTAGAGTACCTTGTATCGATACCTTTTAAAAACTCCAAGAATAATGATTGAGTAAGCAATCTTGCAGTATCCAAACTCTTCTTCAACAGGGAATATGAGGGAGAATCAGGGGGTGTTTCCTTCATCATTTTGTTGAGAGATTCGATCAATTCAAAAGTGAGGTAACCATGTGTGACGATATTGCTTTCAACAAATGAAACTAAAGTTCGTATTATCCTGTTGTAATTGGCTATCCCAGCATTGACAACTTGATTCAATTGAGCTTGAAAATTCTCTTCTCCATAAAAATCTTGCATGAGCAATCTCTCATTAATAATAAAGCATATGAGAGCCTCGGTATAATTTGTTATACCATTTGAATTTTTTTCATACAGTGTTTTGACTTTAGAATCTACTTTGGTGAATGGCTCCAACATCAGCATCGAGTCAACAATCTGTTTCGATCTGCTATCAATTATAACGTTATCAATTGGCAGGCCATACTGCTGGAAATACGTTGTGACTTTCTTCCATTTTTCAATGACTTCAGGTTCAGGATATGGGAACGGTTGTTGTGATGAAATAAATTGTTGAGGGTCAAATGATTTCGAGCTCTTATTTAGCTCTAACTCGAGGAACATTTTCAAATTTAATTCACCCATCTTGATAGATGACTTGACAGAATTGATTATGCCTTCATAATGATTCAAATCTGTCTTGTGAAGATCTTGCATAAAAGCTTTGGCTTGCTTTAAAGATGTGATATATTTGTCCAAACCTAAAGTATACAAGACATTTTGATCATTTAAAACTTTCTCCATTCCAGCTGCAGAAGCTGCATATGACTTGACATCCTCAATTAATACTAGACATTGATCAATGTTCGATTTGTATAAGTTCATTCGAGTTGTATCACCTACTAATGGCTTGATTCGTTGTTCCAGTTGCATCGATCTGTTCGAAAGTTTCACTAAACTGTTATGAATTGACGAACATAGACTGTTCGTCTTTTCCATATTCTCCTCTAAGACAGTAACATCTGCCTCGTCGATATCTATCACTTGTGTAGCCATTACTGTATTTCCGTTATGGTGCTGTCACTTTGATTTTGCATTTGTCTCTTTTTTTTTTTTTTTAATCCATGTTTTTTTTTTCCACTATAAATCAGATGAGAAGAAAATGTTTGAAGTTGATCAAGTTTAGTAGTATAACTATCACCCTTCTTCCATAGAAGATGACACTAGATTACACTGATTCGCAGTTGATCCTGAATTTGGAGCTGAATTTCGCAGATCCAAATTTGAAAAAAGGCAAGGTGAAAAAGACAAAGCATACAGTGTTTGACTCAAATGTTGAGTTGACTAGTTGGAAGTTTAACGAGTGGGACTATGGTAAACCTTCCAGAATTCAGCTTCCTTCTGAAGCCCGTGGTCTATTCACTACTTATGACAAGATTGTGGTCAGAGGATATGACAAGTTTTTCAATATTGATGAAGTGCCTACAACTAAATGGGACTATTTGTTGAGCCAGACAACTGGCCCGTATGAGTTATCTTTAAAAGAGAATGGGTGCATCATATTCATCTCGGGGCTTGCAGACGGGCAATTGGTCGTATGCTCCAAACACTCCACCGGGTATAGAGATGACGTCCAAAGGAATCATGCGGAATATGGATTTGTTAAAGTCAAGGAACAATTAGACTCATTTGGTATTGATCATCGCCAACTCGGGAAAACCTTATTTGATATGAATGTCACCGCTGTGCTGGAATTATGCGATGACGAATTCGAGGAGCACGTTTTGAAATACTCTAAAGATGACTCTGGACTTTACTTGCATGGTTTGAATTTCAACACCGCCACGTTCAAGACATATTCAATGTCATCTGTACATGATTTTGCTGACAAGTTCGGATTCAAGAAAGTCAACTATTTGGTAAAGCATGATTCAAAAAGTCTCAAATCTTTTCTTGAAGAATGTGCAAAAACCGGCACATTTGAGGACAGAGAAGTGGAAGGATTTGTGATCAGGTGCAAGTTGATTGATACGCAGAGAGATTTTTTCTTCAAGTATAAGTTTGAAGAGCCCTATTTGATGTACAGACAATGGAGGGAGGTCACGAAGGAGTTAATAAGAGGCAAATCTGTATCTGAATTGAGTATAAGCAAGCATAAACTTCAAACTTTGAAATATATCGAATTCATCTTGCCCTTATTACGTGAAGACGAGCAGCTACAACTAAAATTTCAAAATTCTCATGGAATTATAGAATTGAGGGAGAGATATTTGCAGCATGCTGGTAAAAGAGGTTTTGAAATTGCTGCCGATAATGGTGACAGTAACCCTGCTATAATTGAAAGAGAGTTAAAGTCCCTTTCCTTGAAAGGTTTGTCCTTATCTGAGAAAAAAATGAAGTTTGTGATAGTACCAGTAGCTACAATTGGCTGTGGGAAGACTACCACCTCTTTAGCTTTAATGCATTTATTCCCCAGCTGGTCTCATATCCAAAATGACGACATACCGAACCCTGTCAAGGACAAATTGGTTAAAGGTGCTTTGTCATTGTTAGAAAACTCGCCGTGTTGCTTTATCGATAGAAACAATCACCAGGTTAGGGAAAGGAAACAAATTTTTGATGATTTCGAAAAATTCACAAATCAATACAACTTCAGCTCTGGATATCAATTAAAGTTTATCTGTTTGGATTTCGTCAAGGATAAATTCAAAATCAAAAATCAATTGTGGGAAATAACGCAGAGTAGAGTGTTGGAGAGAGGAGATAATCATCAGTCGATCAAGCTGAATGCAAGTGGAAAGGAAAAAGTGGAGGACATCATGAAGGGATTCATTGGTAGATTTCAGAGAATTGATGCTACAAAAACGCCGGACAATCTATTCAACTTGATAATCGATTTGAAGCTAGATGGAGTGGATTCCACTTTGCAGAATATCAAAACTACGATAGTTGAAATTCATCATTTGTATCCTGACTTAATTCCAGTTATCCCCTCAGATGAAAAAATCTTGGAGGCCTTCCATTATGCATTGGATTACAAGCCATCAGTGGACAAAGCCGTGAAAGATCATCCTAGTAGTAAAAAGCTGAAAAAACAATTTAAACCCACTTACTTTTCCTTGAACGTGAAAAATTCGGGTGATTTGCTCTCCAAAGTGGACAATTTGCTATTGGTCTCCTCCAATGACAAAATGAAAGTTTTGTATCAATCTTTCAAACAGTTGAACAGGTTACAAACAAAGTATCACGTGACGTTGACTCATGTGAAATCATTGAAGACTAGCAGAACGGTCTACAACAATTATACGAATAAATATTTTCCCAGTGAATTGGAGAAAATGGCAACAGAAAGATGTGAATCGATGCAATTACCCTTCTCAGACGGTTCCGTCAAGTTGGAAAAGATCTGCTGCTCGAAGGATGTGTTATGTTTGCAAGTTTCTGTCTCGTTAAAATTGCCAAACCAAGATCCTGATGATGTGATCTGTTCGAACAAGTATTCACATATCACTCTAGGCACCATTGATGACTCGATTAAACCCTTCACGTCCAACAAAGTCTTGGAAGATATTAACGACTTTAGGTACGGTGAGGATCGGGGTTATTTTGAGTTGGCGTGGCAAGATGAGGTCATCTTGTCTGCAGATGAATTGGAATTGTATGTTCACCGTTGAAAAAAAAAAAAAATTAGTTTAGTTGTATGACTCAATTAAAGTAGCTTATATAAAACAAAGCGCGGTTCGAGTTATTACCTCTTTTGTAAATGCAACTGAGCGCCCCTTATTAATAGTGTACAATTATCATACACTTTGAAGAGGCGGTCTCACGCAGTTACAATGTTTGTTATCGCCCCAACCAAAAAAAAATTTTCGTTGTTGGTGGGCATTAGCTCTTTTTGAATGCAATCATCACTTTCATCGAGAACAGTCATAGACTTTATCATATAACATACATATTTACACCAAATATATAAACTCTCGATAATGTCTTTCACTCGAAGAACAATTTCCACTTTTCAACAATCGTCAAGACCTTTTTCAACCACTATGTCAGCCACAAGTTCAGTCCCACGTCATTTGGTTTCTATGCTCGAGTTATCCAATAAAGAATTGGCTTCCTTGATAAATAGAGCTGCTCATCATAAAGAGCTCATAAAATCTGGCAAAGGTCCAACACCAGAGATACATGCTGCGTTAGCTGGTAAGACCGTGTCTTTGATCTTCAATAAGAGATCAACCAGAACTAGGATTTCAACGGAGGGTGCTGCTGCATACTTCGGTGCCACTCCGATGTTTTTGGGTAAAGACGACATTCAATTGGGTGTTAATGAATCGATGTACGATACCACGAAGATCATTTCGTCAATGTCCTCGTCAATATTTGCAAGAGTTGCATCTCACTCAGATATACAAGAACTTTGTAAACATTCATCTGTCCCTATAATAAACGCATTGTGTGATACGTATCATCCATTACAAGCAGTTGCTGATCTTTTAACGATCAAGGAAACATTTGGAAAGACTCAAGGTTTGAAGTTGGCTTGGATCGGTGATGGTAACAATGTCATTAATGACTTGGCAATTGCTTCATTGAGATCTGGTATAAGTGTTTCTATTGCCACACCAAAGGGCTACGATTTTGATTCGACAATTGCTGCAAAGGGTGTTGAGATCGGTAAGAATACAAACGCAACTTTGACCTTGACAAATGACCCATTGGAGGCTGTGAAGGATGCCAATATTTTGGTAACCGACACTTGGGTCTCCATGGGACAAGAGGCTGAAACTGCAAAAAAGATAAAAGAATTTGAAGGTTTCCAAATCACCAATCAGATGGCTACCAAAGGTGGTGCTGCTTCTAACTGGAAATTCATGCATTGTTTACCAAGGCACCCAGAAGAAGTTGATGATGAGGTATTTTACGGTGACAGATCCGTTGTATTCCAGGAAGGTGAGAACAGATTGTATGCTGCCATATCAGTTATCGAAGGATTTGTCATAAATAAAGGTGATCTCACAAAGTACGATTAAATAAAAATTTCGAAATATACATAGAAATAACTCAAGAGTAACTTTTCGCTAATTCATTTAACTTCAGTATAATTGCATTCTTTTTCAGGGCCAAATCAGACTTTTTTAATTGCAATGTTTTGAGCTCTTCTATTTGGGCCTCTTCAACGTCCTTGAACCCCACAATTTGCTGATCAAGGAACATTATTTGATCCTCTACAGTACCCAAGTTTTTAATCTTAGCACTTGATGATGCTGCCTCGTCATCGGCGTTGTTCTCGTTGAACATTTCTATAGCAGATTCTATCTCAGCTCTGGTCTTTTGCCTTTGAAGTGCCAGCTCTCTCTGTGTCAATGGCACTCTGTCTTCTGCGAAATGTTCGTCCAACTCAGCCTCATATGCGACGTGCTTGTCAATATCATGCGAACCCTCATTCATTCGGTTCAAATACTGGAATTCCTTATCATCATCTTCTATTGAGATAAATTCTTCCAGTTCCAGCCTCATGTCTTGATACTGCTCTCGCGTTTTCCTCTCTTGTAATTCCTTCAACTCAAGATGATCTGGTAAATCATGCTCAGGTTCTACTGATCCTGAGCTCAATATTGTATACAGCCGATTCTCAGGCACTTGCTCTTTGATCTTGTTCTGTGATTTCAACTGTGCAAGATGGGCCTTGGAATAAGCTGGTCTAGCCAGCTGTGATTCTTCACCCACGTCCATTTCCTCTACATCATTTGTATCATTTGTGACACTTTTGGGAATCTGCGAAGTCACTATACCCCTCATGGGTTTTCCCTGTTGCTTCTTCAATTTCACCACTGAATCTTCAATATCATCATCTGATTCAATTGATTCTTCAAAGCTTATTCTCACTCTTTTCCTCTTTGCCTTTGGAACAATAGAGGGCTTTTTGAAGTTGACGTTTGAAGTTGACAGCTTGGAGCTCGGCACAACAACATTATCATACTCTGCTTCTTCATCGCCGTATGCTAGTATGACTTTAGGTTTTGATTTCCGAATCGACATACGCAAAGTTTAGATTATCATCAACATCACCATCATCATCATCATCATCATCATCAAATGGTTATAATTTTTTGACTTTTGACGCAAGCAAAAAATAAAAAAATTGGGATCCAAGAAGAAAATTTTACGATGACTATTGAAAGATAGATGGACTACTTGAGAAGGTTCACATATATTAACAATGTCTAAGATCTCAAGCAAAGCGGATACGCTACATCAGCTGATGTTGGCTAATGATGGGGATGCGGTCTACGATCAAAAGGAGTTGCAGGGGTTAAGCACAATGACTTCATCTGCTGATTTGATGATGGCCATACAAGAGTTGATCAATCATAACTTGGTAAAGCCTGTGAGACAAGGAGACACGTTGAAGTTCAAAGCGATAAAGATCACAGATGCAGAGAAATTATCTAAAATGTCTAAGGATGAGAGTATGTTATACTCATACATAGAGGCCTCTGGCAGAGAAGGTATATGGACTAAGACGTTAAAGGCCAGGACTAATTTACATCAACACGTTGTCTTGAGATGTTTGAAATCCTTAGAGAGCCAAAGTTATATCAAGTCTGTAAAGTCAGTCAAATTCCCAACTAGAAAGATATACATGCTTTATAACTTGACACCGTCAATTGATGTAACAGGTGGACCTTGGTTCACTGATAGTGAGTTGGACACAGAATTTATCGATTCGTTGTTGCTTGTCATATGGAGATTTGTTGCTTCGAGATCGTATCCAAATGCCTTCGGTAAGAGGCGAGAATTAATCGATAAAGAGAAATCAATACCGCCACAGCAGTCTTTTCCTGCTACTTTTTCGGATTATCCTTCGGTGAATGATATTTTGAAATTCATTGAAACAAGTGGGATAGCAACCGTTGAAATGTCCACAGGGGATATAAGATCACTTTGTGATGTCTTGGTCTATGACCAGAAAATCGAGCCTGTCAGTGTAGCCACGGAGTGTTATAAGGCGACATGGCAGAGTGTCTTAGAAAACGGGGGTGGATTAATAGAAGGCGAGGATATCTATGCACTGCAAAATGATGTTCCCTTCAGTATCTTTGACAATTATAGAATAATTGAGGCTACTTCGGCTGTAGAAGAAGACAGGACGGCGGAAAGTGAAAAACAAACATATTATTTTGATGCATTCATCAACATCTAATATCTTTTCTATAGCATATAGACTATCTTGAATGAATACTAGACGATGCTTGATATTTTTGAATGTCTCATTTTTGATTTTTTTGCCAAAATTGTCTTAGCTGAAATTTGATGGTCCACTGAGGTGGCTCATCTTGCTTTAAACATTCAATGTCTTGAATCCAAAAACCAAATGTGTAACTACTTTGAATCAAATTCGAGTTAGTGCTTCCTTGCAATTGATTGCTGGCCAGAATCACATGGTCATAGCTGGCTTAAAAAGGGTTGATAACCCAAAATTCAATGCAGATGAGCAAGGTTTCTTGTTCTATTCCTGGAGTCAAGCTACTTCGTGATACAGAAATGTTGGATCAAGGATACTGCTTTCTTAATTTTCATTCAGCTGGAGTGGACGATTCAGAGGAAAGTTTTATTGCACCATTTGAATTAATCATTTGTCTAGTCTTGTTTTCTCTGCTCCTTAAGAAGAAAAAAAAATCAAGTCCCTTAACATTTAATCATAATTATGAACTCATCTTTACATGCACTTATATTCGTAGCCAGGGTCTCTCACTTAGATAGTTTTGTCTTCTATATCTGATCGAAAAAAATGGGGTTGGGTACTGGAATTAGGAGTAGGCTATTTGGAGCAGCAAATTCTATAAGAGAGAAATCATTACAAGCGTACATCGAATTAGCTGAACCAGTAATACATCTTTACGGGTTGACGAAGAGCGACAGAGCTGAAAGTCTCCCTGCGGTAGTTCGTGGAGTAGCATTCGCCTGTGTGACTGACTCCAGAACAAGAATCAATCTTTTGAGGATCAAATTGAATGGAACATTCACTAAGTCTGATATGATAATAGGGGGTAAGAAGTTGGTTGGTGAAGATGCCATATTTTTGGACGAAGACATTGAACTATTCACGAGTTCATCGGCAATTGACTTTCAATTCAGCACTGGTACCTTCCATAAATTTCCATTTCATTTTCTACTTGGACCTCAAATGCCTGAAACTGTCTCAACTATATATGGCACAATCGATTACAAACTCAAACTAGTTGCTGAGCTTGAGGATCGTTCTCCAGTGGACATTGGATTGATTTCGAATAATCATGAAATAGTTCTCTATACTACTTGTCTAAAAGTTCTCAGAGAGTTGAGTCCAGCATCCTACTTAACGAATGAGCCCATTATGGTTCAAGGAATATGGAGAAAAGTGCTTGAATATAGACTTACCGGTTGCAATAAGATCAGCAGGCTAGATTCAAATATAGAATGTGAAGTACATTTGAATCCCATAGTCCCTGGTAGTTACAAGGTTCATTCGGTTAGATTTTATTTGAATCAACAAATAAGCGTCAATGCTGACAAGGACAGAAAACTTTGTGCACTGAAAAATTGGGGAAAGTTTGTACACAATCAAAGAATTCTATTGGAAGAGCACACATGTGGGGAGGACGACTTTGATGATAGAGGATGTTTGTCATTAGATTTTTCCTTGCCTTTTAATGAAATGCACAAATATCAAGGTTGTACTTACAAGATATATCCTTATACTTGTCATTTCTTAACTGCAGAGGGGACACCAAGTTTGAAAATTAGTCACAAATTGCGAATAGCCGTTCTTTTGGAAGAAATACCAAAAACAGAGCCGCCCGCTGAACCCTTGGATAACTCAAGTTGCAAAAACTCGTCTTTGTTTTCCGTCTTTTCGAGTTTTGAGGGAAGCTCTAACACGCAAACTGTTAGCACGAGTGCACGTAAAAAAGTGGAATTGTCACTTAACGCCCCCATCTACTTACTTCACAAGGAATCTGTTTCAGAAATACCACCTTGTTACAAAGATAATATTGAAGCTGACTCGCAGCAATGTCAATTAGAAGACGTCCTCGAAAAAAAGCTGCCCACGCTATTACCGGAGCTTCACGACTGGAACGAAAAACCTTCAAGTCTTAGTCAACATGATAGTTTTGATTTTTTCAGCAGTCCACCACTGAGTGTGAACGCTTGGTTTCAAATTGTCGAAAAATGGAGTTTAGAGTCGCCTCCACCTTATTAGTGATTAAGAATGAGCTGATGTATCGCACGTTCACTCATATTAAACATTTTATATCTTAAAAATATAATTGCATATATAAGTAAAAAATATCAATGAAGAATACTACAACTGCTTAGTCTACAGTACTCCAGTCATTATTGCGACGAATCAAACTGACCGGCTCTCTTATCTTCTAGTTATCATCAATAACCTCAGAAAAAGGAACTACTAGTTTCTAATCCAAATAAGAACACGAACTTGGTGTTTCGCTTCTCAAAATAAAATGATCCTGCTCACAGACAAAATGAAACCAAAGAGAAAGATTCAACTAGAATGAATGATTGTGGAAGTCCTCCATTATCTACAGGAACTTGACACCATGTAAGAATCACAGTAGTCGTAGACAACAATTGGTGTTTCTAGCGAACTGAGCCTTGAACTCGATTAGGGAAAAACACCAATTCTTGACAAAGGGGATTTTCCTAATTTCAATTTTTGCGCGCGCGCGCGTTTTGTGTTTTTTTTTTTTTTGATTTAAAAAGGCAATCTCATTCCTTGTCATTTTGAAAGATACAAGATCAATCACATCAAGAATCGTTGCTATACATAATGTCATCTTCTAGACAGTCTTCTGTCTCTCCAACCAAGTCGAGAGGAAGTACCCCATTACAACTTAAATCAGACAACGTGAAGAGATCGAGATCTACATCGCCTCTTAAGCCACAGCAGTTGTTGTTTCACAATGAGAACAGCTTGACCAACCTAGCATCAACAAAATCAACAGCTACTTACTTATCACCAGCAAAGTCACCATCGAAACCCAAACAATCCACCTCTTCTACTCAAAAACCTAAATTCACAATATATCAGGACGAGACCGATTACAGGAGTGTGATGCAACAAAAACAACAACAACAACAGCAACTCCCAAAGACACCCAGCAGGCATGATTACCAACAACTTAACCATCTGTTGATAACTCCGGACCAAGAAGACAAAGAGAACAGTGAGATAATAAAGAAGGTACCAAATAAGCAGCAATCAGAGGGACACAAAAGAATACCTTTATGCGATTTAGACATCAGGGCTTATCCGGGATTTGTCCAGGAAGCACAAATGTCAGTCAGTGAGAACACAACGGCAAATGTTTTACTGCCCAGATACCAGTTACAAACCCTTTTCAAGCCGGAGCAGATTAAGTATAAAAACTTGCCACCATTCGTGACTCCACCTAGAAGGAGACTTGTGAACGTCCATTATGAGTTCAGGTCAAAAGCAAGAAAGAATTTGAGCTCCGCTTTGAGAAAATCAACATCATTTGATGAAAGGATATCGAAACCATTTGTGACAGCACATAGTAAAGATCTGAAATTCCAAATCTTCAACGATAGAAACGTTTCTTCTCTTGCCTAACAAACCTGTTTATATATAGCAAATGATACCCCCATTCTTCAACATTCCGTACCAAAATCTGCTAATGTTCTACTTTTAAGGTTCTAAGCACAAAGCTAACTGACTATTTGTTGCAGCTCTGCGCTCACAAAATCACTCTGAACTGAAATCAGACTCAAATGGTTACAATATCATTAGGCATCTGTTTGGATATGTTTAACATAAAGAGACTGATATACATCGAGAGAAGCCAATGCCTCCAAAATTTTTTAAGAATAGAATAGCTGCACCAATTGATCTATACCACCCGGCAACACAGAACAATTATTTAATCAAAAACAAAGAATTAAGACAATATTCAATCTGATACAAGACTCATACCGGCTGTTAATTAATACAGAAGTTTGGTCTTTCGACCAACAGGAAGGGAATGGTGCCTTTCGAATTCCTGATAGAGTTCCTTTATATCACGATAATGCTTCTTTGAGTCATCAGTTCTTACAGAATTCTCAAGGTCAATGATTTTAACCTTTTTGGCTTTAGTTATGACAAAATTATCAAAGCAAATATCGTTGTGAAGAACACCACATAGATGAAGTTTGGACAAGGCAGGAACCATTTGACTTTCAAGAAATTCAAGTGTGATACTATTTTTGTCCAAGGAAGCTGCGTCAACCTTCTCCATCAATATATATCAGCCAACAACTCTCGTGTAATCGATCCCATCTGGCACGGACATGTCCACTAGTCTTCCATAGGATAGGATTTTTGGTAGAACACCACCCATTAGCTTTTGAGCCTTTCCGTAACTTTGAACCTCATTCCAACAATTTTTCAAATAGCGCACATAATATTGATTTAACAAGTCTTCTGGTTCCTCATCACCGTTCTCAATTATCCCCCAAAGTGGGTCAAATACTTTAAGAATGGCCGAGTCTTCAACATCATCATCACACGAGCCCCGAACAGCCTTCAAAAACTTCCGAGTATCACAACTAATATTTGGGAAGACAAGCCCTTTCTGGATCTCAATACTTTTTTTGTTATATCCTTGAGCTTCAAAACATGATCATGTTCAAAATACTT
This sequence comes from Nakazawaea populi, assembly GCA_030557235.1. Taxonomy (NCBI): domain Eukaryota; kingdom Fungi; phylum Ascomycota; class Pichiomycetes; order Alaninales; family Pachysolenaceae; genus Nakazawaea; species Nakazawaea populi. Next base: position 241,047 of record JAKTVN010000008.1, on the reverse strand, counting down.
GACATCGCAATCAAATTTTTTTTTTGACTCAAAAAGACGCGGAGCATCATCATTTAGGGTATTTTCATCTGATCTGACACGGATCTTCAGATTTGAGTTAGAGCTGAAGTCTCTCACAGAAGAGGTGATATAACCGGATTCATCACTTCCACTGGTACTAGGCCTGGCCGAATTTGGGGTACTCATTGGATTTAGTTGATTGATTCTGACCAACTAGTTTGAGATATAGTCAAATATCGAAACGTGGTCTGCTCTATGTTGTCTTCTCTCCTCAAGAAGGCTTTTTGTGGGACAAATGAAAGAAAGAAAAGTTGTTCTGAAAAAGAGGTCAGATCTCTTCAAGATTTTGAAAGAGCATGGTTTCATCAAAAATCCCGGACTGAGCGTCATATAATTGTTTTGCAAAAAACTCATCAATATGTATTCATTTGAGTCGGTTAAGACAAACCGAGTAACACCACTGAGTTCAGCGGTGGTGGCCAATTTAGTAAGAGTTAAAAAGAATTCCAAAACTGCGGCAGGAGTTGGCTGATCTGCTGAGTAAGAAGTTGGTTCAATTGGAGTTGCAAAGTTCTGGTCTACTCCTTGTATAGCTTCATGAAACGAAAACTTTCTCAATTGGAATTTATGCTCGAGCAGATCTTGAAGTCCTTTATTCAACCCTGATGACCGGAACTTTGACATTTTGTCATAATTGGGCCCTTTTTTGTTGAGAAGGCTCATGAATTCGGTATTGTTTGTCAGTAAAAACCAATTTAACAGATTCAACAATTCTGCGAGGGAATGTTTGCTAGGTAATTGTACTTCAATGATTGACGCCAATGAGTAAGGTAAATCCTTTTGCCCCATATTGATAGTGATTCCAGTTGATGCATCAGGTGTCACATGTAGTCCTGTTGTTGCCAAATGAATCTTATCGAACAGTACTGTCTGAAGTCTTTCTTTACCGATTGGATCGATTTGACTCTGAAGTACACCTCTTGTACTAAAATAATTTACATCTTCCTTACTCCATTCTTTTATAGCAGCATCTATTCTATTGTTCACAAACCCTAGCAATGGTTGATAAACTCTTGTGCGAATTCGTGTTTCCAATGCGAACTCATTTTCGGGTGGAAGCTCTAATTTGAACATGTCAAAGGTCGGATTGATGATGTCTTCATAGAGATGTCTCAAGTCCACCTTATCCTTCACCAAATCATCATATAGCGGCTCATAAAATCTCGGCTCAATATCTTCCACTGACAATTCCAGAATTAGGAAAGGAGTTATACGATAGATAGCGCCGTAGTGGAAGGTATTTAAGTAAATTCGCTTTCCAGCGTAGGATAAAACCCTCCTTCTTTGACCACAGCATGCTTGGGAGTCCGATTTTGGATCATAACTCAAAGTGGTAATCGGCGCCATTCCACAAATTAGCTTATACAGTATTTTAAATTTGAAGTTCAGGGCTTTGAACTCTTTGAGGAGTTTGTCATGGAGCAGATCGTTCTCCCATTTAGTATTGTCACCTCTCTCCTTCAAAAGATGCAGAATTTTTCTAATCCACTTTAAGGATTTGATTGTATTCCAAGAAGGCATTGTGACTTCTTCAGAATCTTCTAAGGTTTTCTCCGTTTTTTTAAGTGGTATTATTTGATAGTTTCAGTGGTTTTGACAGTTGATGATTTTATTTCCTTTGTGATTTGGTTTTTTTTTAAGCGCAGACCAAAAATTATGAAGAAAGATAAGCAAATTTCGAAGTAAGTTTCAGTTTGAAGAGTTTCCTAGATGAATAGAAACAAAAAAACGCATGCCGAGTGGTAAGCTATAAGGGAAATTGATTCAATCGGAGCCACCAGCATCATCTAAAATCTCAAACAAGGTAGTCAAATCGGAAAATAAACCTACTTCCTAATGCATTAATCGAAGCCGCACACCGCACATGCTAATTCACAAGTCAGTCAACAGTACAAAAAAGGTTAAGTCGCCTCAGAAATCAAGAAAATTATCAATCACATGAAACTTAGAAAAGGGTCCGCAATTGAGGTTGAATTTATTGATGATCCAACTATCTATCACTGGACTTTAAGACTCATATGATCTTTGAATGCCAAATATGGCTTTTTTACTAATCTTGATAATCTAACTCAGTATAAGATTAATCAATAACCGCCCCCACGCCAGTATGTCTTCCAAAGCCAACCAAGCCAAATCTCCAATTAGTTGATTTGGAATGGGACGATTAACAAACACATCGTGGTAATATAGTTAGATAGCATTTATTTTTTATACATAAGTGTACCGTGGAACGAACGAAAGATTCTCAGAGTTGAGCTTAGCATGAAAAGATGACCAAAAATAATGCTAAACAAGTAAAAGCTTTATTAGGCAAAAAACGAAACGAGTACTCTTTCTTTGAAAACTGTTTTCCTGTATTCTGCACTCACCTGGTGTTTAGATCTCCCCGAACTAATATTCAATAAGTAGTCTGAGGAAGATATTTCAATTAAGAAGGGAAGATAAAAGTGGTGAAAGATCATGATTTCCAAGCCTTGAAATTTTATGAACCATTAAAGAGGTCTCATAATAGCAAATATATGCAGGGATTTATTAACATGCTTTCAGTTGCTTTTTGAAAATTCAAAGGTGAAAGCAATTCATGAGATGTTCCATAAAATCCAGAGTTCAATAGCCTCACTTTCCAATTGTATCAAGAAATTTCTCTTTGATGCTCTCCTGAGTGTTTTACTTCATGATCTGACTTGGGTCAATTAAACACTATATAAATTATAAATTAATTCATATAACTTCCCTATTACCCTATATATAATATATTCAAGCCGAGTGCAACCGAACGTTGGGTTACATCAATACATATGTACAAGCTCTATTCTACTTTAAAAGCTCTTCTTCGTAATCAATCTTCACAAATAATTTAGAAAAAATGAACTCCTCACCTTGTAAATCATAGACGGTTAAATGCCTATATCCTTTTTTCAAGCTTGTCAATTTCAAGACACAAACTCCCAGCAAAAAACTAGAATCGCTATCAGACAGGATCTTGACTAACAATCTTACAAAAACCAATGATCTAGTGGATGTTATGACTTCTCTCTTAAATGATTCTTGCCAAATTGGGTTGAAACCATTAGCCCTTACAATATTGGTCCGATTTTTTTCATTGGTAGATTCCACAGAGTCACATCCATAGATCTCGAACTCGATATACGGATTGATAGCTGCATTGTAATCTTTGGGTGTCGGTAACTGCTGCCCGCTGATGACATCTATGGACAACTTGATCCTATACCTTTGATATCTCTGAATTGTATCCTGCTCTTGCTTTACTCTCAATGCCATGGGCTTCAATACGTAGCCACTATTTGAGCCAACTAAGAACATTGATTCATTTAATTGTTGTCCTAAATCGTACATTTGCCAATTTGTTGCTACCATTTGAATTCCAAGTGCCCAATATTGGATTGGGTTAAAATTTGTGGAATTGTATCTATATTTCGAGGGATACACCCGCATGAAGTAACGCTTGTTGTGCTTCAAAATTGATTGCAACTTGATAGAGTCCTTCATCATTTTTTTTATAGTTTTCTCCGAGAATGAAAAGCAATGGTTATAAGTTTTGGATTCGGGCAATGAGAAATTTCTGAACTTGATACTGGAGAGATAAACTCCCATAGCTGAAAGTTCAGGGATAATTTTTGTAGCACCTCCTTTTGGCTTTGTCGGGAAGATTTTACTCGACAAAGGTTTGGTAAGGTTATCCTCACTGATAGATGATGTTGATGATGTTGTTGAGTTGGTAGAGCTAGAAAATCCATTCAAAAAAGTTCGGCTTCCTGCCGAGGGATCTGTTTTTTTCACCTTGAGAAGAATCTTATGCTTTAGCTCATCTGGACTAGGTAATTTCAACGAATTTGTCATCAAGGGCTCTAGTACGAGCATTTCGCCAAGGACTTCAATGAACAAGCTTCTCATGATAGACTGGTTTTCTGCATTGCAATGAATCTCTAAAGATATAATTAAGGGGAAGGGGGTGGAAATGAAAGCATATTTTCTGATGGCTTGCAACACATCCTTCAATTTCACTGCTGTGGTGAAAGATCTGCCGTGCTTCACAATGGGTCCCTTTTCGCCGTTATCCAACTGTCCATCCCATAAATCAATCTCAATACATCTGCAACTTCTTTGCAAGGCCCTTATGTAACCCTCAATGGAGGAGTCCCCACCAAACTGTCTACCTAGAAGATAAGTATTATGAGAAGACGATATGAAATACTCATTGATAGGTTTGGAGAAGTCTTCCTCCACTTGAATTAAAGGTGAAGTGTAAGAAGATTTGAGAAAATTTTGAAAATTCTCCACAGTTAAATAGTCACCAGAATCTGAAAATTTGTCAAAAATTTTGTGCATCAATGCTGTATCATAGTCCTCACACTGCACGATGGTCAAAAAGTTTTCAAACTGATCAAATGATATGCCATCAGTATCTGTGAGATTTTTGAAGATGTCATTTATTTCCAATCTGGTTCTTAGTAAGCTGACAAAGTTTTTGAACTCCTCGAAGTCTAGATATCCATTATGATCTATATCACATCTGCGAAAGAGACTTATCAAATAGTTCTCGTCAATGTTGATACTCAATCTTTTGGATAAGCTCAAAACCCCCTCGGCATTTAGCGTTTGGGAGATTTTAGTAGCCGGTGTATCAACAATTCTCTCGTTGAATTTGTTTTCGTTCATAACATAATTGTTCCAATGGAAATTGGTGAATAAGTCAGTATCAGAACCCAATGAAATATTTTTCAGCAAATCCCTATTAACAAAAACCAATAATCTTAGAGTACTCAAAAAGATATCATAATCATATTTCAGAGTCGCTAGCACGTGTAGCGCCTTAAGGTTATTTGACTTTGAATCATTGAAGTAAATGATAGTGATCCATAGATCTTTGTATTCGGAGGAGATCTTAAACTCTTCTCTATAATTCTTTGCTTCGTCGCCGACCCTAATATTTTTAATTTTTTCAATTTTTAACAGAGAAGAGGACTTGTTATTCCACTTAAGAACATTTTTCCCGGTATCGAATTGGAAGCACCTCTTTACTTTCTTTCGATGTGTGATACGCAATAACTCGATGCCTGGATCGATGAATTCGGCGGGTATAAAATTTTTTTGCTCCATAAGCTTGGAATCTATACTTTTCAGTGACAAAGCAGTACTGACAGTCACTTGCTGTTGTGTTGATAACCGGCCATCGTCCTCCTTAGCTCTGAGATCGAATTTATTCTCGGACAAAGAGTTCATAGAGAGTGTCTTCAAAAGCTTGTGGATTCCAACCAATCTCAACAGTTGATGTCCCTCAGGAGATGGAGATGGTAAAGACGAAGATAATGAAAACTCACGAAAGTCCGTAGAGTTTGGTGAGAAACTGTTTTTCCGTAACGAAGGGCTAAGTGGTGACGGGCTAAGTGGTGGCGATACATGTGAAGTGGGACCGAGATCTATTGTTCTCGAATTACTCATTGAAGCCGGTGAATGCGTGTGTCGTAGTAGTGACAACCTTTCTGAAAGAGAAGTAGTAGTTATAGGGGTTGAGTTGGATCTCTTTTGAGGCATCGACCTTGGTAATTCTGAATCACTATTAATGGTATGTGCATCGTCTAAACTCGATGCTCGTATTTTGTCAGGCAGCATTGTGAGTACTTGATTTGCTTCACTTGAGTTTCTAGCACCGCTTCTTAAAAGCCCAATTTACATAAACCAACAAAATCTCGCCACCGAATTACCATCTAGAGTCTTTTTTTTATCTCCAATTTGAATTCCTTTGCACTCTGTGTTAATCTTTACTTTTAAAAAATGAATGCGAGAAGAGTTACACATTTTTCTAAATCATCAACTTTTTTTTGTGAAATCTAGGGCTGGCCCAACCCACTTCCTTTTACAATTAATTGGTGATGAGCCGTTCGAAAATTTATTTTTAATATACAATGTTTAATCTTCAAAACAGGTCGAGCATCGCTGCGTCCTTATTTTGTCTTTCCTTTGGTGGAAGTCTATTCTCACCAGCCAATAATTCTCTTCTAATTTCAGGTCCAACATCCTTGTGACCTCTTTGTCTAACAGCCTCTAATAAAAAATCTCTTTGATCCTCCGTGATATCATTCTTGTAACGTTGAGCAAATGCCAAAAACAGTTTCTGCCATACCAACGGTAATGGAACTGCCTTACGTTTACCATTACTTTCGTCCACCACCATATCCTCTTCACCAAGTATTCTGAATCTCAAAAAGTATGCAACGAGGTTATCGATAACTTGGAAAGGCAAGGCATATTTTTTTTCCAACAAAACTCTTATGAAGACTGTGGTTGAAGGCAGGTACTCCTGATCTAACAACCAATCCAAGGCGGCTGATGAGTGTAAAGCTGGTATAGAGTTTTTCTGCAACACAGAGGCAGCGATCACAGCTTCCCTTTGAGTACAGCCTTCCTCGACCAAATGGTATAAAAAACCTCTGAAAAAGGCACTTGGTTTATACAAGGATTTCTTCAAGGATCTGTGTATATGGTAGTTCAATCTGTGATTCTCGTCTTGTTCTATATTGTCTCTGAATCTTGGTAAGAGCACATTCTCAATGAAGTATTGAGCATCTTTAGGTTTGAGATTAGACACAAACAACTTTGTTGCCTCATATATAGCTTGATTACTCCAAGCTTCTGGATTGGTGACAAATAAAACATCTTTCCAATTTCTTAAAGTTGGAATGGCTTTGAACAATTTTGGTAATTTACCATGTCTGTACAATCTTAACGTTTCACCAACCTTGGTAAAGACAGCAATTATTTTTGGTGGCAACATGACCCCTTCTTCACTTCGCTGACGTTGCTGCAGTGACGATGGTTCATTAGTCAGATCTTCTTTTTCTTGGATTTTGGCTAATACTTTATCTGCCAAGTTGAAGCTTTCGAATGGCACAGAATCAGAATTTTTCGATTTGAAAAAAGCCTCAAACATGGCAATCTGCTGAGGATCAACATCTTTTTCATCATCATCCTCTTCAAAATATTCTTCTTCTTCAACCTCGTAATCAGAATATTGACCTTCGTCATCGCTGCTATCTTCTCCATCTTCTTCACTTCCCCATTCACTCAGACCAAGAGCACCAGTACTCAGTCTAGCTCCATTTTCCTCACCATCAATCTCGTCCAATTGCTCCTTGGCTAATTGTAAAATTCTTTTTGTAGCTGAAGCATCTATAAACTCATCTTCCTCTTCTTGTTCTTGTTTGGCCTTACTGCGACCTTTTCTTGGCTGCACCCTCAAGTTCCCGCCCTGTGTGGAAATGGTCTTATACAAAGGATCATGGCGCACCTTTTTTATTTCATTTGTTGCAATCTTACCCATATTCGAATGTATAACGACTATAGAGCTTATAATCTACTTACTTACTTTACTTACTACTATCTTACTTTTTTTTTTAAAAAAAAAAAAATTTTTTTTTTTTCAAATTTTCTTTTTTCTTCAAAGGAAGAAAAGATTGATAAATTTTGATTTATTGTTTACTCAATCTTTCAACATCTCTTCTACTTTCTCTTCAAAGTTTTCAATTTTATCAGTTCTCAGCTCAACTTTTTCGTCATCCAATTTGATACCAGCACTAACACTGAATTGTCCACCTGCACCGATCAATTTTATCTCATAATTTCTTGTTGCTGTGTTGTCAATTCTAGTAGGATTTTCCACATCTTCGTCTAGATTACCCAAACCAACAGCGTAAGTATCTGCAAATCCCCATGAGAATACAAGACCATCATCGCTGATAGCCAAGTTGTGATGTGAGCCACAAGCAATCTTGGAAGTCTTTGGCAATGTGGTAAGTTTAGTTGGCATAGGAATTGATCTCACATTGTTGTGAGCATCGGTGAATGTGCCATCCTTAGGCAACAATTTGCGTGGAATTCCAACTTCCTTCATATCGTATCTTCCGAACCCATAAACTTCTCCATCATCAGTCAACGCTAATGTATGATGCTCACCACCAGTGATAAAATTTATCTTCTTGTCTGACAACTCTTTGATTTCAGTTGGTTTAGAAACAACGGCCCCATCTTCGATATCAATTTCAATACCACACTGGCCATATTGATTCAAACCCCATGAGAACACTCTGTTATCCCTGGTGATGGCAAATGAATGGAATTCACCACTACCAATGAATTTGACGTTTCTCAACCCAAATTCTCTTGGTTCCAAACTTTGTAATCTTGTTCTCTCCATAATCCTTCTTCCCAATTGAAATTGCTGGCCATTACCCCATGCATAAACGAATCCTTTAGTGTCCAACCCCAATATGTGGTCCTTACCAGAAGCCAATTGAACGATGTTGACAAACAGTGGTATTCTCAATGGGGTCTTTTGGGTCAAAATGTTACCCATGAACCCTAATATTCCCTCATTACATCTAAAAGTACCCCAAGCATAAACGTCCCCATTCGACATTAACACCAGAGACAAGTTATCTGTAGCTGCTAATTGAACAATAGTCAAATCATCAGGCAACCCTTCTACCAAAGCCGGTGTAGACTCGGCAGCGTTTAGGTCACCATCTTCATCATCACTTTCATCGTCCATGTCTCTCAATTTTTCGGCGCCTTCTTTGTTAGTGTCTCTTCCTAAGACTCCACTATCGTTGTTTCCCCAAGACCAAAGCTGATTCTTATCATCTAATGCTAATGTATGCATACCACCAACTGCAAACTCAACGATGTCCTTCAACAATGGATTCAATCTGGGTCTCTTCACTTCTTTAGTCTTGGCCTCTGGTCCTAGACCCAACTCACACATAGAGCCAGTCCCCCATACAAAGACATCCAAGACTTCGCTCTTTGCCCTCTGTGGAATCTCATTGATATCTGGTAGATGACTCGATTTTCTAGAGGCAAGGCTAACTCTTCTAGATGATTTTGACTTCTTGGCTGGCGTAGCAGCGGTGGCTGGCATTTCACTTGCGGTACGTTTCCTGTCTAATGCAACCATTGTGTCTCTGTTTGTATTATATGAATTATATATATTGAAATAATGGTTGTTTCACACTTGTAACTAAATGTTTCACATACATAAAGAGACTTATATTCTTTTCAGATCACATCACACACACAAAACAGTTTCGAGGAGCAAAAGCGAAAAAAGTCTTTTTTCGTGTTTGAATTTACTAGACAAAAAGTAACAAATTTCCTAAAGCGGCAGTTATCACTTACAATTTCTCATCATCAATTCTAACCAACAACTTGTGATCATTCAAATATGTCTTGACATCGCGAACAGTGTACTCACCTCTATGAAACATCCCAGCACCTAATGCGGCATCAGTTTTAGTTTTCAAAAACACTTCTTCAAAATGTTCTGGCTTGCCGGCTCCACTTGAGGCAATGACTGGCAACTTAGTCGCTGTCTTCACATGATCGATCAATTCTAAATCGTAACCAGAGTTGCTACCATCCTTGTCGATACAGTTTAACAATATTTCACCGGCACCCAATCTCTCACAAGCATGACATAACTCCCATGCACCCAAGTCATGAACTTTTCTACCACCTTGTGATGTCACTTTATAATAACAATACTCCTCACCATTTGGCCCAGGGAATTTTGTCTTGATGGTTTTAAATTTGACATCTTCTGGAGATTTGACATAAAATCTCTTTGGATCAACAGATATAACGACTGCCTGTACACCGTATGCTTTAGAAATAGTCTCCATTGGAGAATCTCCAGTACCCTTCTCATTATTCTCGTAAAATCTTTCGGCCAGAAGAACAGCATCTGAGCCAATAGACACCTTATCAGCGCCTGATCTGAAATACATTGATGCAACTTCCAAAGCAGTCACTTTTGTTCCGTCTGGATCAACAACATCCCGTATACCACCACCAACTGTTAAAGGAACAAATATGGTTTGAGCTGCTCTTCTCAACACTTCCAACATGGGCAGATCCTTGACTGGAGAGTTTCTAAAAGAGGTGATGTTTAAAAAGGTGATCTCATCGGCGCCTTGGTCGTAATACTTCTGTGCTAGCTCGACTGGTTTTCCCAAGTTTCTAACGTCACCACCTTCCAGAGACTTTTCACGCACATCGTATTGATCACCTTTAGTGACAACCAAATCCCCATTATCATTAGTTCTTACATCAAGACACGCTATGATTCTTCTTGTCAATCCTGTGTAGGTTTTTTCTACTTCAGTAGTAGAAATATTGGACTCCAACAGGTTTATCTTGGTAGATTTGTCTTGGTTCAAAAATGCTTTGATGATCTTCAATCCCGCCACTCCAGATTTCTCTGGATGAAATTGCGTAGCAAATACGTTACCCTTTGAGACTGCACCAATGAACTGTTCTGAGGCATATTGTCCTATCAGCAACTTCCAACCTTTGCTCTCCAACAGTGTCTTATCACTTGGTGACAATATAGCGGCATATGAATGAACAAAATAGTATTTAGAATGCGGATTCAAGCCATAGAATGTCTCCTCAGAATCTATTTGAAAACTGTTCCAACCAATTTGAGGAACTGATTTATCCAGATCGTCAAATCTAGTCAAATTCAAATCAATAAATGACAACCCTTTACAATCAGGACTCTCTTCACTACCGTTGAAAAAAGTTTGCAAGCCAACACATATGCCCATCAAGGGCTTCCCTGTATTGATATAGTCACGCAAGGGTACTTCCAACTTTCGCGAGTATAATGAAGCCATAAAATGACCATAGTTTCCAACTCCTGGTAAGAACAACTTTTCAATCTCATCGATCTTGAAAGAGCTGGCATCCTTGATGAAAACAACCTTGTATCCGAGATACTCAATGACATTCAGTAATGATCTTAAATTTCCAGACTCCACATCAACGACATGGACAACTTTGGACATTCTTGGTGTTGTTGATCACTGATATGTCCGTACTTATTATTGATGATTGATGCCTTTCGATGACTCTTTATGATTTCGAGAGGTAAAAAAATTAAATTTTTCAATACTATATAAACAAATATCGTGTAATTAGTATCAAACCCGCATTTTCCTCGAAAAAGCATATTTGCTAACGATATGGATGAACTTTTGACACAATTGAGGAGACAATTAAACGCACTTTAACGAACCCGGAAGTGGGTGTTGGTATACCATACTCTGAGTCTAGCTTTTCTTTCAAAGCAGCGAATCAGCTGTTTTAGAAAATGTTAAAGTCGGTAGTGAAAAGGTTTTTCAGCACCACACAGCCGCTGCGATCGCAGCATTTGCCCGTGCTACTGTCACAATTGATGTCGAGAATGCGAGATAGATATAACCGTCAATTTGGGCCGACTATAAATGGGCGAGATTGGAATCAGGGGGAGCGATTATGGGATGAATTGACAGTGATAAAGATTTCATATCTTATTGAGAATGATATTGAGGGTGTTTATGAAACTCAGATAACAGGATTTAATTCCAAACTATATCTCAAATATGGACCACCGATCTCCTTTAATAAGCCGTTCGACCAATTGGAGACGCTTGTATCAGCTTTGATATTATCATTGCATTATTTTAAGAGGAGCACTGACAGAGCGAAAGGTCTCCACACCTTTAATCCAGATCAGACTCAATTACATTTGTATCACTATTACAAGCACATAATTGAGCCTGCCCCTCTCCCAACAACTGCTGATGCCAAATATATTGAAATGAGAAATACATTAGTTAACTGCTACTACTTGGATATTGATGATAATAATGATTTGATGGGCCCGCCAAATAACGTGTTGATAGAGAACGCATTGCTAATTATAGATCATTTCTTTCAAACATATGGACATCTCAACTACCAGTTGTCTGACCTTACCCTATGGATCAGGGTGATATGTGCTCCAACGATATTGAAAGTTGTTCTGCTAATCAAAGATGACTTAAGACAAATCCCCACATTCATAGTTCGAGACGCTTTACTCCGACAGCCAAGAAATAGGCTGGAACTCAAGCTGCTACTTAAATTGTATTACAAAAATCAAGATAAGGTGCTGCCTATTTCAATTGAAGAATTACCATTTTTCTTGATCAACATTGTGCAAGGCTGTATCGCTTTTGGACCAGATAATCTCATGCATTTTTTGCAAGAATTGGTGCACAACAAGTTGCAACTAGATGACACTCAAATGATAGTATTTTTAAACAAGATAGTGTATCTTCTTTCCGATGTGGATTATTTCCAAGGTTCTAGAAGAGCCAGTGAAATCTTATCATGCCAAACATACTTGTTGGTTTACTTATCAGAGAAATTCAATGATCGAAAAACTCTGGAGCTCGTCACCGATGAGGGTTTGGCCGGTATAACACAACTCATGGCCAACATGGGTAATGTTGAAGCCTTCAAGGCTTTGCCTATTTTGGAACATAGATATGATAAAGCACTACTTGATTTAATCAAACTTAAAAATTATACTAATCTCGAAAATTTTCATTCTCCAGGGATTCGTTCTCATTCGGAAGATGAGCTGTATGAATTTCAAGGGAAACTCATATCTTTGAAAATGTTATTAGCGACAAGTTCGAAAACTTTACTGAAAGAGTTTTCTCAGCTGTTCGAAATGAATATGCAAAATGGTATTTTGGTGAAAGCTCCCAAAATCTGGCTCTCTTTTGCAGTAACTCTTAAGAGAACTAATGGGTGGACCGGTCAATCAGCCTGGAAGCTTTGGAAATGTTACATGATGGTGGTGCTAGAAAATCAAGATGGTCACAAAGAAATTGATCAATATTTTATTGCGCTCTTGATTGAAGCTATCCCTGATTTATTTAAGGCCTTGTCGATAATTAAAGTGCTTGAGAAACATAATTTCAAAATGAATAACTCTATCATTACTCGTCTAATTTCCAAGGCTTATAAAAACACTATCAGTCCAAGAGTCGAGGTGAAAACATTTGGGGAATCCTTGTCATATGCCAGACTGATGTACGAGAGTATTGAGGTGAAAACCCCAAGTGTGGTTAGATCAATGTTATTAGGAGAGGCATTTCTGGATCCCGATAATTTGTATAATTTATATTACGTTGAGACGAAAGGCGTGGAAATGAGAGAGGATTTTATACTAGCACTTTGCATAGCTGCCCTTCATTACCATTACAATAACCACGATGATCTGATCTGGAAATGCCTCGGTGAAAAAAGAAAATGTTATGATGTTTGCATAATAGAAGTTCACAGATCTGTGATGCCAGCCACTTCGCCTCAATTTTTGTCTGTTATTGCTACCCTGAAGTTATGGACCGTGTACATTGAGTTGTTAAGTCGATATGAAGTTGAAGACGAGTTGTTCAACTTACTTTGGATGTGGAGAGACCTTAATTTTGAACCGACAGAGATAATGATATTGGAGGTGTTGGTCAATCTACCAGATATCGAGGCACGCAAAATTTTGAGGCATGCAAACTTGAATTTCTCACTGAGTACTCCAATGGAGGTTAAAAGCGAGGAAGATCACGAAGGTTTTGAAAACAATTCTTCCTATAGTGATGTTGACACTTGGCCATGGCCAAGTGAGCAAGTTTACGTGAATCATAGATACGAAGACATCCATCAGAAACGAAGATATGAGACTGAAAGAGAGGAATTTGGGAGACCCCAAATGGAACGTGCAAGAGTCCGCCAAAGTCTTTTAAATTATCTCGAATAATGGAAACCTGTCTTGTTTGCTTATTTATTACTAAATTTATCATATTTATTGCTATATTTATTCAACTTTCATGAAATTTATTTATTTATTTATTTATTTATTTACATAGATCATCTTATCTTTACTTATTCAATTTTAATCGAAACAATCAAGTTTTCAAAGTAAAAGGCAGGATCATCAAAGAAATTCCACTCCAGGTTAACAAAAAGCCAATCCTAAATACATACAACATTAAATTAATTCTGAGATTTTTTCTTTGTTCTTCTCTCCCTTACAGCGGCTGCCAAATCATTCAACATATCTACTGTTGTTTCCCATGAAACGCAACCATCTGTGATAGAAACACCGTATTTCAAACCTGCCTTTCCTTCTGGTGGAACAGATTGTTTGCCCTCATTGATGTTAGACTCAATCATTACACCGATAAGTTTGTCTTGACCGTTCAGTATCTGTCTTGCAACTTCTTTTAAAACTTTTGGTTGATTTCTGTAATCCTTGTTGGAATTTCCATGAGAACAATCAACCATCAATCCGTTTGAACCTTCTGGTAAAGCTGCTATCAGCTCATTGACGTTCTTCTCATCGTAATTTGTTCCTTTAGTACCACCTCTCAATATGACAAAACAGTTGTCGTTACCTTTAGTAGCAGTAATGGCAGCTAAACCATGTTTGGTAACACCCATGAAGTGATGAGGATTGGATGCGGCCTGAATAGCATCAATGGCAACACCTAAGGTTCCATCTGTACCGTTCTTGAAACCAATTGGGAAGGATAATCCAGAGGCTAATTCTCTATGTAACTGTGATTCCGTAGTTCTGGCACCAATTGCACCAAATGACAACAAATCACCCAAAAACTGTGGAGAAATGGTGTCCAACATCTCTGAACCGATGGGAACTCCAGCATCAGTTAAATCTGCGTATAATTTTCTCGAGATCAGTAAACCTTTATTGATATTGTAGGATGAGTTGATTTCTGGATCGTTGATTAAACCTTTCCAACCAACAGTAGTTCTTGGCTTTTCTAAATATGCTCTCATTATGATGACTAAATCATCTTTCAACTCTTCAGCCAAAGCCTTCAATCTTGAAGCGTAGACCAAGGCAGCCTCTGGATCATGGATCGAACATGGACCCACAATTACAAGGCAACGATCGTCTTTGAAACTGATCACATCGGAAGATGCTCTTCTAGCAGCAACCACTGTTTTCAAAGCAGTCTTCGAAGCTGGGTATTCCTGTGTCAATAAAGCTGGAGAAACTAATGGGTTGTAGCCCAAAATTCTAACATCGTCGAAATCATCAGGTTGTGGAGTCTGATAAGGGAATGTTAATACACATATGTCTCGGTATGAGTTGCCTGGAAAACCAAGCCCAGCAACTAGAATACAATTAATATTCCATCACTGCCGGTGAATATTCAAACTTACTTGTGACATGTTGGATATGTTTGTTTAAATAAAAAGGATTTTAGATTGTAGATGTTCAAAGCGTTTGAAGAAACTAAAAAATGACAATTTTTCAACGAAAAGAATTTGCTTCAAAAATGATTCATTCTTTCCCTACGGCCATTTTAAAAGAAAAACAAAAAAACTTTTCACGATGACTCGAATGTCCCCCGATTGGGAAGAGTCTTGGATGACTCATATGATAATTACCTAATCTGGTAAATATGAGAGTGGTCCATCTCAAAAGCATTTTGCGTATCTGATAAATAGGATTGGGAGAGAAGAAGAGCCGCTGATTGCATCTGAAAGTTGAGCAGGGAAAAAAGTGTTGATTGCTGCCAATCCATTTCCATCGTGTAGACACAGGCTTTAAATCTTCAATGAATCATTGTCGGGTCAGATACTGATGGTATGTCTCTAACCCGATCAAATTCATATCATTTGACCTCATTAATCATCATCAAACCCACCCCTGCATCATGCTACTACTCTCCACATTACTGTTCACCGTAAGAAAGTTAAAAGACAGTAAATTTTCTCCGTAATCATTAGCTAGCTCACAGTCACTAAAGAATACCAGTCGAGCTCATCCTCATCTCAATACTGGTCCTTGCAAATTCAAACAAGCATACAGGATCTATCTTGAGTGGTCATATCCTAATATTTCCTGGTTGGAATTTAGATGAGGCTCAGACCAATATCTACAGTAGTTAAGAGGGTCTACTCGACTTCCGTAAATCAGTTTTTTCGGAGTAGGGTAGTGAATGGGTGATGGAGAGCCATTGAGTATTTCCAAAAAAGATCTTGAAGAAGTCCTTTGCATTTACACTGATCAAAAGCAATTTTTAAATGAAATCTGATTCATTTTGATTGCAATTTCACGTTTGGATTTGCGTAATGATTATGGAAGATAAGAGTGATTACTGTTACTTTGTTTTAAGACTGTTTAATGAACATCTTGCTTAACTTGTATAAATAGTCAAGTGGTCGTTTGAGAATTGTGCAGATAAAGACAAGCAATATGGTTTACAATTAAGCATATTGATTTAGGGAAGGATCGGAGCTGCATAGTGAAGCCGATACCTTAATATTGAATATACATAATAGAACTGTGTTCAGCTTTTGGAAGAACGTAGATCAAAAAAGATACTTCACAATCAAA
This sequence comes from Nakazawaea populi, assembly GCA_030557235.1. NCBI lineage: Eukaryota > Fungi > Ascomycota > Pichiomycetes > Alaninales > Pachysolenaceae > Nakazawaea > Nakazawaea populi. The sequence continues at coordinate 224,732 of JAKTVN010000008.1, read as the reverse complement.
ATGCAAATACAAAAAAAGACTACAACTGTAATTTTAACTCACAGTCGTATTACAAGAGAAAAACATCTGAACGAGAACATAGAGAAGTAGAGCTCAGTGCCATACAAGGCTTTAAAAGGGTGTTCTTATGAATCCTCATGACATCTTCTATTATTTCGATTTATTGTACACGAAAAAAAAGATACAGACACTAATGATCTTGAAGATGCTACGCTGACAAGAGGAGATTGTCTTGAACTTTTCAAAAAATGGTATTACACAATGACAAATGGGATAAGAAGGCAAAGAGAAACTATTTGATCAAGCATGGCCTTAAGCCACAAGTCAATCCAAACTCAAAACCGAAACAAAGACTGCATTTTGTGCAAAATAAGTTTGATGAACAACATGAGCTTTCGTCTTCAGAGTCAGAGAATGAGTTGTTTCCCGAATTAGGGGACGAGTCCGCGAGGCTGCTGCCACTGAAGTTGACTGACTCTGCTATTGGTGAGGTACTGGTGTCTGATGTAGAATCCCTTGTCGGATCAGAAGCTGGATCAGAACAAGAAGAGGAATCCGGGTCAAATAACTGGAGATATAAAGATCTACCATCTTCAGACGAGAATGATTTTGACATTCCTTTGGAAGCACTTAAGAAAAGTGCTAATCAGAGCTTCACTAATCTGAAGTCATCGAAGAATATCAATAAGATCTCATCAGCTGACCTTCTCAATCTCAAAGTTGGGGATCACAAAGAATCCGTAGTTGATGAAGCTCTCCTCGATTCTCATATCAGGGTTCTCACTGAAGATGAGAAGCAGAAATTTTTCGAGTTACAGGAAAAAACGGCTAAACTGAAGGAGTATCAACAAGCAAAGATTAAATTCAGTGATGAACTTGATTCTTTTAAGAAACGACAGAAACAACCCACAACCAAAATATTAGATTTGACCGACAAGGACAGTTATAAAGATAAAGTGCAAGCTCGATTTATGCTGTCTCGTGGGCAAACAAAATCTCAAATTCCCGAAGAAGAGTTTGCAAATGACTTGGATGAATTACTAGGTGATGGAGCTGAATTGTCAAACTCTAAGAAAGATCAAATACAACCAGATCAGGGCATTGAAGATCTTTTATTGCAACTTGACAAACTTTCCACACCAAAAAAGTCCTCTCCAATGACGAATCATGTTTCGAATAAGCCAATGTATCTACCAGAAGCAGCAGATGAGAAATTCTTAGAAGAATTGTTATAATGACGACATAGTCGTGTATCACCTAAAACAGCTCCTTTCAGAGTAACAAATTTTTTCTCTTTGTTCTTTTTTAAAATTTTTTTTTTTTTTTTTTCTCTCTTTCTTCTCAAAAAGAAGTTTTCAAAGTCTGTTAGCAAGAAAAGACATTAAATCAGATTTAATAAGAATGTCAGTATCAGCATCAAAAGCTAAGAGAGAGGCAAAAAGACTTGCTGCCGGTAAAGCTCCAAGAAAAGGCAAGAAGGATAAGGATGTTGACACCACCGCTGAGGAGATTGCCCAATTGAAGTTGCAGACTGATAAAGATGGTATTTCAGATAGAGTCACCACAGGTGTTTTGGATTCTTTAAAAACTTCAAGAGATATCAAATTATCTTCCGTTTCATTGTTATTTCATGGTAAAGTTTTGATTCAAGACTCTGGTTTGGAATTTAACTATGGTCGTCATTATGGTTTGTTGGGTGAAAATGGTTGTGGTAAATCAACATTGTTAAAGTCAATTGCCGCAAGAGAATTCCCAATTCCAGATAACATTGATATTTATTTGTTAGATGAACCAGCTGAGCCAACTGAATGGTCTGCTTTAGAGTATGTTGTCAGAGAAGCCGAGCATGAATTGCTGAGATTGGAAAAACAAGTTGAAGATATTATTGTTGAAGATGGTCCAGAGTCATTGTTGTTGGATCCATTATATGAAAGAATCGATTCATTGGATTCGTCAACTTTTGAATCAAGAGCTGCTGTCATCTTAACTGGTTTAGGTTTCAACGCTCAAACTATCAAGAAGAAGACCAAGGATATGTCTGGTGGTTGGAGAATGAGAGTTGCCTTGAGTAAAGCTTTGTTCGTCAAACCAACCTTGTTGTTATTGGATGACCCTACAGCCCATTTAGATTTGGAAGCCTGTGTCTGGTTAGAAGAATATTTAAAGAGATTTGAAAGAACATTGGTTTTGGTTTCTCATTCCCAAGATTTCTTGAATGGTGTTTGTACCAATATGATTGATATGAGACTGAAAAAGTTATTACTGTACGGTGGTAACTATGATTCATACGTCAAAACTAGATCAGAATTGGAAACTAACCAAATGAAACAATACCAAAAACAACAAGATGAAATTGTCCATATTAAGAAGTTCATTGCCAGTGCTGGTACATATGCTAACTTGGTCAGACAAGCTAAATCTAGGCAAAAGATCTTGGATAAGATGGAGGCTGATGGTTTGATTGAACCTGTTGCCGCTGATAAGGTATTTTCATTCAGATTCCCAGACGTTGAAAAATTACCACCACCAGTTTTGGCCTTTGACAATATATCATTTGCCTATGACGAGTCAGTAGAGAACAGATTGTATGAGAATTTGTCATTTGGTGTAGATATGGATTCCAGAATTGCTTTGGTTGGTCCAAATGGTGTCGGTAAATCTACATTGTTAAAAATCATGACAGGTCAATTGCAACCTCAAGATGGTAGAGTCTCCAAACATTCACATATCAAGATGGGTGTTTACTCACAACATTCCCAAGATCAATTGGACTTGACAAAGACTCCATTAGAATTTGTCCGTGACAGATTCTCCAGCATCTCTCAAGATTTCCAATACTGGAGAGGTCAATTAGGTAGATATGGTTTAACTGGTGAAGGTCAAACAGCACAGATGGCTACTTTATCTGAAGGTCAACGTTCAAGAGTTGTCTTTGCTTTGTTGGCATTGGAGGCTCCAAACATTCTTTTGTTAGATGAACCTACTAACGGTTTGGATATCCCAACCATTGATTCCTTAGCTGATGCTATTAACGCTTTCAACGGTGGTGTCGTTGTTGTTTCCCATGATTTCCGTTTGTTGGATAAGATTGCCAAAGATATCTTTGTTGTTGAAAATAAGACAGCTACAAGATGGGAAGGTGGTATTCTGCTGTATAAGCTGAAATTGGCAAAGAATGTTGTCTTATAATCTTGAATTGTCCCATTTCAGTTTCACTTCATTTTGTATTTTATTTATTTTTTGTTTATCAGTTATTTCGGTATTATTGTTGTTTTGATCCTATATATATTTGGTATAAATGATAATGATATAATAAAGCATTTATAAAGTACTTCCGATTCACGTAATTGTGGCCGTTCTCTATCTGCATTGTATAGTCTTATTGCTGTCGAATGTCTCTATCGTTTGTTCGCAATGATTACCGGGTGGAATCCAAAAACGAAGACAGCACCAAAGAATTCCACACATAATTTGAGACTAATCCCACGTCCCATAACTCATACAATCATTCCGCAGAATCACTGTTTGAGGTCGATTCTTTCATTCGAAAGTCGATTGATTCCTCTTGCTTCTCCAGGTCAAAAAATTCTGGCAAACCAAAATAAATTTGACCTTGACTATATCATCCTTCTCAATTATGATGTTATCAAGTTTCCCATGATTACAAATGGGGGCGACTTCAAGAAAAACCTGGTAGTGCTGAAGAATTATTAAATTGATCATATAGATGCAATCCATTGAGGTGGAAGAACCCCAGATTAAAGAGATTACAAATTAGATTCAATCAATAAGGTCTTCCATGCACAATAAAGTCTCAAAGTTTTGAAATGGTTATTTTGTAGCTGGAAGAATATAGCTCCTGTGATTTCCCAACACAGAGCACTCTAGGAACCGCTTTTACTTATGAAATCTTTCAAATTGGCAGTAGCAAATAATCTTTGAGAGTAAAATCAAAGCGCTTCTCTGTTGTGAACATTATTCTCTATATCATCTTTCTCTTTGTGTCTAGTATAATCATTGACAGTGGAGTCTCATCATAGTGTCCCATAAATAGTGAAATACTACCAATGCCAACATTTCTACTTGATAATAAATCCAGTACACATACACAGAGTAGTGAGTTGCATAATGTGGAGAACTTGGGGTCCAAAAACGCACACCAAAAAAAAAAAGAGAAGAACAAACACAATCAGAGTCTGATTAATTGATAATCGAATAAACAAATTCAACTGAATATCATCATACACCTAGACGATGCCTAAATATGAGGTAAGCTCTATGTTGATTCTCTTTCATCCCACTAATTATTTTTACTAACAAATCCCACAAGTTAATTGATGCCGATCCTAATTTTTACAAGGTGGTCAGATACTTTAGATTGAGAGACTATGCCTCATGGGCACTGATGACCGCTGCTGGACCTGGCTTATTGATCCTCATGGAAAAGTTGGAGCCTGTAAAGGGTCGGAAGTTTATGATGCCAGCACCGGGCCTGTTGAGAGTGACAACACTTCTTGGATTTGTAGGTGGATTTATCTTTGCGTATAACGACTCCACAAAGCGGTTCTGGGGTTGGTCAGAGAATGAAAAAGAGATCAAGAAGGATCGGTATGAGGTCAAGAAGCTGTTATCGCTTAGACAGTCTCCATATGGCTTATCAACGATGTCGAACTATTTACAAGACATGTCTGCTAGAAATTCAACAAATTCACAATTGCTTTTAAGTGTATTTCCCTTTTTCAATTTTGCAAATCATCAAAACCATGGAATTGATTTGAGAAAATACTATGAGGTTAGACCAGGCGAAGAGCTGTGGGGATTTGGTGAGTTGCCACCACTAGAAGAGATTAAAGACTTGGCTATTGGAGATCAATACAAGAGTTACACTAATTATCCAGAGGACTTTTAAAGAACTTATGTGAAAGAAGCGAAATCTTAGTTTTCGCCTTACAATGAGTTTTCTATTTATTTGTTTTTATAGGCTCTGTCTCACCTATTTATCTATTTTTTATTTGGCAGTTTATCTGTCCATTTATTTATTTACTTGATCAGTGATTAATTTATTTATTTATTTATTTTGTTCCCCCTTTGACTACGGTGCCTGGAATAGGCTCACCAAATTTAAATTACTTCCACTTCTGACAATTTGTGTAGTGACTTCATATATCGATGTGTGTATATGATAATCCTTGATAACATCAATTATCATTTTCACGAAAGAAAAAAAAATTTGACCTAAAAATTTTTTAAGCAGAGATGAGATTGTAAGAATCAATTCATAAACCTATATCACAAGTACACAACAATGAAACTCGACACTTCTCATATGAGATATTTGACAGCTGACGATTTTAAAGTCTTGCAAGGTGTCGAAATAGGATCCAGAAGCCACTATGTAGTGCCTACGAAATTGATCTATCAATTCAGTGGTTTGAGAAATCAATCCGGTGTACTCAAGTCGATCGGAGACTTGGCTAAGTTGAACTTAATATCGAGGTTGAGAAATGCAAAGTATGATGGTTACAGGTTGACATACAACGGGTTTGATTACTTGGCTATCAAGAATTTGTGGGACAGACAGAGCTTGGTACAGGTGGGAACTACGATTGGTGTTGGTAAGGAGAGTGATATTTATTCCGTTGATGATCCAAATGGAGTACAAAGGGTGATGAAGATTCATAGACTTGGTAGAACTTCGTTTCGTACTGTGAAAAACAATAGAGACTATTTGAGAAAAAACCAGTCTGAAAATTGGATGTACCTTTCACGATTAGCTGCTGAGAAGGAGTATCAATTCATGGTGACCTTATTCGACAATGGATTTTCGGTACCTCATCCATATGATGCCTCTAGACATTGTGTTGTCATGGAATTGATCAATGGGTTCCCAATGAGACAATTGAAAGAGCACCATGATTACAAGAAACTTTACTCTGACTTGATGAAGTTTGTGATCAAATTGGCAAATCAAGGCTTGATACATTGTGACTACAACGAATTTAACATTATGATAAGAGACGTTGAAGATGTTGGTAAATTTGATGAAGACTTTGTTGTTATTGATTTCCCTCAATGTGTTTCTATTGATCATGTTGATGCCGAACAATATTTCAAGAGAGATGTCAATTGTATCAGAAAGTTTTTTAGGAAGAGATTCAACTACGTACCTGAAAATGACTCAACTATGCTTGATACCGATGGGTATGGTGAAGGTTTCGCTTATGCATATCCAGTCTTTAAAAGGGATGTACATAGACTGGGGGAATTAGATTTATTGGTGCGCGCTTCAGGCTTTGTGAGAAAGACAAAACTGATGTTGAGGGAGGAGTCACTGGAAGAGAAAGAATTGGAGAAAGCATTCGATAGCATGCGAGTTACGGAGTTTGAAGATGAGAATGACGATGAAGTTGAAGAAGAGGAGAGTGGCTATGACTCTGAGGATTATGACGATTTAGAAGATAGCGATGATGAAAATCTGCCCGATGAGGAGAAGTTGAATGAGGAGAATGAAAAAATCATTGAAGCCTTGAGTGAGGGAAAGAATTTAAAAGTTGATAAGCTTGGTAACTATATACTAGATGATGAGGAGGATGAATAGAGAGCTTTTGATCTAGAGTGAATAAATATTTTGAATACGAATTCCTGCTCGCCAAAATCGTCATAACCATTCTCATAAATTGACTCAATCTCGCTGAATTTCAGCAGCAGCAATGAATTCCAAAGCGTTTCTCTTACATCGCTAAATTTTTTTCTGATGGGCACTTGTAACAAGACTCTGCCACTTGGTGCAAGATACTTTTGCATCATATCGACAATCAACGGTGGGTGCTGTGGAGAATACAACGGATCTGAAAATATAAGAGTGTTATATTTCTTACCCTGATTAATCTTATCAAAGCCTGCACTGTTGGACCAATCGAGGACCTCCACACGAGGAATTCCCCCAAGGTCTAGTGCCTTATTGTTCAATTCCAAATTCTTCGACAAGTTAGCCACAATATCGGGCAAATCGGTCAACGTCAACAGGCGAATACCAAGTGATAAGCAAGTGATACCTACCAAGCCAGTTCCGGATCCAAGTTCCAACACCGGTTCTGAAATCAAGTCCGGGTGGTCAATAATCCGTTGTGATAACATCAAAGAAGAGCCCCACGTTTTCAAACCCAAATTGTCATATGTTAATTTGGGTTCAACAAGATAAATAGGTGGAAGCTTTTTCAACATTATTTTCCTTGTGAACTCAGGTTGTACAGTACGATCGCAAAGCTCAGTTATTCTCAAACTGGACTCCCTCCATATACTTTCCTTCATGTCTTCATTATCTATCCAGGTTAATTGTGATGACACTATGTTCAACAAATATTCGTTAAAATTTGTTGCTGTGTGCGACAAATTAGCCAACTTGGGGATACTCTGGAAGATTGTATTTGTTTGAAACCAGGGCATTGTCTCCTCCAACTCAATCAAGCTTATATCTCTGTCGCTCAACATCTCATCGACCAATTTGCTCTCTGCAAAGCCTCCAAAGTTCACTGGTGGGTCCTGCCTCAACAATCTTAATAAGAGATAAAGCACTTCTCCTGGAGGTTTCAATGACAAAAGAGGAAGGTCTAATCCCTGGACTGGAATGTCGACATCGTTGAAATCTTGGTCTTCCTCTCTTTTTCCCTCTTCTTCGAGAGCAGATACTAGAGTTAAAGTCCTTTTGACGGGGATCTCGAAGTAACCAGATGGGGATAACAATGTACTGTTGCTTTTGCTTTTGACGCCAGAATTAGATGTCACAGGGGACAAATACGAAAGAACATCGAATTCATCCATCAATAAAATTCTATTTGACTACTTCTTCTTCTTCTTCTTCTTGTACACAATTTTTTTTTTCTTTTTCACTTTTTCGATCCCTCCCTGTAATTTTGGTTGACCAAAGAAGAAGAACAAAAGATTAGACAAGAGATATACGCGTCCCATAGTTACATACAACATTAAATATGGCATTACCACAACGATTCCAACACTCCTTGGTGCCGGAGGAGATCAATTTTCTTGCAGAGAATGAAAATGTCTCTGTGCTTTCCAGATATACCATGGAAGGTATGCAACTAATAGGAGTAAGTGAAAATGCTTTATTCGATTATGGTCCAATATCAATACTAATTGGAACAAAAAACAGACACGATTACCACCGCTTCGAGCAATGAGAAGAGAAGACATCCCGCTTTGGTTGGCGTTGATTTTGAAAGCACAAGACAAATGTAATATAATCCCACCCGCTTGGTTAACATTACAAAATTTGACCTCTTTATACCAACAAGAGATAGATCAACCGACAGTATTCAGTAAGCTACCTTGGCACTGGTTAGAGATATCTAAAATGCTACTAGACAAGGCAAGCGATGATCTTGCTGATCCTCCGCATCTGCTACGTTCAATCATACAAGACTTGGTGGAGGTGAGATTGACAAAGACAAGACAAGGAATAAAAGAGTTAAACTCTGTATATTTACAATTGGATAACCTATCGATGATGGAGATCAACACTTTGAAACCATTTTGCGTAAATGTGATGGGAAAATTGGTGGAGCTCAGCCAAAGCGTTGAACAACAAGAGGATCAATCTAATAATCATGCTGGATATTATGACAATAACGATGAAGATTATGGAGAAGAAGAAGATTGAAATGAAGCGAAAAAACCACAAAAAAAAAAATTGCAAAATGAGTCAATTTTATAGCTAACAGAGTGCAACATAAATTTTGAGACACATATACGTAGACATATATATTTATGTATATGTTACAATTTATAGCCCGGCCGCATTTACTGGTGAATCGGATCTCTTCACTTTCAATCAAAACTATTACTGTATGTATCAGATCAGGAGTTAAACTGGGAGTCATTGAAAAAAACTAACAATTGTATTGAAAACTAGTCCCTTCATTCAATTGAAGGATTCAGATCAAATGTCGATAAACACAAACAAGCCACTGATGACAAAAGGAATTTGATCTTGTCCATCTTGAAATCCACTTCTGGTAAAAGAGAAGCCAGAGACTATTTGAAAAAATACTCACTATTGAAAAACATTGATGATCAAAATAAACAGGCCAAGTATGAAACTATTATAGACTATGGTACATCACTTGAAAAAAGTGAAAAGACCAAATACGATAAGATTATTGATAACTTGATTGAGGGCCACGGTAAGAATGGTACCGTCCCCGCTCTGCTTCATATAAATTCTGAGTTGGAGTTGTCTGACACCTTAAGAGTTGCTATCATGAAGATCAGAGATTTCGAATCTCTAGCCACAGAGACGGTCAATGGAATTGGTTTGACTATATACAGCATGATCAGATTAGGTGTAAGCCCCATTATAGTTATTGATAATGACGAAGAGATGATCAAAAATTCAACATCATTAAAACCCAGTTTCTCGCAATTGACCCGCAAGATCATTGAACAATCAGACAATTTGATGGACGCCATTCTCGCTTCTTCAAAGGGTAAAGACAATAACATTGAAAGCCGTTCTGTACGTGGGGTTTTTGAAATTGGTGAACATGGTTTAGAGTTAACGCTTCCTGAGAGTTTATTGATTCCTATATCGCAAGGTGTGATACCAATCATTTATCCTATCGCATATAACTTGAAAACTTCAAGTCAAGATCTATTGACTTCTACTCAGGTTCTCAATTGTTTGGTAGATGACTTGTCCCTGTTGAATACAACTAGCGATGAAGAATTGTTGACAATTGAAAAAATAATATTTGTTGAACCAGAAGGGGGAATCCCATCGATAGAGAGGTTCAAGTCATCACACGTGTTTATAAATTTATTACAAGAATACGAGGATATTCAGTCAGAATTGCACATTGGATTTTTGAAACCGATTGAAAGGGATATACATTTGAATAATCTTTATCTCATGGATCAATTGTTAAGTAAATTGCCAAATTCGACAGGAATTATTACCACTCCTGAAATTGCAACTTTAGCTGACAAAACTAGATACACAAATCCAATCATTTACAATATTTTAACCGATAGACCAGTCATATCTTCTTCATTGCCAGTCAATTTGACCAAGACCCCTCTATTGAACACTACCATTATCAAAAAGGGTATTCCAATCAGAATTGTTGAATCGGTGAAAGGTTTAGACTTGGTGGATAATCCACAGATTGATTTGAAGAAATTAAAATCGCTTATTGATGACTCCTTCAAAAGAAAGTTAGATTTGTCGCACTATTTACAAAGGATAAATAACAAAGTTCTAGCCATTATCGTGGCGGGGGATTACGAAGGGGCAGCAATTATCACTAAAGAGCAAAATGAAGTGCCTTATCTTGACAAATTTGCCGTCTCCACCAAATCGCAAGGATCTACTGGAGTTGCCGACATCATATTCAAAAGTTTGTTAAACCAGTTTCCAGAGCAATTGATCTGGAGATCGAGGAAAACAAATCCAGTAAACAAATGGTATTTTGAGCGTAGTAAATTCAATTTGTCAATCCCAAATTCGGATTGGAAAGTGTTCTACTCGGGTTCTAAAAAATTGACATTGTCTGACGTGGATAAGTATGTAACAATTTGCAAAGATATTGAACCAAGCTGGGAAGTTTTAAACTGAAATTTTATTTGTGCAATCGATAATAAAGTCACACATGTCATGTCATTAAATTGTTATTTTATTAATTAATCGAAAATTCTTTATTCTTGATGAATCAATCCTCTTCTTAATTGAATCGTTTCTTTCTGTATCAGTTCTTTTCTTTTTTAGTGGTAGTGATACAGTTGCTGTGTTAATTGCACTACCGTAAATCTAACAACTCCACAGAAGTCACTCACTTCTACACTTCTAGCCATCAAAAAGAGCAAACACAACTATATTCTAATTGCTTCAGTTCTTTGAAATGTATAATCTTAAATTACACCTGAAGCAATTGGAACAAAGACTTATGGACTCAGTGAGATATAAAAACCACCTTGATGTCTCTTGCTTTCGATTTTCAAGATGTAGGCGTATATATCTGCAATAATTCAAAATGTCTAATATCATGGATAAAATATCAAACAAATTAAGTGGTAACGAGAAGAATTCTCAAACCGATCAATCAGGAATGAACCCTAGTTCAAACACTAGATCAAGCCAAAAAAGAGAAAACTTGGGCAACACTGATGAAACTTACTCTACTCAAGATCAAGGTCAATTCGATACGCGCAACCAAGGAGGTTACAAAGAGGGCTATCATGACCAAGGCATGCTGGGACAATATGGCGATAGCAGTGGATTCCAACAACAGCAACAACCAAATCAAAGAGTCAATCAAGGTGGTTACGAGGAGAGAGGTCGCGATGACGATTTAGGCTTTGTTGACAGAAATGAAGGAACGCTCAACCAGAGTGGTACCAAGGATCAAAGTTATGGTATGTACGACCAAGATGATCCACAATTGTCATCAGGTAGAAAACAGACTGGTAAGCAGCAAGGCTATGGCAGTGCTGAACAACAGGCTGATTTAGGACGTAACTTCTCCTAACCTGGTATCGATCCGATAATGTTGAAACGAATTTCTTTAATATGGTTTTTTTTTATAGTTGGTTTAACGATGTGGGAGTGCAATGACGCTTGCCATTTGTCAACGGATTTATTTACGTAATGTTGAAATAATATTAGAAGTCCTTGTCTAGAAGGCGATCTTCTATGTACTACCGGAATTTCAATAACAAAAACTGATTCCACAAGTTTCGCTAAAAGCGTAAGCCTTTATCAATTGAGTATCAAAGTTTAGGGGTAAAAATATCCGAAAGACAAATTTGATTGGCCGTGTTTCGATCAAACTCAACATACTCACTATATTCTGTGCAATAGACCATGTTCATATTCCAATTCCCCATCTTCTGTTTTTAGAAGAGGAATATGTGTAGCAATCCGTTCTTAGATCACTGCCGAATTGAGCCCTTTTTTGGTAATATTAAAGTAATTTTGCGGTCTTCAAATTATCTTTGAATATCCAATGGCTTTCCCACTATAAATGGCCCATATCGTTATCTCTAAATTACGCACACCAACATATCTGCTACACCTGTTGCACGATCTGGCTATGATGCTGTCATTCAGATATATTTCATTTCCTGGTAATCCGCTTCTGGTGACTTATCATGGCAGAATGTATTCTTCAACAAATTCTAATGTTTTATCAAATCATGAAGGTAATCATGATTTATGATCATCGGATGTACAGGTACTACCGTGGATCTATATTAGTAACCACCATACATTATCTACAAATTTATGTCATGTAAGCGCCATGTATTAGTGCAGTAAAGCAAGTTTAATCTTTTTTCTGTCCGAAGCGAGCGAAGAACAGAACTGGGGTTGATAAAAGAAAAACATCAATTTTTTTGAAACTTGTTCAATGACTTGATAACACAATGTTGTCGATAAGTAACAAGTCACCGATTAAAGCATCCTTACCGAAGTCTTTCCATAGAATGTTATCCAATTCCTTGAAGGAGCTTCCGAAATCACAGACATTCACAGAGAAGCTTGATCCTGATCCATTAATAAAATCGAAAGATGATGCTTTCAAGTTGTCAGAATCACCATCATCTATGGAATATGCCAATTTCGCTAAAAAAAGAATACTCGCATCGGGTGCTTACTCATTCACCAAGCCTCAAGATCGCAAGGAGTACAAATTTTTAATGGCTAGTGATGCAGCCTTGGAAACATTGGGTTTACCCTTAGAAGAAGCCAACAACCCGGAATTCCAAAAAGTTGTCAGCGGAGAAGATTACAAATCAAATGGATTTTTCCCATACAGTCAGGCCTATGCGGGATGGCAGTTTGGCACCTTTGCTGGTCAATTGGGTGATGGACGTGTCGTCAATCTCTTTGAGGTGAAAACACTGGATGATAAGAGATATGAATTACAATTAAAAGGAGCTGGATTAACACCATTTTCCCGTTTCGCCGATGGTAAAGCAGTGTTAAGATCAAGTATCAGAGAGTTTGTCATATCTGAAGCATTACACCTGATTGGCATCCCTACAACAAGAGCTCTCGCGATAACGCTTTTACCCCAGACAAGGGCCATGAGAAGTGGTATGGAGCAATGTGCTGTTGTATGTCGTATGGCTGAAAGTTGGATCAGAATAGGAACATTTGACTTGTACAGAATGCGTAGCGATCGTGAAGGAATAAGAAAATTGGCAGATTATGTTATTGATGAGGTGTTTCACGATACATGGACTGCAGAGGTTAGTGGTAACATTCCCGTCAGTTTGGGGAATTTGACCAGATACGACAGGATGTACTTGGAGATAGTACTGAGGAATGCTGCTACTGTTGCTAAGTGGCAGCTGTATGGTTTTTTAAACGGCGTTTTGAACACTGATAATACTTCCATCATTGGTTTATCCATTGACTTTGGACCATTTGCATTCATGGATAGGTTTGATCCAAATTACACTTCGAACCACGATGACCATAAGTTGAGGTATAGTTATAGTGAGACTCCTAATGCAATCTTCTGGAACTTGGCAAGATTGGGTGAGGACTTAGTTGAATTGATTGGCGCAGATGAAAAGTTGATCGATGATGAATCATTTATTGAGAAAGGCGTGCCACTGGACCAACAAGAGAATGTCTTAAATAGATGTACCGAAGTTGTTCAACTCGCTCATGGTGTTTACCAAAAGAAATTTTTGAATGACTACTGGTTGTTGATGACTCAAAGGTTAGGGCTCAGGGAGCACAAGGAAAGCGATGAGAATGAACTAGTGTCACCTATGTTGGACATGTTACAGGAATTGAAATTGGATTATAATAACTTCTTTGTCATTTTACAGAACTTGAAGTTCTCGATGGAGTCAACTATCGATTACAACAAGTTGGCTGAATTGTTTGTGCCGATTAATTACAAAGAGAGCATCACCGCTAATATACCAAAGGAAGAAATCATAGAGGGGCTCGCAGTTTGGTTGCAAAAGTTCCATACCAAGTTATTGGAGGATAATATCACAGATGAGATGAGATTCCAGATTGCCTCCAAGGTAAATCCGATTTTCACACCTAGAAATTGGATGTTGCAAGATGTTATAGAGTACACCGAAGACAACGAAGGTGATATCAAATATCTATCCAAGTTTTTGAAAATGTGTACTAATCCCTATGATGCTTCAAAATGGGGCGATACAGATAAGGATTTAGAGCAAAGATGGATGAGTGCGGTAGATGATGATCGTTTGTTGATGAGTAAGTGCAGTTGTTCGAGTTGATTGTATTGCATGATAATAATATAATAAATGGAAAATTTTCGGGGCTATCCATGGCCCACCAACAGCAACTTTTGATAAAAATTGTTTGACAACAACTTTTTTGTATCACTGTATCAAAAATGTGTATATATATTAAGTATTTCTGGAAAAATCTAAATAACCTTTATGACTCTTGTTAATAAGTCTTTCTTTCGTTGCACTGTATTGGGTAAGCATCGGTAGTTAAAAATGTTTTCTTTCAACAATGAAGCTTCTTAACCGCCTATTTAACTAGCTTGGAAATGAATTCTATGGCAAAGACTGAACCACCAAAAATTCGCAAGATTTTATTCTACAATTTATTCGATCTTGTTCGTTGTCGTAAAGATATTATAAAATGAAATAAAATGGAAGAGATGTACTTATAGACGTTAAAAAAAAACTGAGAGCAATTCCAATTTTAAAACAACACAAAAATTCGTCATTTTTCAACCTTATAGTCATCGGATTTCCATCCAGTGATATAATTCACAAAAAACTCACACAGAAACTCTTTCAAAAATGATGCCAAACTTCTTGGGATTACGTTGTTCTCGAAATTGTGCAAAGGATAAACAGAACCATGCACAACTTTTGAGAATTAGAATTTCACAAATGTAATTCCTGTGATGATGGTGGTATTGATGAAGTAAGATAATAATTGTTATTCCAGCACAGTTTTATGACATCATTCAATTCTTCAACATATATGACATCGATACCAAACTTTTCCCTGATAAACTTCTCTGGAGGACCATTTATGAGTTTTTTCACACCTTTGGCTAACAAATTTTCCTCTTGTTTTAAAATAGGCTCTGTATCGCGCTTGTTAAATCGCAAATAATATTCAATGATCTCCTTTCTGTTCAATCTTGGCAACAACACTTTATCAATTTTACGAGTCAAATGAGCACCCAACAATTTCTCCATTACACCTCCAATAGGCAAGATCAAACCACGTAATGTGATCTCACCAGTCATTGCAATATTACCAGGGATAGGTTGATCAAGCACCAGGGACAATAGACACATTGATATTGTGATTCCTGCACTAGGACCATCTTTGGAAACCGAGCCCATTGGCACATGGAGATGAAACTCATGGTTATTCAAAGCTTTTAACAGCAATGCATTGTCCTTGTTTAAAGACAGCAGGTTCAAAATTGATTTGACTAAGGAACTAGCAATTTTGCCACTCTCTCTGAGCACTTCACCTAATCTTCCCGTCATGGTCATTTGAAAATTGGAACTAGGTAATGAAATCATTTCAAAGATCAATTTGGATCCACTACCATCACTATTGTAACTCAACCCGTTTACTACTCCACTTCTATGAGATAATTGTTGCTCCAATTTCAATTCATCCTTGATATGAGGTGGAATACCAATGTACAAGGCGATTTGGTCTTGAGTCACCACGGGATCATATCCGAGTGGTAACACCAGTGATATATCGCTTGCACCAAGTAGTTTAGAGTATTCAATGGCCTTACCACGACAAATAGCACTTATTGTTCTCTCTAAATTACGAACACCCGATTCTCTAGTGTAGTCCGTGCATATTCTCAAGATCACGTCATCATTTAATTTGACAGAATTTGTAGGCAATCCACTTCTGATGATCTGTCTTGGAAAAATAAAGTTTTTAACAATTTCAACTTTCTCCATGTAATTGTACCCGTTGATCTCCAATAACTCCATCCTGTCTAATAACGGAGGAGATAAAAGATAATGATCATTGGATGTGCATAAAAAGAGCACATTGGAAAGATCTACAGGGAATCCAATGTAGTGGTCTGTGAAGTTGATGTTTTGTTCAGGATCCAACACTTCTAACAACGCTGCGGCAGGATCTCCATTGACTTTATTTCCAGACGAGTTGCCACCGACAACCTTATCAATTTCGTCCAAAAGGATAACCGGATTATTTGTTTGTGCTTTACGCAAAGCTTGGATGATTAAACCAGGTAATGCCCCAACGTAAGTACGTCTATGACCTTTAATCTCGCTCTCATCTTTTAATCCTCCAAGTGAAATCCTTTGAAATTTTCTATTTAAAGTGGTAGCTATAGATTTTGCCAATGAAGTCTTTCCCACACCTGGTGGACCAGTCAACAATAATATGGGAGCCTTACTTGCATCTTTTGATTTTATTTTATTATGCAAGTTCAAAATAGCAAGATATTCTAAGATTCTGTCCTTAACATTATCTAACCCATAATGATCTTTGTCCAATTGAAATTTTGCTTTTGCCAAATCTACTTGCTGTACCAGATCATTTGAACTATTCCATGGAATGTCTTCAACAGTTTCTAGATATGATAATAAAGTGTGATATTCTGAATTGTTGGGTGTGAGTTTTCTCAAACGCTTGAAATCCTTGACAATCAATTTTTTGCCATCCGCTGATATGTTGTAGTGATCGATTTTTTTGATAAACTGATCCAACTTGTCCACATCCTCATCCAGATCACCAGAGTCTGGAGCATCATTGCTGCTCATGGTATTACTACTGCCAATTAATCCTTGTGGCCGCTGATTAGGTTGATTTTTGGCATTGAAATCTTCAACCAAAAATCTCAAGCTTTTCAAATGAGTGGTTATTATTTTGCTTTGTAAAACTTTGGAGTTTAAAGAATTCCAATTATCAACGACAATATCTAGATTTTCAATTTCATGAAAGACAGAAATTCCAAACTGTACCAAATCGTTAAAAGTCAGAATTCTGTCAGATTTATCGAGCTTGAACAATATTGAACACTTTTGCGCTAAAGTGAAAGGGAAAATGGCAACCAACATGTCGACTGCATTTAATTGCTTTTCTAAAATGATTGATTTTTTATCAAAATGATGAGCGATTTTCACAATATTATCCAAAGTTTTGGGATCCTTTGTCAATTGTGTGTACAAGACGTTAGCCATAGGAGATAACAACAAGAAAGTTCTCTTTAATTGTTTTCTCTTAGAGTTGTCAACACCAGATTTGGCAAACAACGCTGTCGTATATGACTCCAAGAACAGTCTGATCAGTTTCACAAATGCATGCACAGAGACATTGTCAATAGAAGCAGCAAGTGGTTGCTGTTGTTCGATATTCAGTTCTAGCTTGACGATTGCTTCATCTTCCTTGATCATTTTGATTAGAGGGGCTCTTTGTAAACCATGGAAAAGAACAGTTACCGTTGCATCATTATCCACCACACCGACAACACGCGACACGGTGGCAACCTTAGTTTTAGACGCATAATGATAACCTGGTAAACAACTAATGACTATCCAGTCTTGCAAAGGTGAAAAAGAATTCTTCGGCCTCTCAGCTTGCATGTGATTTTGAAATCTTTGCATTCCAACTACACAATGATTCGATAATCTCTTGGAAACGATTGTGTTGTAGTCCGAGACATAATCATCATCATCGTCTTGCTCATGTTCTATTGTTGATAAAAAGTTTAAGATCGAATCATCCTTTGTTATCGAACCGAATTTTGATAATAACAGAAAGGCTTGCAGCCTGGTGTAGGAAACCCTAAACAACGAGCCGGGTAACTGTATGTCTCTAGGAGGAAGTTGTAAAACGGGAAGGGTTAGATCGTAAGCTGACATAATGAAGAACCAAACCAATTAGTTGTAGATGTACTCTGCTTTGTCGACTTCTTCTTATCTTCCCTTTACTTCTTCTCCTCTTTTGTGCGCAAAGAGAGACGAATGGGTTATAATTTCCTCTTTCGGTAATCTGTCTTTTTTCGTCCTTTGAAAAAAGATCAAGTTGGGGGAAAGGGGCTGTTTGATTCATTAGACGATGTAAATATATATATAATGACATTACTCATTTGATCTATATTTATTATAAAGAGACATGTTTCATTTGAAATTCATTTCTGTACAAAAACTGTTTATGATAATTACAAAAAATGGGGAGGCACCCTATAGATAACTGTCAAGAGATTGTCTGTTCGGTGAAAGGATCGGTCCGTTGAGACAAATGATACAAGAGGCGTGTCTATTTTTACCAAAAACCCAACGAAAAAATTTTTTTTTTTTTCTTTCAAATTAAACAAACAAAAAACAAGCAAAACAAAAAAAAAAACAAACAAACAAAAAGACACAAATTAAAATCAATTAGATCTACACTCCACACTCCCACACAACCCTCATCATACATTTCTCAACTCAGCCAATCACTGTTTTGTCACAATAACTCTTTCACTATCACTACTTTTTCAGATTACCATCAATCTTTGCTAGTCTTGTCTGTCGCTAATCATCTCAACCACTATAGGTGATTGATCTCAGTATAGTGTCTCTCGCTCTTTCTTTTTTTTTTCCTATTATTAGCAGTTGAGCACTTTTTCCTTTTTTATTTTTTTATTTGTTAGTCCAGCATCTTCATCCATCATATCATCATTCTAAGAGGAAGTTATCATACTCAAGATGAAAGTGTTGCTGTCTTCAAGGTTTTTCTCCTTGTTCTGGGTATTCATCTTGGCTACCCAGGTTTCCGCTAGGAGAAAATTATCTCTGTCCTCTTTGGTGACATGTATGCCAAATTCCCAATTGCTGGCAAAGCAGTTTGAAGTGGAATTCGATCTGGATAATCGTGCTTTACACTATACTTTGAACATGAACAGTGAAATCAATGGTTATATTTTGGCTGATGTTATAGTATATGCTTATGGTTTCAAAATTATTGAAAGAACTGTTAACTTGTGTGACATTGGATGGAAACAATTTTGTCCCTTATATCCTGGTATCATAGATATTGATTCGATTCAATACTTGAGTCAAAGTTTGGTAGATGAGCTTCCTGGTATCGCCTTCACAGTCCCTGATATCGATGCTGTTGCAAGAGTCATTGTTAGAAATTATAATGGTACTGAGTTGGCTTGTATACAGGCCAGTTTTGGTAATGGGAAAACCGTTAGTCATATTGCTGCCAAATGGGTTACTGCTGTCGTTGCCGGTGTTGGCCTTTTAGTTTCTGCATTGTTGAGTGCATTTGGTAACTCGAACTCTGCATCACATATCTCTGCCAATGCTGTTTCCTTATTTTTATACTTTCAAAGCGTTGTTATTGTTTCCATGTGTCATGTCCAAGAAATGCCACCAATTGCTGCTGCTTGGGCTGAAAACTTGTCATGGTCGATGGGTTTGATCAGAGTCACTTTTATGCAAGATATCTTTAGATGGTATGTCCAATCCACAGGTGGAACCCCATCTTTGAATTTTAAAAATGATACCGTTGCCATCTTAGTTCAAAGATCTTTTAACGCTTTCAAGCGTGCAATAGGAATGCAATACATCGAAGATATCTTGACCAAAAGAGATTCACCTATCTATGGTTTGGAAGGTAACAACAACTTGTTGATTTTCCGTGGTATTGAAAGAGTTGCCTACAAAGCTCACATTGAGATAACAAGTGTCTGTTGTACAGGTTTCACATTTTTTGTATTATGTGCTTATGTCGTGCTTGGTGTCTTCTTTGTGTTCTATTCTTCTTTACTGTTTTTGGTCAAAATGGGTTGGATTAGATCCAATACACTGTCCGATTTCAGAAAAAATTGGAAAAGTATTATGAAGGGTGTCTTGCAGAGATATATTTACATTGGTTATACCCAGTTAATGATATTGTCAATGTGGCAATTCATTGAAAGGGACTCTGCAGCTGTTATTGTTCTTCTGTGTGTCTTCTTGGTTTTCTCACTGAGTATCATGGCCTGGTCTTGTTTCAGAACTTTGCAATTTGGTAGACAATCTGTTAAGTTGCATCATAATCCAGCACTGATCTTATATGGAGATCAAAGAGTTTTGAACAAATATGGTTGGTTTTACACAATGTTCAAGCTGCAACGTTACTGGTGGGGTGCTGTGCTTTTGACACATACTACTGTGAAACTGTTATTTATTGCATTTGCTCAATCGTCTGGTAAGACTCAAGCATTTGCATTGTTTATCACTGATTTACTGTACTGTTGTTGGTTAATCTATGAAAGACCTTATCTTGACAAGCCAACAAATATTATCAATATTTTGATCAGTGTTGTTGTAACGGTGAACTCATTTTTATTCACCTTTTTCTCAAATTTGTACCATCAACCGGCTGCAGTCGCTTCCATCATGGGTTGGGTTTTCTTCATTTTGAATGCTGCTTTTACAGTTATATTGTTGGTAATGATTTTGGTTTATGCCTTGATTGCCATCTTTTCCAAAAATCCAGATGCAAGATTCCACCCTGCCAAAGATGATAGAACATCATTCCAGAACAAGAATGCCATGCACTTTGATGAAAACGATAAGTACATTCCTCAACATAACTCTGATGATGAGTTGTTGGCATTGGGTATTACTGCCAAGGATCATAATGAAAATTGGGCTGGTGAAATGTACAAGTTGAGAGATAATATGGGTTCTGACGATCTCTCTACTTCGAAGACCACCGACGAGACTGTGGACGCTGATGAATCATTTGGTGCTAAGTTTGTGCACAAGCTCACTAGGGGAAAATCTTTGACCATGAGAAGAAACAAACAAAGTCCCTTGACTACTACCACCAAAAGTGTCGATGGCACCAGCGACAGTCTGGATGATTTGAACAGTAGCACTGTCAATAATGAACAGAGTACAAGAGATTCCGAATTTACACCTCCATACCCAACTTCCAATGTACTTCATGGGCGTACAGATTCAGTTACTCCAATGATACCACAACAAAATATCTTTTCATCTCCAGATGACGTTCAGACCATGACCACCACAGGGATATCAAACTATGACGCTGAAGATGCCACCAATATCCATGACTTTAATTTTAGAAATTTGAGCATGGGACGAGGAGGAACCAATAATTCACCACAGCAACAACAACGACCACAACAACTGCCGTATGAGTTTGACGATTTAGGGGACTCGATGGCTGAATTGGCTAATGATGATGACTTTACTAAACACAGTAAGCCTAAGAAGGCGAAATTCGGCTTCTTGCATAGGTGACCAACTGATCCTTGTTAACCTTTTTCAATCGTTCAGTTGAATTTCATATAGTCATGTTTCCATTTTTTTTCAAGTTGTTGTTATTTTTGTTTCTCTACCCGGTTTGTTATTGTGTTTTTTTTTTATTTATATTCCAGTCTTTGTTCTTGACACAAAGAGTTGAGTGGTCGTTTCGTTGCCATATCAATCCTAGGGCGGTTTGGGTTTTGAAAATTTCTTTATATATCTTCTTGACTCGGTTGATGATTGATGCTCGGTTTATGATACGCAAGCTGAGACTTCTTCATCATGGTTGTTTTCTTTTAAAATCTATGTCAGATTCATTCAAAAATATCATATATGTATATTATTATTATTATTATTATCAATCCACGTTCAATTTCATATGCAAACATTTGTTTAACGCTTATTAAATTCGTCGGTTCGGTTTTCCTGTGTTGCAACGTATTCGAAAAAGTACAGTAAGAGCTGTGGTATACCCAGTTCAAATTTGCAAGGAACTAAATGAAACTCATAATTTGATTTACATATAGCTCAATCGATCAGCTTTGTTGATCAATCGATTATCTTTGCACCTATTCACGATTTTTTCATGCAATTATATCATATTATTAAGAAGATAATCCTCTCTACATGTCAAGTTGATCCCACGCATCTTCTAGTAACTCAAGTTTACCCAACAGTTGCTGCTCTTCTTCCAATACAATAGATGTCAAGAACCTTGAATCAACATTCATATCCCTTTCTACCCCCATCACTACTTGCTTGTTATCATTTTTCAACAAATAATGATCCATCTCCACTAACAGATTGTAAACAAAATTTGACGTTTTGGAAATGACATGACTCAAACTCGTGAGCTCCAGCAGAGTATATTGGTACTCTTCATTGACATTCATCCCGTCATACCAACTCTGTTGACCTTTTACATTCAACCACTTTTCTTTAAATCTTGGATCCAAAGTCGATGGTGTGTAAAGGTATGGTATTCTTTGCATGACATGCGCCCCGCTCGAAAATTGAAACCATTGCTTCGATATGTCATCACTGAGTAAAGGTGCTATCGGTTTCGATAATTGAGGATCACAAATTAGTTGTGGAGTGCGTAACGAGTTGCGATATGAGTCCATCACCGATTGTTTGTCCTCTTGCGATATATGACACACATATATCCCACCAATGAATCGATGTGGCGCATAGAGACCCATGAGTCTTCGAGCATATTTTTTGCGTCTTACCAAGTTATAACATATGAAGTCATCTTCGAAATCAATTTGAGAGAGTTGAGGAGGCGTGAGTACTTCCAAGTCAGATGAAGTGATGAATCGTTTGCGACCAATGTACTCTTCTATCTTCTTGCGTGTCGTGAGTTTGGAGAGGACTCCTTGGGCGAAATCTGAAACATACTGCATGATTCCTGGAATTGCCATTGCTCTAGGAGCAGGTACTGATATTGGAATTGCGGTGGAATTTCTGGCATTGTTTATTGTAAATGTCTTGTTAAGGTTGGTGCTGATGAAGCTCTCAGAAGCCCCATCCACGCGATATTGAAACAGTTGAAACAAGGTTTGTATCTCTGGAATCTCCAGGTAATCATATACTTCCAACTGATTTCTTTTCTCTTTCAGATTACGAATAACAGTCCCACCAAATCTTCCCTTACTGATCAGATATTCACCAGACGCCAATCCATCCATAATATCTGCTCTACTAACGCTATCATTCACATCCTTGGGTTCGACATTGAGAGATGAGGAGGCAACCACCTCTTTATAGCTAGGTTTTAGCAAGCAAAATGGCCTATTGAACTCGATATCCACATTCCTTTCTACGTTCATAACTCTTTCAAAATCTACTGAACCTGCCTCACAATGGCTAATACTATTGAAATGAATAACAGGTGATTTCCAACCATTGACAATGTATTCGCGGTGAATTCTGAACCCAGTATACTTGATCCATGAAGATCCATGTGGATCACATATCTTGTCTTGCTTGGAATAGAAAGTTTGTAACGAAGATTCAAGATAGAATAATAGTATTAACAGCATGATTTGAAGCATAGTTGATGTGCGTGTAACAAGGCGCAAACTCAGTATCTGATTATGACAAGGAATACGTAAAGTAGAAATAATTTGAACAACTTCATAGTCTTCTAGAGTGTGATTTGATAAGGCGTAATCTGGAGATGAAAATGAAACTAGAGTAATCAGTGTAACAGAAAGCGAATGAGGTTACATAAATCCATCCCTTCTAAATATAAAAGGGCGCTTGAGAATTCTGTCAGATTTTCTATCACACAAAAAAAAAAAAAAAAATTAACCACAAAATTGTTCATAGAACACTATTCAAATCTAGATTACAATTATAAAATTAAAAAAATACCGTCTCTCATAATTCAGCTTGTTTGGTTTCGGTGAACTCGTTCAAATTCTTCATAAATTTTAACGTATCCACTAAGATAAACTCGTTGATGAAAATTTTGAAATCTATCAACAATAAAAAATTCAATTCTAATCCAGCATACTCCTTCACATTCAACCCCACAATTCTGCAATAATGCTTTATCTTGTAGTTATTGTCCTCCAAGAACTTCAACGCAACTCTCGTTGCAGTCAACATGATTCTGTAAAAATTTAACGTATTGAAGGGCATTATTTTCAATCCATTAAATCGTAACTTCTTCTCTTGCTGGTCATAATATAAACCCAACACCAAATTTGATAAGTAAACGGAACACAGTAAAATTACAGAGGTGGATAACGAACAATGCTTGAAAATGCGATCTATATACTGTGATGTGGTTAATGAAGGTGTTTGTTTTAAATAGAATCGCTTCAGCAAAGTCATCTTTTTAGAATCCACCTGTTCTAAGTCCAGTTGAAAATTATACCGCAACTTGTTGGTCAGCTTTAAATTGGCAGTCATCTCCGGATCTTCGTCATTTTCAGATTGAAAAGTGGGCACAAATTCATCGATGGTGGACGATGATGTTGCTGATGGGGATGATTTCACCACCAGCGCCAACTTGCTCAACTGCGTAAGGAGATGATCATCTCCGAGTACAGAGAGTGATAAGAGGTTATCAATTTGATTTTTCAACAACGAGAGCAGCTCATTCGGTGTTATACTGCTCAAGATATAGTTCTCTTGCTCTATCCGCTGATATAAACTAGCTATATCGTTGGTTGTAGCCATCGTAATTTTTGGATGATGTTGACTTATCTATCAAACTATGCGTTGACCTCTTTGTTTTTTTTTTAGTGTTTTTTTCCGACCGTTATTTTTGTCAACCTTTCTTTGATCGTCAGTAATGGCGCTGTCTAGTTTACTCGTTTGACTTAACTTCTCCTTGACATGGTTCTTCTCAGGTTGATCATCTGAGAACTTAATTGATTTGGCTTGGTTGGCTTTGGAAGTCATTATGGTGTGTCGGAGGTTGTGGTTTAGTGTTATACTACTGTGTTTCTTATCTTAAATAGACCAAATTTAGTATTCTAAATATAGAGGGATTTGTAATAGATGAATTAGATTACCAAGATTGATAAAAACCATATTTAGCATTCAAAGAACATATGAGTCTTGAAGTCTACTAATAGATAGTTGAATCATCAAGAGTTTCAACCCCTATTGCGGACTCTTTTCCCCGTTTCTTGTGATTGATAGTTTTCTTGATTTCTAAGGAGACCGAACCATCTTTGTATTGTTGGAAGGCTTGTTACTTAGCATGTGCGGATTTTATTAGTGCATCAGGAACTGATTTTTGATTTCTGAGTTGACCAACTTGTCTAAGATTTTAAATGACGCTGTTAGCTCCAACTGAATTAATTCCCCTTTCGGCTAAGCACTTGGTATGGTTTTTTTTTGTTTCTATATATCTCGAAAACCATCCAAGCTAAAACTCATCCTCTTTCTCGTTATACGGCAAAATTCGCTATTCTTTGAATAAGCAACTCTCTAGTACAGTGGCAACATCATTATTACTTTATGTGGTTGATAATCCCTGCGCGACAGGAAAATAGATTAGATGCTGCTAGAAAAGAATGGAGAGGGGAAGATGTAAATTATTTTAGTACAAGAGGCATACTTCAGAGTCAAATCGATCCAATCGGTAAAGAAAGACTTCAGACAGTACTGTTCGAAAAGGTTCATTTGGCAACAACAGGACTACATGTGACGCCTGATGCATCAATTGGAATCACTATCAATATGGGGCAAAAGTCTTTACTTTACTCCTTGGCGTCAATCATTGAAGTAGAATTACCTGGCAAACATTCCCTCGCAAAATTGTTGAATCTGTTAAATTGGTTTTTTACTGACAAACATATCACCTTTATGAGCCTTATCAAAAGAAAAGGGCCGCATTATGACAAAATGTCAAATTTCCAGTCATCAGAGTTAAATAAGGGACTTCAAGATCTGCTCGAGCACGAATTCTAATTGAGAAAATTTTCCTTTCACGAAGCTACACAAGAAGCGGATCAGAACCCTGCAGTTCCAATCTACTCAGCTTCTTACTCAGCAAATCTGCAAACTCCTGCCGCAGCTTTGGAATTCTTTTTAACTCTTACTGAATTGGCTACCACCGCTGAACTCAGTGGTGTTACTCGGTTTGTCTTAACAGACTCACATGAATACATATTGATAAGTTTTTTGCAAAATGATTACATGACACTCAGTCCGGGTTTCTTGATCAAACCATGCTCTTTTAGAATCTTGAAGAGATCTGACCTCTTTGTCAGAGCAACTTTTCTTTCTTTCATTTGTCCCACAAAAAGTTTTCTTGAGGGGAGAAGACAACATAGAGCTGACCACGTTTCGATATTTGAGTATCTCCTTTCTGCTCAATGTATACGTGCGTGCATAGACATACATAATTTTTTTTTCCCCTTTAGCTTTTTGAAAGAGTTAGGAAGTCTTAGAGTAGAATTCTCACAGTTAAATTTAATACCTGTTTTATTTATTTTAACAAAGCAGATTATTTTTCTTTAATAACTGTATCACTATATAAAGGAAGTGTACATTGGTGAAACACAGTGAGAGATCCTCTTCATACTATCTGATTTCTGTCGGCTTCGATAGTAAGAAGTATTTGACTTATGGGTCTCTATTTTTGGAGATCGTCGTGCACATCTGACTGCTTTAATCCAGAGCTGGCTTGATGAAAAATGCTTCAGTTTTCCAATATAAAAAACAGTCGGAAGTTTCCCCTATACATAGGATGGAAACCCCTAGAGATATCGGTTTTACCCGCCTTTCCATATTAGGAAATGTGGACAGCCCCAGATTGGAGATCATGATGATAATGTCGATGTCACTATACTTGGTACTACGGGATCGAGTCTTCGGGGCCGAGGTCTCCTTTTCTTCCACTTCATTGAGTAGAGCCTAGTAGTTGGTTTTTCAAAAAAAAAACATGTTCTTATTGAAAAAAAACATAACATTCTAATAGATTGACGATTTTATTTCAAGTAAGTGCTCATAACTAACTTTTGAAATCAGTACTATAGAAACCGAATTCTCGAACTGGTTGGTCAGAATCAATCAGCTAAATTCAATGAGTACCTCAAATTCGGCCAGGCCTAGTACCAGTGGAAGTGATGAATCCAGTTAAATATCATCATCACACGAGCCCTGAACAGCCTTCAAAAACTTCCGAGTATTTACAATTAATATTTGGGAAGACAAACCCTTTCTGGATCTCAATACTTTTTTTTTATATCCTTGAGCTTCAAAACATGATCATGTTCAAAATACTTGATATCGCAATCAAATTTCTTATTTGACTCAAAAAGACGCGGAGCACCATCATTTAGGGCATTTTCATCTGATCTGACACGGATTTTCAGAATTGAGTTGGGGCTGAAGTCTCTCACAGAAGAGGTGACATTCTTAAAGTATTTGACCCACTTTGGGGGTTAATTGAGAACGGTGATGAGGAACCAGACTTGTTAAATCAATATTATGTGCGCTCTTTGAAAAATTGTTGGAATGAAGTTCAAAGTTACGGGAAGGCTCAAAAGCTAATGGGTGGTGTTCTTCACAACGATATTTGCTTTGCTAATTTTGTCATTACAAAAGCCAACGAGGTTAAATCATAGACCTTGAGAATTCTGTGAGAACTGATGACCCAAAGAAGCATTATCATGATATAAAGGAACTCTATCAGGAACTCTATCAGGAATTCAAAAGGCACCATTTTCCATCCCGTTAGTCAAAAGATCAAATCTCTGCATTAACTAACTGCCGGTGTGAGTCTTGTATAAAATTGAATATCGTCAACATTATGTAGCATATAAGTTTTGAAACTGGCTCAGTAGGGCCTATAAACAGAACATGTTTAAGTATAGTTTCCTTAATTTTTACGATATAACTACCTGAGCACCTATTATTACATCAAATTTGCTGGGCTTATTAAACACAAACTTCTACCAATGCACCAATATGCTATCCACTTTGTATTAGCGTGATTGAAAAGAAATCTCTTTTTTTTTGGATGATATTTATTATTACTACCCATGACTAACACTGCACACTAACCTCTATTCCGGTGATGTATCTGTTCAATTGCAATTTGACTTGAGTCCCGCTGTGTGTGCAGTCTCGTCAATCGTGGGGGTAAAAAAAGATAGGGATCTTAAAGATTTATTTGTATGCAGCTGCTCCGCTCGTCGAAAGATACCAAATATAGGGCAATTATGCCGGACCAAAGTAACTAGCTAGCTAGCTCAATCTCGCAAAATTGAATAAAATGGCTCTCCCTCACGGTATTTGATCATTGGCATAAATCTATTTTCTTGATCAACTCAACCCTGTTGTTTTCTTTACACAAATTGAGATTCTTTCGTTCGTTCCACGTTATAAATATATATATATGAAATATAAAAAGCTTATTATCTATATCACTACCACGATGTGTTTTCATTTTTGTTTTGTTCTTTCCATTTCCAAATGAAAACTAATTGAAATAAGCATTCAGTTCATATTTGCTCAAGAAATCAACATGTCTCGAGATGAACTGACAAACATCATTTCTGCTCATTTCGTTATTGTACAACTCAATATCCCAAGCTCTTAAATAGATTTTTAAATCACAGAGGTAAAATTGGATGTATCGCCAAATAATCAATTCTAAATCCTTACCGATATTATCTCTATCGACTGGGCCAAACAATCTTATCATCTTGGTGATCTTATTCTCATTGTTTTTTTCAATAAGATTTCCATCTTTGATAAGTCTATAGACATCAATTTTCGGGTAATTGTTGTGTAAAAATAACATCTGAGAGTTCTCCTTGGTGAAAAAATTTGGAAACTTCATTGGATCGTATTGTTGTGGTTTTGTCTTATTCTTCATCTTCTTCTTTGTCACCACATCGTTATTATTGCTTTTTTCATTCTCCAGTTTTATTCTTCTCTCTTCATTCTGTAAATATTTTTGCAAATTCAAATGGTCTACAACAGGATCAAATTGGAACATTCCAGTTCCAGTAAATGTATCTTTTTCCCAGTATCCACATGCTTCAACTCTTTTGTTAACTTGATAAAAATCTTCACCCAATGCATTGGCTGCAGCGATAAAAGTTTCTTTATCACCTTCACCTTGTGTACCTTGGCTAAATAATGGATAATAGTATTCTGGACCGTAGTAATTGTAGTATAAACTTAATAGGATGGTATGGAAATGAGTCTTCTTGTTAATGAGTAATTGTCCAGTTTCAGATGATGGATCCGGTATAGTCTGTTTCCTATCGTGCAAGGGGATAGCATTTTTGGCTTTCTTGCTAAACCATGATTTACCTAAATTAGATTCTTTAAAAGTGAATTTATCCAATCCATATCGACTTCTCAGTTCTCCCAATGGCAAATTGGCAATTTCATAGTATGCAGGGTGAGTGACTCTTCTCCAATAATCAGGCCACACCACCATTCCATTACTTGAGAAAGGTTCTGTGTTGAAGATTTCATCAGGGTTTCTAATGACGAAGCAATCACTGTCTAAGAGTAACACGTTTTCAAAACTCGACACCATCAACAGAATTGATTTGTATTGATAACCGGCAATTTCAATTTTGGAACTGATTTGTGGAGATAGCACTTGTGAAAGTAAGACACAACGGGCATTTAATTTTGGGAAATGAACGTCACAAAATTCAGGTTCATGTTCCATGTTGTTGGGTATCAAGACTTCAACAGGTAAATTTGAGCCCGCTTCTCTTAACGATACAATTGATAGCATTGCCAATAAAGTGAATTTCCCACCTCCCACGTATACAATTCCATTTTTGTGTTTACTACCAAATTTCATATCCATGTTATTGAAATCGTTCAATTTTTCCAAGAATGATGCATGCTTCTCTTTCAAAATCTCTTTCTCCAGATCGGTGATTATTAATCCATGAGATCCCAAGAAATTCTCATCCAATGCTGGCTCTGTCAGGAATCTTTCATAATACAGTTGCATTGCATAATCTTTTATCTTGTTAAATTTGTTTTGATATTTTTTCAAAGGTTTGACATCTGCAGGTTTGTGGCTTAAAATTGATTCAAATATCTTGTTGTAAAAAATTTGACGTTCTTTGTTTATCAAATGTTCATCTATATCCAAATAATTGGGTGGATTTTGTTTAAAAAATTTGATGATGGAATCTTCATCATATTTCAAATAGTTGTATTTGGATTGGAACTCTCTTAATTCTCTTTTGTATTGTTGTATGTGCAGATCTGATAAAACCGACAAATCACTCTTCACTTGATCAGGATTTTCATCAATGTTGAAGAATTCCTCATTCTTGTTCTTCACAAATTTTACCGGACTTAAAACTTTCTCCTTATCATCGGCTGATAAAGTATCAATAAATCGTATCTTACCTCTGTTGGGACTAGACTTGGAATAAGTGAGTTTATTTGTGGATGCTATGTTTAAAAAAAGCACTATTATGAGTGTTGTGAGTGATGCAAGTATGAAAAGCTTCCGAGATCGTCTCATATATCGTTGAATACGTGACGATAATAGTAATGCCATTATGAGGTAGATATCTTATCTTATTCACGTGTATATTATGAGGATGTATTATGATGATGGATGATGATGATGATATGGAATGCTATGCTGCTGGGGTGAAAGTATTATAATGTGGAGGGGGAAAATGACGAAGGCTATAGTTGTAGTGATGATGACAATGAGACTATCGATAGAGACCAATGCCATTTATTATCCTATGGAGTGGGAAGGAATGTATGTATGGGAGATGTTTACAATGACAATGACACAATTGATAAAAAAAATCCCTTTGAGGAAATCCCGTCAAAGTTCTTGTTCAAAAAAAAAAAAAAAAAAAAAAGTTTTTTTTTTGTTTGTGCGCTCAATCAACAAAGAACTTTGCGTGTTCTTTAAATTTAATTGAATTCATTTCAATCTTAATAAGAACTGAGATATTTATTTCAATTCAAATTAAAGATATTGCCACAAGCTATACATTGCCTCACCACCTCCACTATTCCTACATTATACATATATATATATATATATATATATAGATGGTTCTGTTTTTCCCTTGTGTTTCTCCGGATATGCTTTGCTTATCTTCAATATTGTGATAATGATGGCGGTGGATTTCCCTTCCTAATCATGTAAAACACAAACGTTCTAGATCTCCGATTTTTAATTTGGTCTGCCTCTTGCAATTTGTAGTACTTTGCAATATTCGGCTAACAAACTCTATTGTGTGCGTACTCAGGTTTTGACTTGCAGATCAGTCACGAACAAGGATAGTGTCCGAAGACGATAGCTCTCTTTCTTTGATGAACAAACTAACAAAGCAATTGCATGCATGCATTTTGCATAAAGCATTCATAACTACTATTTGAACCTGGTCCACTAGTTAGTTTACATCCATTTATATACGGATTTTGCCCATCTCATATCAAGTTATGTGGCACAAGGTGAATCTTCTTTGAAATCAACAGATTATTTGAGTAATTATTCAACAAGCGCTGGCTGGGAGACAGTGTAAGATAACCTTGTGAAAAGACGGCGACGGCTTAATTTCTATCCCTTGCAAATGCACCAAAAAACCGCACTTTTCAGAATTATTAACCAACAATGGATTCCGATTCTCACCAATGCTTTTATTAAATCCAATTTCTACTCCCCATGATATAAAATGTTGTGTTTGAAGGATTAAAAAATGCAATAGTAATATATGATCAAGTGTGATATAAGAGGATAACGTAACAATTACATATGGTGCACACGACTATCTTTAACTGCAGAAAAAATAAAAAAAATAAAAAAAAAATTTTCAGAAGAAGAAGAAAAAGAAGAGGGTAGCATAGAGAGAGCCTTTTAACAACAATAAATGGATAATCAACAGACAAACAAGACTCATAGAGCTGCTAAGCCCAACACCAACTCAGCTAAAAAGAAGCTCCATACCCAGGGCCACAATGCCAAGGCCTTTGCGGTGGCGGCACCGGGCAAATTGCAAAAGATGGCGAAGAGATCAAGTGAAATGGCTGAGAGGAAATTGCATGTGCCTATGGTTGACCGTACTCCAGATGATGACCCTCCTCCTGTTATTGTTGCTGTAGTGGGGCCTCCAGGAACTGGTAAGACCACTTTGATCAAATCTCTTGTACGGAGATTGACAAAGACCTCTTTGACAGAAGTTAAGGGACCCATCACCATCGTTAGTGGTAAGAGAAGGAGATTGACCATAATTGAAGTCTCTAATGATTTGAATTCAATGACAGATATAGCCAAGATTGCAGATTTGGTCTTGTTAATGATCGATGGTAATTTTGGTTTGGAGATGGAAACCATGGAGTTTTTAAACATTGCCCAACATCATGGTATGCCTAGAGTATTAGGTATCGCAACTCATTTAGATCTTTTCAAGTCTCCATCAACTTTGAGAGCATCGAAGAAAAGATTAAAGCATAGATTCTGGACTGAAGTTTATCAAGGTGCCAAATTGTTTTACCTTTCAGGTGTTATGAATGGAAGATATCCAGATAGAGAGATTTTGAATTTGACAAGATTTATGAGTGTTATGAAATTTAGGCCCTTAAAGTGGAGAAATGAACATCCATATCTTTTGACCGATAGAGTTAACGATTTGACACATCCAACCGATATTGAATCAAATCCCAAATGTGATAGAAAAATCGCCATCTATGGTTACTTACATGGTACATCATTACCAAGTAAGGAAGCAAGAGTGCATATTCCTGGAATGGGTGATCTTACCGTCCTGAGTGTTGAAAAATTACCAGATCCTTGTCCAACACCATATTATGAGCAAAAAATCGAAGAGATAGAAAGAGAGCTGTTGAAAATGGCTCTGGAGAATGGAGAAGATGTACCTAAGATTAGAAAAGCCAGAAAGAGATTGGAAGATAGACAAAAAATTATATATGCACCAATGTCCGATGTTCATGGTTTATTAATCGATAAAGATGCAGTTTACATCGATGTGGGTCAAAAGGAGAGCTTCAACCCTGAAGAATCAACCGAATTAAAGGGATTAGGTGAGCAGTTAGTTGTCAATTTGCAAAAAGCTTCTCAAACCATGGAGGAGAATATTCAAAGAGGTGGTGGATTATCTTTGTTTACCGGATCAAGATCTTTGAATGAGAATGGGGTCGATTTGAACAGCGAATCTGAACAAGAAGAAGAGGGATTGATTGAAGAATTGGAGAATACAGGAAGAAAACATTTGAGAAGTGCAAGAGTTTATGGTAGACCAGTAACAGAGTCTGAACCTAATGAAAACATATCAGACAATGATGATGACGATGAAGATGAAGGAAATCTTGACATGGATGATGAAGCTGCTTATGATGATAATCATGAAAGGAGATTGGAAGAAATCGATTTCGGTGGTGAAGATGATGAGAATTTAGAATTTGCCTCTGACTCTGACTTGGGTGACATTGGAAGTGATTTCGAAGAGCAAGGCAATTGGCAAAGCATGGGTGCAAAGTTGAAAGCACAGAATCAAGCTAAAAAAAGATGGGATATCAATAAATTAATCTATCTCAATAACCTTGAGCCAGAAGATGTCATCAAGAGATGGAGAAACGAAGAAGATGGGGCTGATGATGAGGAAGAGGACATTGAGAAGGAGGAAATAGAAGAGGAAGAGAATTTCTTTGCTAAGAAACGTGATAGTAAGGATACCCTGGCTGATTTAGATCATTTTCAACCACTTTATAAAGTTGAAGAGTTGAAAAAGAAATGGATAGGGACCAACGTCTTTGACTCCATTAAAGCCAGATTTTTTACTGCTCCAAAATTAAAATCCGAAGAGGGAGAAGAAACTGCTGTTGCAGGAGGTGATGATGATGAAATCTATGGCGATTTTGAAGACTTGGAAGCCGATGAAGAAGGTGACGATGCAAATGATGAGGAAGATGATGATGACTTTGCCGATTTCGACAACGAGGAGATGAATGATGAGGAAAATGATGATGAAGAGCCTTCCGATAACGAAATTGATCAAAATCTTTCTGTAAAGGAAAGAAGAGATTTAAATGCCAAAAAGAAAGAGCAATTACGATTGCAATTTGAGGGCGAAGAAGACAGACAGTTTGGTGCTGAAGATCCAGAAGGTGAAGATGAAACTTGGTACGATTTCCAGAAACTGAAAATGGCCAAACAATTGGAAATCAATAAACAAGAATTACAAGAATTGGACATTGAAACAAGATTGAAAATTGAGGGTTATAAGAGTGGCTCATATGTTAAATTAACATTTAACTCAATGCCACCAGAGTTTATCGAGAATTTTGATCCTACATATCCTATAATTGTTGGTGGGTTGTTGCCTACTGAGGAAAGATTTGGTATGTTGAACGTGAGAATTAGAAGACATAGATGGCATAAGAAGATTTTGAAATCGAACGACCCTTTGATCTTGTCCTTGGGTTGGAGAAGATTCCAGACCTTACCGGTATACACTACTTCGGATTCAAGAACCAGAAATAGAATGTTGAAATATACTCCAGAGCATGCATTCTGTACTGCCACATTTTATGGACCTTTAGTGGCACCAAATACTACATTTTGTGGTATGCAAGTTGTCAATGAATCTGACACTACAGGAGGTTTCAGAATCGCTGCCACTGGTATTGTGGAAGATTTGAATTCATCAGTGGAAATTGTCAAAAAATTGAAATTGGTTGGTCATCCTTACAAGATTTATAAAAATACCGCTTTTATTAAAGATATGTTCAACACTTCATTGGAAGTTGCCAAGTTTGAAGGTGCTTCTATCAAGACAGTATCAGGGATCAGAGGTGAAATCAAAAGAGCCTTGTCTAAGCCGGAAGGTTGTTTCAGGGCAGGGTTTGAAGATAAGATTTTGATGAGTGATATTGTCATCATGAGAACTTGGTACCCAGTTCAAGTGAAGAAATTTTATAATCCATTGACTTCGTTATTGTTGAAGAACAAAAAGGAATGGACTGGTATGAGATTGACAGGTAAGATTAGATATGAGATGGGATTGGAGACTCCAATGTCCAAGGATTCACTGTATGGTAAGGTGGAAAGGAAAGAGAGAAGGTTCAATGCCTTAAAGGTTCCAAAAAGTGTGCAGAGTGAGTTGCCCTTCAAATCTCAGATACATAAGATGAAACCACAACTGAAGAAAACATATATGAGTAAGAGAGCAGTGGTTTTGAACGGAGATGAGAAGAAACAAAGATCTTTGATACAAAAAATCAATACTTTAAAGAAAGTTAAGGATGAAAAGAGAAAGGCTAAGAAGGATGAAAAGTTTGGTGAAAAATTGAAAAAATTGGTGAAACAGGATAGTTTGAGAAAGGAGAAGGAGAAGGAGAGGAAAAAGGAATTTTTTGCCAAAGAAGGAAAGAAGAGATCAATTGGATCTAACGCCAATGATGCCTTTGGTAAAAGGAGAAAGCATTGAAATTGGTTTATTTAAAAATTAGCATTGTTTTATAGATACGACAAGATTATCAAGATGAATATATCAAAAGTTTTGTTTTGTTATCATATGAAAATAACTGTATATCTATTCTAGAGCTGGGTATTTTATTTGAGAAAATCTTATTTGAAAGTGATGAAAAATTGTTATTGTTACTATTATTATTATTATTATTATTACTATTAATTCTGACGAAAGCTAAAGAGACATTGGCGACAAAAGTAAAAAAGTATATATGTTTATAATGGATGATAAATTTTTTTTCAAATATACTGTGAGAGCCATCTGAAACCTTCACCGTAACCTTGTCTCATGACAATAGAGCACATGAACAACTCGATAGGTCTGACATTGTCCAACTTGACAGTACCTTTACCGGTAGTGCCATACAAGTTCAAAGCTTGTCTCAATTCATTCTCGCTAACGGCGCTAGGCTTATCAATCTTGTTACCCAAGATCAAAAATGGAACTTTAGATAACTCTTCAATTTGGAACAACAGTTCCAATTCCAGTCTGGACTCTTCGAATCTTTCCGGCTCTGCCAGATCAACAAGAAATACAATACCATTAACTTCAGGGAAATAATCCTTCCATAAACGTCTAGCTTGTAAATGTCCACCTAAATCAAAAGTTGTGAATCTGACAGAACCAATCGATAATTCTTCAGAAGTTGGATGTGAGGTTGGTTGTAACGTGGCCAATCTATCATTTTTCAACATGTGTAATAACGTGGTCTTACCAGCGTTATCCAAACCTAAGAATAATAATTTGGCATGCTTATTCCATAAACCTAAAGAGGCTAAAACGTCTTGAACTATTTGATCCCAAAAAAAAATTTGGGACGTAAGTTAGTATATATGCGCCTCTGTGTATAATGATTTCATTTCATTTGAGCGAATGAAAATAGTCCAAACACATTGGGAATGGGCACAGATGTGGTATTACTTACACCAGTCAAAGATCCACATTGTGTATTGTATATAGAATACGAAATGAGATGGATGTGTTGTTTGTTTTGTGTTTGCGTTTGCGTTTGCGTTTGTCTCTCTCTCTCTCCATCTTCTAATTTGCGTTCGTCTGTTTTTTTTTTTTTTTTTTTTTCCAAATGGTTTTTACTATTTTTTTTTGCTTTTCAGCCCCAGAATAGATTTGAACACCCTACCCTACTCATGGATAGATTTATCAAATAAATACAAAGTATCAGTTCGATCACACGATTAGATGTAGAAGGATATGACTTGCAGATAAATTTGTTTAAAGCAAATGAGCCTTGTATTTCTACAAAACAACAAATTGCGGAAATATTTTGCAATTTTATCTCTATTTTTAATTATCAAAGGACCATTAGGGGGGGGGGACACAACAAAGAGTATCATGCTACAACGCTCACCTTTTGATCGATTCTTGGATTCATTATAACAATTATAACCATCAGCTTGATATTTTTGAATTTCCTATAACTCTTTTTTTACCTTTAAATAGTAATCATTACTTTTCTTTACAGAAAAGCATTCGATTCAATTATATCACAGATATTTAAAAGAAATCTGTTCCTGCACATATATACACATACATTAATATTGGGCAAACCAAATAATTCCTAACTCTAAATCATGACGATCCGATTGCTATCTCTGCTCATGACATTAATGATTAACTTGATGATAATCTGTATCATTTAACATCAAATGGTCGTGTACTTTAATAACAATCATGATCTTTCTGGTAATCAAAGCACAGGATCGAAATTTTCGCAACGAGAGAAACCAAAAAAGAAGAATTGTTGACGTGTGTGTTTTGTTGTACACAAGTACGATTGTGATACTTGAAGGAAAGTTCATTGGCACAGTAGGCTCGACATCTGCACAATGAAGTTGGATATCAAGGTATGTCTTTATCCATCCACTTGTTCAATTCATTGCATTATCAAGTAACGTTATATGAATCGGATAACTTTGCATGTCTTCGCACAGTGTAAAGTAGTAGCCCTAATAAATATATATATACTAACAAAATCTCATTTCAATCAAGAAAATTTTAACTACGAATTCGGACCGTGTCAAGGGTATCGATTTCCATCCAACTGAGCCATGGGTTTTGACCACGTTGTACTCGGGTAAAATTGAAATTTGGGCTTACGATACTGGTACAAAAGTTAAAACAATCGATGTCTGTGATGTTCCAGTGAGAGCTGGTAAATTTATTTCAAGAAAGAATTGGATTGTTGTTGGTGCCGATGATTTCCAAATTAGAGTCTATGACTTCAATACTGGGGAGAAAATCACTCAGTTCGAGGCACACCCTGATTATGTTAGATCTATTGCTGTTCATCCAACCAGACCTTATATCATAACTTCTTCTGATGATATGACCATTAGATTATGGAATTGGGAAAAAAATTGGAAGTTGGAACAAATCTTCGAGGGCCATCAACATTTTATCATGTCCTTGGCATTCAATCCAAAAGACCCAAATACTTTTGCATCAGCTTGTTTAGATAGAACTGTCAAGATTTGGTCTTTAGGTTCAAGTGTACCAAACTTTACATTAGTAGCCCATGAACAAAAAGGTGTGAACTTTGTGGAGTACTACCCAGGTTCGGACAAGCCATACATCATCACTGCATCTGATGATCGGACCATCAAAATATGGGATTACCAAACCAAAGCCTGTATCGCAACTTTGGAAGGACATTTATCCAATGTTTCATTTGCAGTTTTCCATCCAGAATTACCTTTGATTATTTCAGGTTCAGAAGATGCCACAGTCAAAGTTTGGAACGCCAATACCTACAAATTGGAAAAATCACTAAATTTTGGTTTGGAGAGAGCTTGGTGCGTCACATTCCGTAAAGGTAGTAATTTGGTTGCAGTTGGATTTGATAGAGGTAATGTCGTCATTCAAATGGGTAATGAAGAACCTGCATTGTCGATGGATCCAATGGGTAAAATAATATGGGCAAAGCAAAGTGATGTTTTCAACGCTGTCATTAGAACCTCAGATGTAACTAATGTGGAAGATGGAGAAATATTGCCCTTATCTCAAAAGGAATTTGGTACTGTGGAAATTTTCCCAACTTCATTGAAGCATTCACCAAATGGAAGATTTGTAACTGTCACTGGTGATGGTGAATATATCATATATACGGCATTGGCCTGGAGAAATAAGTCTTATGGTAATGCCTTAGATTTCGTCTGGGCTCAGGATTCAAATCTCTTTGCAACAAGAGAATCAACCTCATCTGTCAAGATTTTCAAAAATTTCAAGGAAAAGACAAGTGGTGTTATAGATTTGCTATATTCAGCGGACAAAATCTTTGGTGGTACTTTGTTATCAGTCAAATCAGAAGGTTTTGTATCCTTATACGATTGGGAATCTGGAAAATTGGTAAGAAGAGTCGATGTAGAAGCTACAGATGTCATTTGGTCAGAATCTGGGGAATTGGTTTTAATCGTATCTGCTGATTCTGCATTTGCTTTGAGATATGACAGAGATTTGTTTCAAGAGGCATTGGATAATGGTAGCCATGATCCTGAAGAAGGTGTCGAGGAAGCTATTGAAGTCTTATACGATGTTACTGAATCAATCACAAGTGGTAAATGGGTTGGAGATGTATTTGTCTACACTTCAAAATCAAACAGATTGAACTACCTTGTTGGTGGAAGCATATACAATCTTGCTCACTTTGATAAGAATATGTACCTTTTGGGATACTTGCCTAGAGATAACAGAGTATACGTCGCTGATAAGGACATCAATGTATCATCCTACCACTTGTCATTGGCGGTATTAGAATATCAAACAATAGTGTTGAGAGGTGATTTGGAGCAAGCTAATGAGATGTTGCCTACAATTCCTGAAGTTGAAAGAACTAAGATTGCTAGATTTTTGGAGAAACAAGGTTATAAGGATTTAGCTTTGGAATTGACTAATGACAATGAACAAAAGTTTGAGTTGGCTATCGAGGTTGGAGATTTAGATAAAGCTCATTCGATTGCTTTGTTAGACGATTCAGAACATAAATGGAAATTGTTAGGTGATACTGCATTGACCAACTGGAATATTGAAATGGCAATCAACGCATATGAAAAGGCCAAGGATTATGAGTCTTTGTTGTTGTTGTATTCGTCGTCAAACAATGTTGAAGGTTTGAAAGCTCTAGGCGCCAATGCTATAGAATCCGGAAAGTTTAACATTGCCTTCAGTTCATTATTACAGGCCAATGATTTGCCAGGTTTGATCGAATTGTTGACATTGAGTGAAAAAGTACCAGATCTGGCGTTGTTGGCATCCACTTATGGTTACGAGAGCGATAAAATCGATGAATTAGTCACGTTATGGAGATCAAAATTGAGCAAAAATGTCGGTGACAGAATACTAGCACCTTCAGATGGAGAATTTCCAACTTCTGAAAAGACTGGTTCTGATGACAACACAGTTGTTGAACAGGATTTGATCGATGTTGATGACGAAGAGGATGATGTAGAAACACCAAGTGAGGATCAGGAGATCAACGGAGATGAAGAAGTGAGTAACACGGAAAGCAATGAAGTCCAGAATGACGCCTTGCAAAATGAAGAATGATTATAAATGCTCTTTTTATATCCCTTTTGAAAATTGTTTTGAAATCCAAAAAGAAAAAAAGAGTAATGTCTTGTGTATTTCTAGTTGTCAAGTAACTATCACTAATGTACAGCATAAATTTTTAAAAGCTTTATAGATCAACTAAATATCTCCAACTTATCAACGTCAGTTCTCTTATTCATACAAACAAAATAGCATTCTTTTGAATTGTCTCTACATGCATCTGGTTTGAATCTATGCACTTGATGAAAGACCTTAAACAACCTGCTCTCCAATAACTTATCCTCTTTGCCAGTGTAAAACTTACAAGTGAAGGACCCTTTTGGTTTCAAGAGATCAATTGCCATTATTAATGCAGCGTCACATAAATCCTTTTCAGTGTGTTGGCGGCAACGTTAGTAGTGAACATGATGATTTTAATGAAGCATGAAGAAATTTGCAAAACTTACCATACTATTCAAATGATCTCTGATCAGTAAGCCTGAAGTATTGGCCATCCTAACAAACGGTGTATTAGTAGTTTTATTCCAAAATCCAGTTGCTTGTATAAAAGGCGCGCACATGTCACTTAGAACGACATCCAATGGATATTCGAACAATACTTTACCCTTCTCCATGGCCTCATCTGTGATTTTGAATTCTTCCAACTCTTTATCGATATATGACATCGCCGCCTCCTCATCCTCATCAGAATTTGGAGCCTTTCGCAACAATTGCTTCTCTATAAAGAATTTCCTCACATTTTCATGGGTTTGCTTTGAAAGAATATTAGCTTGCATTGAACTCACCCCGGGTATTGGTTGAGCTGCAAGTATATCGATTCCTAATATGATTCCTGTCTGCTTGGTTCTCTCATATGCTACTTGAGACCACGCACCAGGCGCAAAACCCAAGTCCACAATGTTTTGATATGGTTTTAATAAATGAAACTTATGATCAATTTGTAAGAGTTTGAATGCAGCCCGTGATTTAAAGTTATGCTCCTTTGCCTCTCGCGTATAATGATCTGTTTGAGCTCTATTTAGCCATCGTTTAGAGGATGAGGATTTGTTGCTGTTATTAGTTGACGAAGCAAATCGCACTAAAGAACATGCCCTATGGACCTTGTGAAATCTGCGTGAGATTGAACCGAATATCATAGCCAATATTGAGCTTCGAGTCTAGAACTGTTGGTCTCCTCTTTTCAGTTAATATGATCTTTTAGATAGCTGCTATAGGGGCTGTTTGATTATTGTGAGATTTTACAGCGTTACACCATTTTCCTTTTCACCTGATCTAGGTCTTATAGCCCTATTTGTTTCTATGTAGTACATCCTTTTTTTTTCGTAGTGATATTGGTGAATGTTGACACGACTTGTCTTTGGGCTCTTTGCGAATAAATTTTTCATTTACAATTTTCTCACTTTTTTTATAATTTTATTTCGAAGAACATCCACGTCGAATCAACCAATCCAGGTATACCTATTATAACTTTTAGGGAGACGAACTATATTGAAAGATGTCCAAGTTATCAACTTCCGGTGTTCGTGAAAACGTTCAAAAATTATTGACTCACTCCAATGAGACCAAGAAGAGAAACTTCTTGGAAACTGTTGAGTTGCAAGTTGGTTTGAAGAACTATGACCCTCAAAGAGATAAGCGTTTCTCTGGTACTTTGAAATTACCTCAAGTTCCAAGACCAAACATGACAATCTGTATCTTTGGTGATGCTTTCGATGTTGACAGAGCCAAGTCTGTTGGTGTTGATGCCATGTCTGTTGAAGATTTGAAGAAATTGAACAAGAACAAGAAATTGATCAAGAAATTGGCCAAGAAGTACAATGCTTTCATTGCCTCTGATGTTTTGATTAAACAAGTTCCAAGATTATTGGGTCCTCAATTATCAAAGGCTGGTAAGTTCCCAACCCCAGTATCTCACCAAGATGATTTGTACGCTAAGATTCAAGATGTCAAGTCTACCATTAAATTCCAATTGAAAAAGGTTTTGTGTTTGGCTGTTGCTGTCGGTAACGTTGAGATGGAGGAAGATATCTTGGTTAACCAAATTTTGATGGCTTCTAACTTCTTGGTTTCCTTGTTGAAGAAGAACTGGCAAAATGTTGGTTCATTGGTTATTAAATCATCAATGGGTCCAGCTTTCAGAATCTATTAGATCTGACTTATTTCGTTAGTTTATATAATAGTTATAATGATCATTATGTATATGCCTAGTAATCACTTCTGATTGTCCATTCATTCCAATAGTAATGTATATAAATCGGGGGCTGTCTAATCTTTTTTCTTGATTCTGTCATCTCTTGATCAGAACACGTGTAAATGGTTTTGTGCTGGTTTCAAATCCAAAAATTAAAAGAAGAAACTGCACCATTTCTATTATAACACAAGATATTGATATCATATATAGATATATCAACTATTTACATCTACAGCAAATGAGATATCAGATTAGTATACTAAGACAACCATCAATAATTATATACAGTAATCTATAACCAGAAATGTCAAGCACAGAGGTTAATACCGGTATAAGAAACAACAACAATATCAATACAAGTAATACTAGCAGCAAGCCCAGGAAAAGGCTGCTGCAAAAGAGTATTAAGCCCAAGCATTCAAACAATTCTGAAAATGGAAGCAATGCTAAAAAATCAGTTTCCAACAAAAAATCCCCAGTTTTGATTCCTCCTCCAATGGTACAGGTTGATTTTGGAAAAGGTAATGGTAGAAGCATCAATGAGAAGAAGTCATCGACTAATATCGCTGATATCAGACAACAACAACAACAACTATATGCGACTCCAATATCAAACCTTTCAAGGTTGCCAAACGGTGAGCAGGTCAACTTCGGTAACGATTTCAGAGGTAACTCAAAGACAATGTCAGGCTCTAGATCAAGAGACTATACACACCAAGCACTACCAGATGGGAAGAAACCAGATTTCGGTAATGGCAACAATAAAGATGTCAGAAACAGATCCACTTTGAAAAAGAAAACTAAAGAGGAAAGTTCAAACGATCTTTTGAAGATGTTGAGAGAAAACTCTTCCTCTGCTTCATCTACAGAAAGTTTTCACAAAGCTACCAATTCTGAGTCAAGTGCTTCTTTGTCATCATCATCGGGTTTGTCTTCCAAACCTGGTCAAGTGAAGGCCGATGGTGCTTACGCTGGCAACTCCTTCACTTACTCTACACCATCGCTGATATCGTTGCCAAAGCCAACCTTTTGAGCCATTTTATATTGCACCATGAATTTCATACTATATGTTCTTGTATTTTGGTTTACAAGTTTTGTTCAATTCAACCAGCCTCTTTTGCTGCATTTGAATTTCATATTTTATCATTTTATTATTTTTTGTTATGTGTTAAGAGCTGTTCACACATATATGCCATGAAATTGCTACATGTCAACTTCAAAGCAACTGTTGCTCAATCGAATCTCATTTATTCAATAATGGGCCAAATTTTGTATTCGTTTTTTCAAAGACATGCAGGAAATCTGTCGATGGTATTAGTTTGTGGATTTTTGCTTTATCTGTTTGTTTTATTTGTTTTCATGGTTTTTCTTGTCCTTGCGTTTTTATCAATATGATTGAAGTTAAGTAACTTCTGTCACTCATGACCTTTTTGTTCCCATCATATCAAGGGTGTTTTTTATAGTGTTTTTTATTTTCACTGACATTTTCCACCTTCATGAAAACTCTAATCTATTGCTATAAGTAAAATTAGAGTTGTGGGGTTTTTTTTTGGAGTTTTTTTGTCAGAGTTTGAGATTCAAAGTTGAATTGAGTTCACTTTTTAATGCATCTTTCATCTTGTCATTGCATAGTACTTGTAAATTGAATGATACATGATATATGACACTATATTTCATGAATTTTTTATCCTGTTCTTATTTGCTTCCGCGCCGATATTAATATCATTCTACTCAGAGTTTCTGATGAATATCTAAAAGTACATTACATTCCAAAAACCAAAATGTAACCGTAATAAATTTCGATCGCGGAACATTTCCCGCTGTTACTTTCAAACATCTTTAAAGATATACTATATAAGAACTATATTTATAAGAATTTCCTGCTCAAATTTTATATAACATATACTTGTGAGCAATTTGAGTTATTCAAGTTTTCCGAATATCCTTCACCCACCTGCTCTCATCCTTTTCGCACCTCACGAGTTTGTGAGTGGATAGGAAAGAGAAACTTGTCTAAGAAACTACAGGAACAAAGAAACTGTAAGTCGAATGTAATCTTTAGGTAGGATAGGGGCAGACGAAACTCAAGAACAGGAATTCTGTAATCTCGCAGAGGTTAACCAACGGGCAACAAAATAGTGCTAAAATTGAAGAAGCGGCTTATACAAAATATTGATATGAGTAAAATATTAAGACCATTCGTTTATTTTCTCACTGAACTCTGGCACTGATTGAAACTAGTTGAATCATATAATGGTCCAACAAATCGCAAGTGCATATCTTTGGATTTTAGTCAACTCCAATCATTTCCCAACTTGGTTACATTTCGAAATTATCTCTCAATGAATGAGACTAAGAGAT
Organism: Nakazawaea populi; assembly: GCA_030557235.1. Classification (NCBI taxonomy): domain Eukaryota; kingdom Fungi; phylum Ascomycota; class Pichiomycetes; order Alaninales; family Pachysolenaceae; genus Nakazawaea; species Nakazawaea populi. The sequence continues at coordinate 180,350 of JAKTVN010000008.1, read as the reverse complement.
TTTGGGCTTAGCATGTCCTCTTGCGAACAGCAGAATATCGAAAATGATACATTAGCTTCAATTTGCATTTAAAAGCGATACGCCCTCACAAAATGATGGAATTATTGCCTGGTGCAGCTTATTACAAATCCTACAGACAACAAAAAGCGCAATGTCACTACTTCTGTGAAATTAAGATCAAGACACTGAAAGCATATCATCGTAAATTTGACAAATGATTTGATCTGTGGTTTCACTTACATCTAACTCAGCCTAAATTTTGTTATTGAATAGCAGCAATTACACCACAGTTGATTATATAGCCCTTCGCTTACTTTCTGGATGAGGCAGCCATTCTTCATGAAATCCATAAACTCTCAATTTTTAGATATATAATAAATGAACCTGCAATAAAATAACTGCATAACAAAATGGTTTGTATGATTGGCGATACAAGATTTGGTTTGAAATAGGCTCCTAGCGTATCATACTGGCACTGTAGTTTCTGGAGCCCAGGGACCACGCTTCTCTTATTTGAATAAAGCTCCACAACTTTGCTCCACCACATCGAACGGGAGTTGACCCATTTTCACGTTTCCTTCTCCAGAGCTTAATCCACAGGTTTAGCTTATCCCTATGTTATACAATAAGTACTCTAACGTGATCGAAAGCGCTTTAATTGATATCATCATTCGAGATGATGGGTTCCCTTCAACTGGACTTCTCCAGCTGGCCATTAAATTCAATTGAGAGTAAAGATTGTATTTGAAGCAAATAGTAGCAAGCTCTTATAGGCAAGGAATTCGATTGAGTAATCATGAAGAGTTTATGATGTTCTCAAAATCACATTTTCAGTGATATACGGGGTGATGATGGCTTTATTCAGAGAATGTATACATTGTAGGTCAAATTGAATTCCTTCAATGCTTTTTCAGTCATTTCCCATGGAACTCCAAATATGCCGCTATTTATCTGTGGTATGTTGATAGTTATATTGCTGCCCTTGTATTGATCAATCATATCTTGAATTGCCAACCTCGTGTAATCGACAATCTGTTTTGGAGTATCGGAAGAGTCAAGACTGGTGAAGAGACACACTAGATCCTGTTCCTGCTCCTCGATGATGAATGTCTTTCCAATGATCTCACTAGGGGATTTGGATTCACAGAAATCGTGATATTTCTGGAAAGCGATTGGATATCGGAGTTTGAATTGATAAGCTATGCCACCACCCCAGACACCATAGCAATTACAGGAATGAGCAAGAATGGTTTTATGAACACCAGGCGTCTTTTTCTTGCACAGCTGGAACAAATCACCTTTGATGTAATTGATCTTTGACATCTCTTCCTCTGTTCTAAAAGATTATTCATCACAGTTTATATTTGATTTTTTCTTATCTTGACACTGGTTACTTTTACAACATGATACACCTCGTACACCGGCGTACATCCTTCAATGATTTTCAATTTTAAACTAATTGACTTTTTGCTTATATGTACAGAAATTGTATAAAACTATCGAATATTTTACAAGGCGGGAGCATTGAACACAAAATGTATCTATCTTCCAAACCCACTCACTATTGAAGGGAAACAAAACGCAAAAAAAAAAAACCAACCCAATTACCCAAGAGACCAATCGAATCTATTATAAATACCGCTCCAAATAGCTATTACTTCTTTGATAAGAAAACCCATCAAATAACTGCGATTCAGTCTTGGTAAGTCTTTTACTTTGTATTTCAATTGGAATTCCATTAACGTCATCATGATCAGTATCCTCGTCATCGAAAACCGGTAGGTCACTCATTTTCATTCCAGTAAATTGAGGATCAAAATTCTCCAGCAAGGCAGGATCTGTGATTATTGGTATTATAGGAGGTTCAAGATCTGGTGATTGTTGTTCCAATTTGAGCCAATCAATATGCCTGAAGAATGAATGTTTTTGAAATCTTGTGAAGTCCAGATCAACCTGAAATCTCTTATTCGGATTTTTGTTCAATAACTTATTTAACAAATCTTTAGCCTCCAGAGTGAAGTAAAAGGGAAACTTGACTTTTTCCTTCATTATCTTATTCATTATCGTCTTATGATTATTACCCGTGAAAGGCGGTTTTCCACTTAACATATCAAATATGACACAACCCAAAGACCACCAGTCCACCTCATAGCTGTAGTTTTCCCCCTTCAATACCTCTGGTGCCATATACTCAGGGGTTCCAATCATGCTATTACAGAAGTCATCATCCCTAGCATCAAATGATTGCTTCGATAATCCAAAATCGGTCAAGATCAAATGACCACGTGAATCTAATAGACAATTTTCAGGCTTCAAGTCTCGATAAACAATACCTAACTTGTGCAAATGGATCAACAGTAAAGCCATCTCTGCGGAGTAAAAACTTGTGATCTTGTCGTTCAAGAATTTTTGATTAGATAAATGCATAAATAGTTCACCTCCTGGGACGTAATCAAGAATCAAGTATATTTTGAAGGAATCATGTAATGCATAAAATAGCTTGACAATATTTGGGTGATGAGTTATCTGGCTCAAAATGTTCTTCTCTGCTAATGTCCTTTCACAATTTTTGCTGATAACGATCGACGCCTTTTTCAACTGCTTCTGTGCAAATAACTTGCCTGATTTTTTGTGTTTCACTAGTAGAACTTTGCCGTATGCTCCCTGACCTAACACTTTCACCGGTATAAAATCATCAATTGAAGTCTTGATGGAGGACTTGTAGATGGGATCCCCCTCTTCATCACTCTCACTATAGGCTTGCAAACCTATCTCGAAATTCTCACCTTGATCATCAGATACAGCTGAATTCAAACTGCCTCTTCTTACTATGGAGGATCTTCTTCTAACTCTGATGGAAGAAGAGTCTGATGTCTGAGACACAGGAGGCTCAATTATCACTGGTGGATAGAACTCCTGTGGCAGTAACTCACTAGCATCTTCTTCATCAAATGAAAACAACGACATACAGTTCAATAAATCTCTAAACAGGTTAACATTTATAACCTTGAACTGTTATTTAACCACACTAATTATAAAAGCTTCTGCTAAAAAAGCTGAAAAAATAAAAAAAAAATAAAAAAAAAATATTTTTCGAAAATCAAAACAAAAACAAGGAAGAGGACACATCTATAGCTAAGTTACAACAACAAGTTCACCAAGATAGGCTTCAAGATCTCATTTAGTGCTTCAGTCTGCGGCTTATTGAAAATCCAAGACGAACTTTGAAGCCATGGATCACTTGACACTCGTCAATGATAGCCCTACCAAGGGCCACTCGGCGTCCAATTCCATTGGTAGCTTCTTGGACTACTATTCTACCAGTGTCGAGAGCAATAACAACGGTGAGGGTTACCAGATGATATCTCATCATGAGCAGCAGCAACAACAAACATCACCTCCGAGACCGGTGTCGTCTCCTCCCACCATATCAATTGACCCCAAACAGAGGAAGCTGTCTATTCAGAGCTCCAGAAATTCCGCAGGTCTGATCAGGAACAGTATAGAGTTGGGGCTAACCAATAGCACCGATGTACGCAAGATTAGTAATGGATCCAAACACAATAGCGGCGGAATACTGGATCCCATGTTTGCCAGCGATAGAGATAGATATGGATTTAAGAAGGCTTCAAGTTATGTAACGTTGGAGGAATATAATGAATGGTGGCTCGATTACTCCAGATATTTGATAAGACGTAAAAAGAGATGGGAAATTTTGATGTCGAAAAACGGGTTTCATGTGAAAGGCTCTAAGACGCTGCCAACAAAATTTCCCACCAACTCTGATGAGTTGAGAAGATTCGTCAGAAAGGGAATACCCGCTGAATGGAGAGGTAATGCCTGGTTTTATTTTGCCAAGGGCCCTGAACGGTTGAAAAGTAATGTTGGAGTCTTTGACAAATTATGTGAGGAGTCTGCAAATCTACATAATGAAAACACAGAGGCCATTGAAAAGGATTTGAACAGAACTTTCCCCGATAACATCCATTTCAACAATGCCCAGAAGCCAGAAAGCCCCATGATTGAAAGCTTGAGACGAGTTTTATCGTGCTTTGCCCTTTATAAACCCAAAATCGGCTATTGTCAGTCACTAAATTTCATTGCCGGATTGCTATTGATTTTCTTGGATGAAGAGAGAAGTTTCTGGTTGTTAGTTATAATAACCGAGAAGTACCTACCTGGAATTCATGATATGACGTTGGAAGGTGTCAACATTCATCAAGGTGTATTACTACTCTGCATCAAAGAGTATTTGCCCAATATATGGCCACTCATAGTCAATGGCGCGCAACAAAACTCAACTGACTTTGTTATCAAGATACCACCACTATCCTTATGTACCACCTCATGGTTCATGAGCATGTTTATCGGAGTGCTACCCATCGAGACAACACTACGAGTTTGGGATTGCGTTTTCTATGAAGATTCCAAAACTTTGTTCAGAATGTCGTTAACAATTTTCAAATTGATTGAGCCTCAGCTTTTGTCATTGAAAGTTGCAAATACAGATCAAACAAAGGATGAGAACTATTTTAATATTGAAATATTTCAAATTTTACAAAACTACCCCAAGAGATTACTCGATTGTAATTTGTTGTTAGAGACTTGCTTTAAGAAAAACAACGGGTTTGCTAATTTGTCACAATTGGAAATAACTAACTGTAAGAAGTTTGTGAAGGAAAAAAGAGAGAAATATTCCAAATTGAATGGTGATGCATTAGTGATGGACGATCTAGAAAGACAAAGATTAATCAAGGAGAGTTTGGAGATTTATGGTGATAAAAAAATGGGGTTGAGAGGACTTTCCTGGAATGGTAAGTTAAATAACAAGATGAAGTTAATTCAGCATCGACTTCGGTAAAGGAGGATACGGGCACTTTTTGCATTTTTTGGTATTTTTTCGTTCGAATCAGCTAGCTAGATTCCTTCCTTCTCTCAAAGAGAGTTTCATTTGCACATTTTTTTATTTTTAACATTTACATTTTTTAGCTTTTACATATGCATTAATCAATCATCATTATATGAAAAAAACAAATCATTTACAGTTTCTTGTGAGATATTGATACGTAGCCAACTTACATATGGTGCGATGAAAGGAAGCAAATTCATGGGGAAAATATATATTAGAAAAAATTAGCATGGTTGATGTTATTAACTTGTATATTATTATACCGATAAATAATCATCACAAATTCAATTCACGTAAAATTTCACCCGCCAAAGTCTTGTACATCCAAGTGTTACCACTCAACTTTTTAAACTGAACACCGTACAAACCAACCAATGGCACTTTAACAATATGGATCTCAAACTTCAAAGTTGATCTAGCCTTCAGTGCCCGCTCACCACCCAAGGAAGATCTATTCTGTCCCAAAGTTGGCGACTTCATTTGCACGCGCGATGAAAGAATCATGTCAGATTCACCTTTAGTTTCATGTAATGAATCCAGGGAATCCTGAGACTCGGTACTGTTTATTGAGTGAGAGTGACGATGACGATGAACGTTAGCAGGTGCTGGTGTCATCGGCATAGCAGATGTGTCAAATGTGTTGGGAGATGAGGGGAAATTGGTGTTCAATCTACCAGGTTGCTCGGGCTTCTTTCTCAACAACCCATTTCCTAATGAAAATTTACGTCTATGACCTTTTCCTGCAGAATTCGATGGCGATGAGGCTAAAGAAGACGATACAGACAGCTCATCATTGGTGTTGCTAGTAAGGGCCTCACTAGGAAAACGCTTTGCTCCAGATGAAGTAGAAGAACTGGAGCGTCTCATCTCCACATCAGATGGAACTGGTAATGATGATTGTAAAGTTTCAAGTTGATCACCAGTTTCAACATCCAAGTTATCATCCGGTACTGCTGTTTCCATTGTAGTTGTAATAGAAGGAGAATGAGCACAAATGAATCCGCCTTTGACTTCTTTAAACTGGACTCCAAGTTTCGACAACACTATGATGATGTTATTTCTAATAACTGGTAATGGCTTGGTTGAAGTAGTTTGTACAGAAAAAAATCCCTTCAAGAACAAAGTTCTTGGATACTCTATTGATGGCATGGTACCAGATGGAGCATTTTCGAAATTTGCAATCAATTGCTCCTCTGTCAATTCAGAGTTTTTAAGATTAGCAGTGTTATCTTGCTTTCTAGCATATTCATCATCATTAAGGCTGACATCATCAAAGAATCCATCATCTTGAAAGGAATGTGGTACAGGTGGTACAGGTGGCAAAGTACCACCATTTCTGACTCTGGCGTGACCAACCGATTTTGCTCTAGCAGATGGGTGCATCTTCCTGTTGTTATTATTATTGGTATTGTTGTTATTGTTGTTGCTGAGAGATACCATTGGCGCTGCTTTGATTGGTGAAATTTGCTCAGGAGCTGCAGGTTGTGCATTTTTACCAGAAGCAGACGTCGACTGAGCTCTTTGATGCAATTGAAGTTGTTGTTCATATCTATTAGGAAGAGGTGGGAAGTCCAGCTTCGATAATGTGTTGGCCTGCTCCTTCTCCTTTGAAGTAATCTTCATGGAACCGACACGACGCACCATTGTGTCAACTGGAGGTTGAAATGGTTGCGGCTGATAGGCATCAAAAGTGGCATCGACATCGATTGGGGATGGTGATTTCTTCGTAGGAACTGAAGGAAGTTTGTCAAATTCATTATTGGAGAACGGTTGCTGTTGGAATTGCTGTTTTGAACGTTTACCGCTGAGTTTCCTAAGAAGAGAATTGAATCCTGATCTGGTTGTCTCATCTTCAGCAGAATTTACAGAACTCAACGCATGGTCAATACCAGAGGCCTTTCTGGATTTTGGTGACTGGCTTCTATTCTCCTGTTGTGGAACCAATCCAGTTCGTTCTTCAGAGGTAGAAGTTCTCTCGCCGTAATTTTGCTGACCATGAGAGGCTGTATAAGCTGCCTCAGGGAAGGAAATAATTGGTGCTCCAGGCTGGAACACTTCTTCTGGCACTTGCGGTGTACGTGGAATACGCGATGCTGCGAATGGTGCCTGTGTCATAATTGGAGTTGTTAAGCTAGATGTCCTTTGTTGTTCTTGTTGGCTTTGCTGTTGATCTAACAATTGCTTTTGCCTCATGTCCTGCGTCTGCTGAAGTTGACTCTTCGAATTCATATCCTTCAGTTTCTTTCGTTTTTGCATCTCATCTACCAAGTAGTAGATGGAAATCATAGGGTGAAAAGCCTTTGTAGGGTCAAGATCGCCAGAGTCCGATTCAGGCACAAATTTTCCAGATGCTCTTGCATACCAAGTGGCAACTGCTTTAGAATATTCTTCACTCGATAGAATCTCTGTCAAATCGTGAATAACTGATTCCTCAGTGGCCAACTGAAGATGCAGAATCTCCTGAATTACTTCCAAATCCAAAGGTAATGATAATGGAATTCTATGGGGAAGATAATTGTACGCTGGTTTCTCGCTTTCATCTATCATCCATGCGTGATTCAAAATCTCATGTAAGGAAGCCCTTTTATGAGGATCAACGACTAACATTCTCTGCAAAAGAGAGACACATTGCCAACTGAGGTGATCTGGATAAGTGACATTACCTTGTTTTATTTTTCCATGCAACGCGCTCACGCTTGGATCATCAAATGGAACTTTACCACATACCAAGACGTATAATACGACACCAAATGACCAAATATCAACTTCTGGTCCAAGATAAGGTTGTGCAGATAGCAATTCCGGTGCAGCAAAATATAAAGAACCACAAAATGTTTTCAATTGACTTTTCCTATCGTACAAGTTTGATAATCCAAAATCAATAATTTTGATTTCACCGGTCTTGGAGATCATTATGTTTTCAATTTTCAAATCTCTGTGAACAATATTATTGGAGTGGCAATAGTCCAAGGCAGACGCTATACCTCTAGCAAATTTTCGGGCATGTCTTTCTTTAAGGGATCCGTGAGAGACAATATAATCCAACATTTGTCCACCTGAAACGTATTCAAACAACATGTAATAATGATTTGTCATTGGAATCAACTCATACAACCTGCAAATATATGGGTGATACATTATCTTATCCAAAGCTGCTTCTCTTATTGTTCTTTTGTCTCTGGCAACTTCTTTCTCATACTCTTTCATCCTCTTTGCTGTATCGTTGGAATCGGATGCAGGTGGGTCGTTTGAGTGTTGTCTTAACCAAATCTTTTCCGCTCTTGGGACTACTTTGATTGCACAAACCTCGTTTGTCCTTCTGTGCTTTGCAAGTTTCACTTTACCCATAGAACCAGCACCAATTGTCTTATAAAAGTCCCATTCACCAATAGATTTTCTATGGAATTGACCATCAGCATTTACTTGCAGCAGCTGAGGCGGCTGCTTATGAGAAGCTGTTCTTGAATGACGAGTTGTCTGTGAGGCAACTCTGCGATGATTTTGATCTGCTTCCAGTAATCCAGTATTAGCATCCACACTGGCAGGAGGTAGTAATGTGTTTTTTGTTGGTGTATTGAAAACTGGCAGTTGTCTTTCAACAGGTGTTTGTTGACCGTTTTTAGGAACTGCAATTGCATGACGATTCGCTTGCTGTTTAGCAGGTGATTGATAAGCAAATCGCAGGTTCTCGAGGGTCAGTGACTCCTGTGTTCTAGGGTTTGGAGACGACGTGGCTCTTTGGGGTGTTGTTGAAGGAAGTGCCGCCAGACGCTGAGGGTTTTGCAATTGGAAATTGGTATTAATATGATAGTCATTCAAATTGTTGTTACTCGGATTCAAAACATTGTTGCTCGCATTTCTCAACATCCTAGGTGTAGCAGGAGCAGCATTCAGAACAGGCGGCCTATAATTAGGAGCCCCGGCAGCAGCATTTCGAACTTTTGGTAAGACTTGTTGTTGTAGTTGTTGCTGTTGCTGCTGCTGTTGTTGCTGTTGTTGTTGCTGTTGTTGTTGTTGTTGTTGTTGTTGATACTGATTGATGCTATCCTGTTGGTATTGAAACAGATTTGGCCCATCAGAGCCCTGGTAAGGCAAACTACCGCTGTTATACTGTGGATCGGGCATCGGTCAACTGAATTGAGCAAATGTGAGTGATCAGTCGGACCAGCCGTTACGTCTATGCAATATGAATTTTTGATTTCTCTTTCAAGTAGTCAATTTGTTTGGTGTATTTGAAAGATGATAAATTTCTAGATACCAAAGAAACAGAGAGCTCAATTGATTGCAAATGTGAATGGCTTTTTGTTGTTGAATAAGCTCTTTGTCAATCGAAATGTGTGTTTGAAGTGAAGGGCAGAAAGTCTCCTATGAAAGTCGTCGCAGTATCTTTTTTCTTTGATTTTTTTTTTCCTTCATCTAAAAACAGGGGCGCTTCTTTATTGATACTCATTACAATAAACACTATTTATAACCAAAACCTGCATACAAAAAGTTATACATGAAATTAAAATTATCAGAACAAATTTATACACATATTGCACCATTTCATTTCTCCGGCTCTGATAGCAGTACATCATTTGATATCTCCAGCACCAGTTGCAGTACATCAGTCGATTTCACACTCGCTTCAGGGGCCGGCAGAATGGAGTTAACATTACCCTCCGGTTTTGGTAATTCCGGAGATTTGTCCTTTTGACCAATTTCATTTCCAGCAGCTGCTGTGACATCAAAGCAAGAACTCAGCAGCAAACTCTCAGTTTCTGGAAGTGCCACAGCTGAATCTGCTGCAATTGCAGGAGCCAGATTTGACGTAAACACATCTCCTGAACTATGCAGCAGCTCAGATGCAATGTTGGAGTCTTGAACTGCTGGAAATTTCTCTGCATTCTTTGCATCCTTTTCTTGAATGCTAACTTCGGGCATCATATCTTTTGTAGAAGACAGGCCAGTCTCCACAGCTGCCTCAACAGCAGTTGATGGAGAGGACTCACTCGGCTCAGAGTTGATTTGAGTAGTCTGTAAAGCGACTACTGATGATGGTGAGCCAATGGCTTTAGCAGCTTCAGCAACTAAGCCATTATTCGAAGCGGACTCTGCTTCAAAAGAAGTAGTAGCTATGGGCAGAAGTGGCGCTTCCGAAGGAGTGACAGAAATTTTCAGATTGGCATCTACTGAGTGATTCTCCAGCAGCCCTGCGAACGCCTCTACCTCTGTGGTTAAATCGATAGCAGAGTCTGACAGATGAGACAGATGAGCTGAATTTGTTGTGGTCCAAGATTCAGGATCTTGATTTTCATCTGGAATGTATTCAACTTCTTGCATCTCAAAATCAGGACTCTGAGTGGTAGCATCTTCATGTTTTCTTTTGTATCTTTCTTCTCTAGAGACAAGTCCTTCACTTCCTTCTCTACTATCATAACCATCGTTTCTCAATTTCATTCTTTTCAGTGCTCTATCGGCTGCAGCTGATCTCTTATTTGCTTCAAATTGTAAACGTTCTCTTTCCTCATCTTCCAGTCTTTTTCTTTCTTTTTCCTCCAATCTTGATGATCTTTTCCTATGAACAAGAAGACTTTGCAATTTAATTTGTCTTTGTCTCGAAAGCTCTTGTTTGCGTCTCTTGATATCATTTTCAGCGATTTCATTATAATGAATCTTCAAATTCTTGTATAATAATGAGGTCCTCGGTTGCGCATTTATGAAGGTATCAAATTCATATATACTCGTTGATAGACACTTAAAATTGGAAATTAAAGGTTCGGCATCATTCAATAAATCTTCAATATTTTTATTTTTGAGTAGATCATCCAAAGCAGTTTTTTTACGAGGAATGTCAAGCTTTTTAAAGGTAATCTCCTTGAGATATAACCTCAAATCAGGTAGTATGAAATACTCTTCCTGTGTCCAATTGTCTTTATTCACCACCTGCACTGAGATCAGTTTCATTAGGTCTGTATTTTTGTCATATTTGTTGTCGACAAATTTCCTGAATGCTTCCTCCTTATTATTCACCAACTCAATTAAATGGTAGTAAATATCAATTTGCTCGTTGAGTGACAATTTAAAAAATTTGAAGTCATCTATATCCGCATCATTCTGATACTTATCCAAGAAATATTGAGGGATAACATTTTTTAATTCTTCTTCGAAATCACCGGTCTCCTCTACGTAAGAATCTGAGATCTTAGTTCCAGTTAAATTATAGATCAATTGTGTCTTCATTCTAGTTAAAAAACTTGGTGGGTTCAATTGCAACAATTCTTCTTCAAATGAGTCAACATCGAAATGATCATTTATCTTGACAACATTTTTGAAAAGGTAACACCATTGGACGATGAATCCATATTTCCAGTTGTTTCGTAGCTCAGATAATCTTTGTGTATAAACATCATTTTCCAACGGTAGATGATAAGGAACTTTGACCAATTGCAGTCTCAAATCTTCAGATAATAATTTGGACAACCGATGAGCAGGATGTTCTGGGGAAGGTGTCGGAGTGGGCATGTTAATATTATTATTTGATATTGGCTAAAATCAATCAATAGATCAAATAATAATCGCGTTATATATATATATATATATATATATATAAATCTCTCTCTTTCTCTCAAACAAATGAATTTTTTTTTTAATCTTTTTCTTAACAAGAATAGGGGCTGTCGGTTGATCTTAAATCTCCGCATTTTTTTTTTTTTTTTTGTTTAACAATTTGTGATTTTTGCATTTGGTTTTTTTGATTGATTTTATATCAATTGAGAGATAAAACGAAATATATAGACTATGATTTACCCCTTTAACGACTACAATTAATAAAACTTATTAAAATCAAGATTCTCAGTTTCTCATTAGATCTGAGAGTTCATACCTATGCCAATCCCTCAATCTAGAGAAACCGAGAATAATCTGCAACAGATCAAATCTGAATCAATCCCAAAAGAAGCGAAATCTACAACATGCCGAGTATATGTGACCAACCGAATTGAATTACCAACCCTTTTCAAATATAAACAAGATCTTATTATCCAAAGTTTCGAACGAATAAGTAATGTCTGTTGTGTGTCAATGGAACTGATTCTTTCGTTTGTTCAGATCTACGAACAAATTTTGGTATCACATTCCTACCGAGATTTGGGACTCACAATGAGGCAGACCGTCTATATGTTGCAACTCATGAGAGATTATAGCTTAGAAAGTTTGAGTTCTATTTATGTTTTGAATAATCGTGGATATTGCAGCCGCTTACAACAAGTCTCGGATCTCAGTAAAATCGTGATTAAGAACTTCATCAAAGCTTCACAACTATCTACAAAATCTTTGAACGATTTAACTATTGTTTTGGGAAACTGCCATTTTCAAGATGGCAATTTGATCGCGAATGAATTTTTGCATTTGAACACTATGACTGGCTTATTGAGTGGATTTCACTACAGTGCCAATATGACATTACAATTTATCTTAAAAGGGGATTTTGACGCTATGAGCCAACTGAAAATATTATGGGAGGTAGAACAACTTCTGCAAGGTATTAACGATAGAAATATTCAACTAATTGACAATATACATCGCCATGTACTGTTGTTTGAGTTGCATCATATCACATCAGGGTTTAGCCTCGTCACAGCGGATAAGTTATTACATCTGAATAAGGCTAAGATTGACTTGAATAAAATTTACATCAATTTCAGGCAAGATCTAGAAAAGGATGAAGAACTGGAGAGCTTCTGTGATTATTTGAAGCTTGAGTCAAAAAGAATCGATAATCTGAGTCAATGTTTGTTATTACAGAAATATCGTAGAATGAGAAAGTTATACGCTATCTTACTCAGAGTGTATAGTATATTTCTTGCAAAAGTCCCAGATTATGCATATTTGTGTGAATCTATCTTGGAAGTTTTATGTCAGGCAGATGACAAAAGTTTACCAGCATTGGTGCAGTTAGATCTTCATAGAACTGTTCACACTGAAATTTTACACTTGTTGCTTAGAGCCAATTCGCCGCAATTCTGCAAGATTCTTGAAAAAAATTCCATATCCAAAGCTGCCATAGTCGTGTTCAAAGAACGTTTTCAGAAAATCGTGTCATGTGAGATTAAAGGGGATAGATACGAGATTTTTATGGCTCTTCACGAGTTGGAAGAGTTAAATACAATATCAGATTTGCTTGAAATGTTCAAAAAAAAAGTGATTCAGTTCATTCAAGGCTAGTCTCGAATATTGTTGTCGGAATGAGAAGGTAATCGATTGGTGTCCTTTTGAAAGATTTCTTCTGAGAGGTTTTATTTAAGGTTCTTCGTTTTGTTGGCATGATTTGAAAATATCGCCATATAGATAGTGATAGAACCAGAATTAAAGCTATTAGTAGAACATTATATATTTGTGACATACCAGTAGTTTTGCTGAAGCTAAAAATGTAATAAAAAATGTCATAATCATGATCCAATTTGCAGGTAAATTGTTTGACACATTTTTCGCTTATCTTTATCAGAACAAAATGCTTTCAGATGGCAATTGTGGATCAACATGACAAGAGTAACAAGGATGCAAACTGAAAAATTACAAATGATTTGAGAAGGAAGTTGGATTATGTCAAGGCTGAGGTGAAAGATTGGAGATTACTTCAACAAGCGATGAACCTCAAGGTTTTCAAAGATGCAAATGAAGGATATACATCCTTTTCGAAGATTGCACAGAAGGTGAGCGATAACAAGTATAAGTCAGCTGAAGAGTTCTTCGAGGACTTGAAGAAAATTGTTACTAGGGTGCAATTCTCTTTTGGGTCTATAATGAAGTATTACAAAATTGCAGGAGCATTGTTAGGAACAGTCCAGTTCTTAGAAAGACGTGACACAAGAACAACGCCGTCAAATGATCCTGAGAGAGGTGATACACATCAGCCTATCTCAGCTCCGGGAGCTGGTACCAACAATCCATCGGACACGAGTGTGCACGGGCTTGGTGAATCTAGTAACCTTGAGCAAGCCGAAGTTGTTGAAGCGACAACCGAATCAGAAACGAATAGAGCTGGTTCGCTAGGGATAGAACACGTATCATCAGACAATGAATTGAATGAGAATCAAAAACATAGACTACGTCCTCGAATTATGATGGAAAACTTTGATTATGATTACCTCTCTGTTTTTCGTTTTAAACATGATTTGGAATCAATCAGGGACATGCCAGACAATGACAGTTTAATTCTCAGTCAAAAGTATTTGATGAGAGTTCCGATGCCCATGCCTACTAAATTAACCAGATTTGAGTCTTATTCCATCACAGATCTTAAGTCTAAGGTTGACGGCAATCCTCCGTCAATGGTGAATATTGAGGATGTGTTATATGCGATCAAGAAATTCGCAGATCTATTCAAAGGCAACATAATGATCACGGAGCAAAATTTTATTCAGCCAGTTGATTTCTTTGAGCAGTTTGTAGAAACGTTTGTGAAAACATATGGGACATTTTTGAAGAAGGCATATGAAGATTGTGATTGTGTTAGAATCACTCAAAAACGATATGCTGCACGAAATGAGGGCCAGATCGAACTCGTGCGCTGGAACAGCTTAAATCTTCCTTTAAGAGGAATTTTAGATGACCCGTTAGAATCTCAACAGGAAAGGGTAGCTGAAGCACTAAGAAGTTCTGTCGACAAAGGATACCGCTTGGGGCTGATAGAAAGCATTGACTCTGATTATAAACCAATTAACATGACAGTTGATTTTTTTGAACGGCAGGTGAAGCTTAAGTTCTTTGGGAGCGATTCGACTACTGACTTAGTGAGCGGCTTTTATGCTGAAGCTTAGTTGGCGACGAAAAAACCTCCTTTGCTACTATACCCAACAGTACTAGGCAAAGTGAAATACGTCAACTTTAATTTGTCGTTAGGAATACACTCGCTCCAACAATTGAATAAGGGCGAAAAGGAGGTGAAAAGAACGTCAATAGTGGATGAGATCGAGAAAACCATTTCAAAGTATGTTACTCTTTGCTTACAGACAGGAGTTTATAAATTCATGTTGACTGATTACATTTGTTTTTTGATGGTGAAATTGAAACCCCTGAAGAATACAGAAAGAATAAGAATAGCATATTGAAAATGCGACTGGGATCGAGTCAGAATATTTTGTTTGTTATTACAATGATGACTATGTTCGTCTAATGATTGCAAGCTTCTTAGCAATAACCGCTGAGTCAATCCGAGAGCAAGAGAAATTCACAGAGTTTGTGTTCAGAATTGTGAAAGAAGATACACCATTAAGAGTTGAAGAGGAGAAAATAAGAGAATCAAGTTTTTCAAATGATGTTGTTGGTGATAGTGGTAGTAATTCCAATCATTCAGGACCTCAAGGTTCTCAAAGTGAAGATTCTTCTCAAAGTTCAAGACAACTATCTGAAACTGCAGATAACTTGACAGCGGTACAAACTATGCTACCAATCCCACGTTCATCCAAAGATCTCACCACTGACCAGGTGATGAAGCCGATGAAATTTTACCCCGAGCAATTCCGACATTGTTACTTTGTGATGCTTGGGAAGATGACTGTGGGACGAATCTATGTCGATCAAGGTATTGCACAGGTTATTACTGTGAAAAGTAGGGAATTCTTAGCCAATCTACCAAAGAGAAAGAAGGTTCCTCTCATGGAATCTAAACTCGCTGAGAATGTTTGCTTGAAGATATATGTGACCGTGTGGTCAGCTTACCAGGAATTGAACTATGCGGCACAGCTTGATGGGGTAGTCAAAATTGGTTTGAGTTACCAGAGAGCTATTGATTTCACAGTAACAGCGATGAAAGCTTATCTCCAACTCCAAGACCTCTTTGGGAAAACCATACCTCGCCTTTATGCCTTTGGTCGTTTGATGGATATTGAGAATCATATCGGAGAACCTTATTATCGATTCCAAGGTGGTTATTTGATGATGGAAAAATTGGACCCAATTGATTGTGAGAAGGAGTGTTTCATCGAACTAATTGATGCGATTAATGAAATCCACGATAAAGGTGTTCTTCACGGGGATATTAAAAGAGAGAACATCATATTCACAGAAGACGGTGTTAAGATTGTGGGTTTCGGGAGTTCCAAACTCTCACCTAGTAAGGATGAATGTCTCAAGGAACTCAACTCCGTTTACGAGATATTTGGGAAGACGCCACCAAAGGAAACCAGATAGTATAACAAATTCTGATTCTATTGTTTCTCAATTACTTGAGCGGGATTTTTTTATAGTGTCATTAGATTAATTCATCATCTTTGTTAAATGAGTAAAATATGTATTATCTGACTCTGAGATATCCCCTCTTAAACTGCGCGATTCTTCCAAAAACTCAGTAGATCAGACGTGAGATCTGCCTTCTTTATAGAGGACTCACTAAAAAACCCAATTCAAGTAGCATCCTCACCACTTGAGTCATCATCATCATCATCATCAAAATAATAGCTACCATCATCATAAATGACTTCTTCCTCTTGCTGTTGTTCTCTTTCACCAGTTATCTGAGACGACGACATATCTTCTTGGTTGAGTTCCTCACCGTCTCCCTCTAAATCATTCAAGGAAGTGTCTTCTTCTTCATTTTCGTTATCAGAGCTCTCTTCAAGTTGAAACTTCACTTGTGCATGATGATTAACGATTTGCCCTGCTTCATTTTTTTGCCGACCAGCGCCAGCAGTTTTACGGGACCTTGATCTATCCATCAATCTACGATGATGCCTCCTTGTATCCACCTTAATTTCTCTTTCTTGATAAATGAAAACATGTGGATTATCAGTAGCATCTACCACCAGTGGTGACTCTGTTTCCGCTCTTGCAATTTTTCTTGCAAAAATGTTGTGAAGAAGTGTTGGTTTTGAGATATCTGAATCATAAAATGATGCTTTTGAAAGAGATGATCCACCACGGATTGGAACAGATAAAGACATCTCAATCACTTGATCAGTCAACTCATTGAAGCTATGCAGAAAACGATTCACCAACTTTCCTACACCAGATTTGTTCTTACTTACATCATCTTGAGCTCGATATTCAGAGGCCGATGAAGTTTGAAAATCACTATCCGTAGCTTCCAATTTTGTTGGGCTCGTAGTAGTTCGTTGTTGTTTGTTTTTTTCATGACTGGTGATTATTAAATCATATTTTCCCTTTCTTATAACAGTGTTTCTATCTACTGCATTGCCAAATGAATCAAAATAGTATTGGTCTTCTTCATCATAGAATTGCCTTCCCAATATCCCTCTCTTTTGCTGCATTTTTTCCAACAAGACGATTCTATTGATAAACTCCCAGGAGACAACATTAGTCACAACATAAGATGTGACGTTGAACAATTCAGACAACTCACTGACCCATATATTCGATATATCAGCAATGAAAATGGCGAATGATGAATTCATCACAATAAAAGTGAAAATGGTTAAAGGTATCACTTTGTGATTAAAAATAAATTGTCTCTTGTTGAAAAAATAAACCACAAACAAACAACTGAACAATACCGACATGGCTATTCTTAGCAAGTAAACAAATGCTGGTAAAATAGCCACTGGTGAATCATAGTTTGGATCAGTTCCTAGTCTATCATTAGAAGCGGCAAATGTGGAAACTGACCAAATTGCTTGTGAAGATATGGATAGAAACAATCCAATGAGAAATGCAAACCGTTTCTCTTTTTGTCTTGGAAACAACCTCATAATAATTTGTACTTGAGAAAGTTGTAATAATATGACAATGATTAAATCTACCACATTAAACGGCACAGATCTTTGAATTGCAGTAATCAATAGATCACCACTGGATACATCTTCATCATGTTGTTGAGATAAATGGATAATCGAGAAAATGAATATGGAAATGAGAAAGAGACAGGTGAGAAAGCTGCTCAACTTGATCAATCTTGTGGGCTTTTGTGATCTCAAGTATTGTTTCGTAAATATGATGATTGAAAGAAAACATGATATGAAAGTACAACAACTTAAAGAATACACTATGGGATAAACTGTATAGATGAATTGATATTCAGTTTCAATATATGTATTCCAACCTTGTTCTAACACAGGCAACTTCGAAATCCCCTCCAGTTCAAGATGTCCATTCAAAGCAGACAATAATAACATTCGACGGGAGCATAATGCTTGATATTGCGAATTCCCACCTATTAAAGATACAATGTCTGGCGCAGTAGAGATGATCATTCCAGGGTTCAAATCAATTGTATCACATACTCCATAATGGTCCTTGTATAAATAAGGATATCGCCACACAGCGTTACTCCTTGACACTATCTCCAGTATTAAACTCATATTGACAGCATTTGTGGTACTGATCGGATTGTTATATATACACGTTTTTTGGTTTACCCTTCTTAGTCACTTAATCTATCTATTTTATCTACTCTTGTGCCCTCTTTAATAATAGTAAAGAAAAAAATTAACAAAAGGTTGTGCACGATGTCCCAACACAATTCCAGGGAAAATATATATATAACAGGGGCTGTGAGGCAGTATTTGCTGAAAATTTTTTTGACCAACTGGAGAGGCATTCCGAGGGGCTGTATCTTGGGTCAAGTAAGTGCAACAGTTTCGGTCAATACGGTGGTACATGCTCGTTTCTTTTGTTTATTATTATATATGTTATAATTCAATAAAAATAAGGTAGTAAATTTCCGGTAATGATAATGATCGGTCACTGTTCAGTTTATTATCGGTTTTAAAAAAGAGTTGTTTCGAGCTGACGCATTTTTGGAAAATTGGTTTTAAAATTTGACTGAATGCTCAAAAAGTCAATTGTGAAATACATTAATTCAACTGTTATTTTGATTGATATCTGATTGTAAAACAAACACAAAAGCAACTTTATATTACATCCAAAATGGCTCCAAAGAAGAAGGTTGAGGAAAAGAAAATCTTGTTAGGTCGTCCAGGTAATAATTTGAAATCTGGTATAGTTGGATTGGCCAATGTTGGTAAATCCACTTTTTTCCAAGCCATTACCAGATGTCCTTTAGGTAACCCAGCAAATTATCCATTTGCCACCATTGAACCTGAAGAGGCCAGAGTCATTGTTCCATCTCCTCGTTTAGAAGAATTATTCAAATTGTACAACTCTGGTAAGAAAATTCCAGCTTTTATCACCATTTATGATATTGCCGGTTTGACAAGAGGTGCATCAAAGGGTGAAGGTTTGGGTAATGCTTTCTTGGCTAATATTAGAGCAGTTGATTCCATGTTTCAAGTTGTTAGATGTTTTGATGATGCCGATATCATCCATATCGAAGGTGATGTTGATCCAGTAAGAGATTTAGAAATCATTAGCGAGGAATTGAGATTGAAAGATATCGAATTTGCTGAAAAACATTTGGAAAGTGTATTAAAGATTACAAGAAGAGGTGGTCAATCTTTAGAGGTTAAACAAAAGAAAGAAGAAGCTATTTTGGTTGAAAAAATTATCGAATTATTAAAGGATGGACAAAGAGTTGCCAATCAACCATGGACAATGAAAGAAGTTGAAATTATCAACACCATGTTCTTGTTGACAGCTAAACCAGTTATATACTTGGTTAACTTGTCAGAGAGAGATTATGTAAGAAAGAAGAACAAACATTTGTTGAAAATTAAAGAATGGGTTGACACTTATTCACCGGGTGATGTCATTATTCCAATATCAGTCTCATATGAAGAAAGATTATCACAAATGGAAACTGATGAGGAAAGAGAGGAAGAAGAAAAGAAAGTTGGTCTGGCCTCAGCATTGCCAAAGATCATCGTTACAATGAGAAAGAAGTTGGATTTGATTTCATTTTTCACTTGTGGTCCACAAGAAGCAAGAGAATGGACTATCAGAGATGGTACTAAAGCTCCACAAGCTGCCGGTGTGATCCACAATGATTTAATGAACACTTTTATCTTGGCTCAAATCACCAAGTATAACGATATCTTGGAGTACAAGGATGAAGCCAGTGTCAAGGCTGCTGGTAAATTGTTGCAAAAAGGTAGAGATTATGTTGTTGAAGATGGTGATATCATTTATTTCAGAGCTGGTGCAGGTAAGAACTGATCTCTTAATACGGCAGTGAATATACATAGCCCTACCACGCTTGCTCTACTCTCAATAGTTGTAGTTATAATGTAGCACCTCGTTAGATAAGTTTTGATCTTCGTGAAATCAACTTTGAAAA
The DNA here is from genome assembly GCA_030557235.1 of Nakazawaea populi. Classification (NCBI taxonomy): domain Eukaryota; kingdom Fungi; phylum Ascomycota; class Pichiomycetes; order Alaninales; family Pachysolenaceae; genus Nakazawaea; species Nakazawaea populi. The sequence goes on along the minus strand of JAKTVN010000008.1, from coordinate 160,272 downwards.
GGCCAAAGTACAGCTAGCGGTTTTGGGCAAATGATCACATGTAATCTTGGATGCAACAAGTGATTTAGATATCAGGTGGTTATTGAGATCACCTCAATGAAATGATATATATATACATATCTAGCTAGCAATGTTTATTTCGAACTGACAATTTCAAACAGCCCCTATTTGGTTCGAAGTGAAAATAGAAAAATCTTCAAAGAGTGGTTACAAACCAAACAGTTTTGAAAATAGAGTATTATTCAAAGTATAGTCGACATTTACTTCGTTAGATTTGAACATATTTGAAATCAACTGATCGTCACCACAATATGCGGAGGTGTGCTTCAGTTTACAGAAGCAGTCTTTTGAGATCCTCAATGATAGTGCATAGAAGGACAACTTTATTCATGAACCTAAGGTATCTTTCACAATCACTGTCAAGATTTAATGATAACAAACTCGAGAACACAAATGCTAATGAAAGACTGAAAGCAAATTCAACTAATATTGTTTCAAAAGTTGATGATTCAGTCAGCCAAAAAAGCTACGCGGAGCTTGCCATGGACGAGCCAATCAAGCCTAAGAAGCCGTTATCGCGTATTCCAATTGGTGGTAGTTACGATCCGTCAGCTAAGATACAAAAGGGATCTACATATGAGTTTCAAACTGGTAGGGCATTGTTGTTATTCATTGCTGTTGGAACGGGATTTACATGGTATTTCAAAAGAGAGAAGGACAGATTACAAACTCAAAAAACGGCTGAACAAAATAGAGGAATGGGTAGACCATTGGTTGGTGGACCATTTGATCTTGAAGACTGTGATGGTAACCAGTTTACTGACGAAAATTTGAAAGGCAAATTTAGTTTGGTCTATTTTGGTTTCACAAATTGTCCTGATATTTGTCCAGATGAGTTAGACAAGATGGGATTGATCATCGATGGTTTGAAAAAAAAATACCAAATCAACATTCAGCCCATATTCATCACATGTGACCCAGCTAGAGACAGGCCAGAAATTTTGAAAGAATATCTCAGTGAATTTCATCCTGATATAATCGGATTGACTGGATCCTATAATGCAGTGAAACAAGCATGCAAAAATTACAGAGTTTATTTCTCAACTCCTCCTGATGTGAAACCGGGGGATGATTACTTGGTAGATCATTCAATCTTTTTTTATTTGATGGATAAAGAAGGAAACTTTATCGATGTATTAGGTAGACAATACGATCTGGAGCAACTGATTGAAAAAATAAATGATCATGTTAAGGCATTCGTACCACTGCTGGAAAGAGAAAAACAGAAAAATGGTATGTTTGGATTCTTGTTCAAATAGTTTTGAATTTTTGGCAACTTTTTAAAAAGTTGAATCAGGTAAATAGACTTCTTTAGAATGTATATATTGAATTCAAATCAAAAATTGATTGTTATCTTATCTATGTACTTCTAATTGTAAGCTCAAAAATGTAATTTAATATCAACAAGATTACTCAAGTCAACAAAACAATAGAAAAGAACGACGCTGTGGGTTTCTAACAAGTATAAACATAACATCAATCTTTCTAAATCTACACCTATTGACTAACTTATCCAATCTAATGCTGTTGAATGGGTTGAATCAAAAACAAAATTTTCCTCACTCTGCTTCCCTTTGTGCATCGGCAGCGTTATCTGACCGTTGCGCACGACCCTTTTTTAACGCGTTGGAGCCAGAAACAAAATTGGCAAAAAATTTAAATTTCAATTCGCAAAAACTTGTTGTTTTTATTCCAAAGAACAAATTGAGTTTTGCGAGATTGCTGAGCTGAAGAACTAAGAGTTGTTTCTTCATAGAGATAATGGTATGTTGTTTTTGGATGCAGTTATCTTGGACTTACATATGATTCATTTCAACGGTGGTTATCAATATATACCCCCCTTTTGTAGTTGCAATCGAAATGCATAAAGATATTTATCGATACAGGAGTACTAACTATTTGACAGGTACTATTCAAACGTAAGGCGATTGAATTCTTCCCCGCTCCGGAGACACCAAGTGATTTGAACACCGATGTCTGGTATGTTCCGGAGACGAGGGAGTGGTTTACCGACTATGATGACTACTTGAAAAGATTGGACTATTATAACACCAGAAAATTTGTATGTGAATCGACTGGTATTACTGGATATACATTCTGGGAAGCATTGGAAATTGAAACACAAGAAATCAAAAAAGTTGAAAAGCTCTTTCCAGAAGCTGTCAAGGAGCCAATATTAAGATATGCGCAATTTTCTTTGATTCAGAGGATTGATGTCTTGATAGATGATATCTATTACAAATTCAAAAATGACTTCTTCCCTGGAGATCAAGTAAATGTAAAGATTCCCGGAAGCGCGTTGAAAGAGAAAGGAGTGGTTAAGGAGAAACTGCGATTCAATGCAATAACCTTGCCTAATGGACAGCTAAGAAAAGCATATTGTCAATATAGAGTGCTGTTGATCTCCAATGATAGAGAGATCACATGTGATGAGAATGATCTTGCTAGAGACAGAATGTGCTTTACCAAGCTGTTTATAAGAGGTTTTATCAAGTTATCTCTAATCAAGTCCCCAAGGGTTGGATCTCCTTGGGTAGTTAAGGACAACTATGCCAAAAAATACCGCATTACAGCAGATTATCCACCAAATCTTATGATCTACAAAGAGGACTTAGAACAGCTTCCAATCAAAAAAAGGCCAATTGAAGATTTGCAAGTTAACTTGCAACCTCTTTATCCACTTCCTCAAATCAAGAAGAGGAGGATCGAAAATGAGGAAAATGAAGCTGCATTCAGAAAATTTCCATTTGCATATATACAAGAAAATGTACCATCAAATCTACAGGACGTTCAATACTGGAAGCAATTGTGGTACAATGCTCTCAGCGGTATGGTTGTGTTTGTAGATACATCGCAATTGAAACCAAATGAGCTCGAGTTAAAAGACAACGTCTTAAAGCTTCTCAACTCAGTTAAATCAAAAATTATCTTTGAGTTTGACCCACAGATTACCAACTTGATAATAACGAAAAGAGCCTATTCTCCAAAATTTAACTACCTGGAGGAAGATTACTTTCATCAAATAAACGAATTGAGCAGGAAAGTATGGAGTTTTGATAAGGTTTTGAGATTTTTCAAATCCTTGGGTTTTAGCTTTCACAATGAAGAATTAATTGTTCCTGACATAAATTTTGATGCCAACACCAAATTGAGACCTATAATGCCTTTAGCTCCATCGATGAAGCTCATGAATCTATCAACTTTGAAGCAACAAACCATAGGCAATCATTTACTTCCGTTATATCCCAAGGGTTCCACACCCGAGCAAATTCAAAGACTTAATCTCCAGCAATCTAGGGAGGGTTCTCTGTCGCCATCTGTTCAGCAAGTTAAGAAACCTCCGTTAGTTGAGGACTTGTCTTTACCTTTTCAAATCAATGATGAGAAGCAAAACCCTGCCTGGAAAAAAATTGAGAATGAAAATATCACAAAAGTTTCAGAACTTATGGAGTCTTGGTGCTTTTTAAACGTATTTAGAAAGGCATTAATACTTGACAATTTTACTTTGGATGACTACATCACTGCAATCAGTTGGGGTAGAGAAGATCTCGAATGTCAACTTTTAGAGGAAATATTTTGCGCTACCATGAAGTGCATTTTGAATGATGATTTGAAAGTCGGAGGGAATAATACTCACGGTATTAGCAAGGATGAAAACGGGGTCGGAGATGGTGAGCAATACTTGATTTTAATTCCAAGAAAGGGAGGTTATCTGGTAGCCGAAGAACCAGAGGAAGATAAGGTTGAGGAGGAGATCAAAACTGAAAATGGCAAGCTCAAATCAGAGGCTGGAGATAGCTCCAAAGAGGGTACAGAAGTCCCAAATGAAATCAAACAGGAAATCAAGGAGGAAACATCCACACCAGATGTGGAGGAGGAGAAGGAGATGGCTGAAACTGGTGCGGGGGACGCCAAAGATGAGTCCAACGAAGCAGCAGTTGAAGTCGAAGAAAATGTAGATGAAGAGGAAGAGGTGACCAACAATGTGCACAAGTTGTTGTTTTACAAAAAAAAGACGTGGCAAGAGAGATTACGCAAACGGAATTTTAAAGAAGGACAATGGTTGATTGTCTTGGTTGGAGTACTTTCACTTGTTGAGCATGTTCCACGGTATGCTGACTCGATTGAGAAGATTTTCTCTATTTTGGCACCTGTTGATATGACAGCATCTCCCTCTAATTTGGAAAGCCAGTTTTACAATCACTTACCGGTTGATTTACGAATCATTGCCATTACAATCTTGTGTGAATTGCTTACAAGTGGTGTTGTAATCAGAAATTTCATCGATAAATCACTTGAAGATGCAACTCAGCTCCGTAAGGAAAGAATCGAGATAGTCAGGGAGTATAAGTCTTTGATGGAAAAGGCTTCAAACATAAACAAAGAATGCCGGGAGCAAGTGACAAAATTTAAAAAGTTTATCGTGGTTGAAAAGAAACCAGTTGATCCAAGTACTGCCAAGAAATCCAGAGGTGGAAGACCACCAGCAATGAAAGATGCTCCAACTGATAAAGAGCTCGCTTTACTGAAGACTGACAAGAACTTTGCTGCCATATTGGAGGAAAGAACTGCATTTCTTGATAAACTGAATGCAGCTAAGCTGAAAAAGAAAGAAATTGAGTTCCGCTTAAATGAATTAGATGTACAGAGAATGAATTATGTTGGGCGAGATAGACTTTACAACAGGTATTGGTGGTTTGAAAGTAACGGGTTACCAACCATCATGTCCTCTAAAAAGGTCTCGGATGACGAGGATGATGATATTCAAATAATTGATGATTCATTTGATGACGAGCCCGATAATGATGGAGAAATGAAAGATGAAACTTACCTTGTGGGAAGGCTTTTTATTCAAGGTCCCTCCGATGATGATAGATTGAGATTCTTAAACATTTCTGATGAATTTCTCAGTGATTGGTTGAATCCAGTCCAAACTGACAATGAAGCTGGCAAATCAGTTGATCAAGCAACTGATCAATCTACTGACGAATCAGAAGAGATGCAAAAACGACTTTTCAAAGATAAATGCAACAAGATATTAGGTTTGAAATTCGAAGGAAATGTCATCAAATCCAAAGATGATAAAGTCTTGGTGGATGAGTATGGGGCCACGTCCATCGACTTGATATCTAAAATTGAGAGAAAACTTATTGAGGAAAAACCAGAACCATTGTTGCAAAAAAGTGATTGGAAGTACATTGACACCCCACTGGATATGGATAAATTACTCAATTATTTGAACAAAGCCGGAGAAAGAGAAAGTGTGCTCTTAAAAGAGTTGGATCTGCTTAAAGAAGGAATTAAGTTGAGTATGGACTCTAGAATCAAACTGTTGGGACTTGAAAAGAAGTCCAGTGATGAATTAAAATTAGAAGAGAAAATTGATTCCATAGAAATTAGTGATCTTGAAGATGAAGAGAAGAATGGAAAAGCTGAGGAAGAAGATGAAGACAACCAATTTTCTACACCTAACGATTCTGAATCTGAAGACAATGATGCTGAGTTTGAAGAAGAGAAAGGTGACTTGATTTTGACAAGAAGAACAAGAACAAGATCTTCGAGAAGAGTCGGCGACGACAAGATTCACAAACCAGAGACACGAACTAGATCGTTACGCAATGGTAATGGTTCGTCTATCCCATCGAATGGACTCAAATCTACAAGACTCTCCTCGTTGAAGAAATCAAGAAGGCAAAGGTTAAAATTGCACGAGCAAAAGATTAGACAAAAGGAAAGGTTGGTTAACCAATTAGAAAATTTGAGAAATAATAGGAATGAAGTGAGGTGTTTGGAGTGGGTCAATAGTAGTTGTATCAATGCGACTGGTGCCACTCATTTTGAAGGCGTTAAGGAAAGTAAACCTTTGAAGAGTAGAGGTAGGAGATGAAGTCAATGGGTTTCATGTGTATTTTATCTGTGAGTTTATAAACTGTATTTTATCTTGTGAAAATTATCAATAATAAAGTGGTTCTGTCATCCTAATGCTTGCTTAGTTGTTGATTCATCTAATTCCTCCATGGTGAAAAGCATTGGTAGTGTATAATATCTCTTCCTCCCTCGTAGGTGGTTCACTCTTGAATTGAAAATTTCCTAATATGGATATCAAAAAGTTGAGAGAAGAGTAATAAAATTTTTTTTTTATCTACCTGTCTGTTGATTTCATTCAGGAGAGAGATAATTGGCCATTCTTATCGCTACCAAGCAGGACATATATATACTCAACCATGCTATCGAGAAGTTTGGGTGTCTCGTTGAGACTCCCGCAGATATCTATGAGATACCTGATAGTTAGACATTACTCACCCAAACTTACTAATACCAAAAAAGTTCAGCACCTTGACGATGTTGCCCCTAGTAAGTTGGCATCTTCATCAGAATTGCCATACATTGAAGATCCTGAAAGAATAAATAGAGACGTTGATCCGAAGGCCAAGTTGAAGGATGAAATTGAAGAGACACCAAACTACGTGTTACCAAAGTGGAAGGAAAGTATTGGAGAGCTGTTCATCTCTGTTTTCGGGGTTGATATGGATAATATTAGAGCTGGTTCAGTTGGTGGTTCAAAATACTACTACGATTGTAAAAATCAAGGATTACAATATGCTAAAGAGGAACTTAGCGAGACTGCTAAATTCTATTACGAGACATTACAGTTACCAAGATCTTTTTCACAGTGGTTTCAAATTACCTCATTACATGTGTGGTTGTTATTTGTAAGAATGAGAGCCATGCCTTTTAAATACGGTAAAAATTACCAACAGAAATTGGTGGATCGGTTCTTCAAAGATTTGGAAATGAGATTAAATGAGGAGATGAATGTTCAGAGTGGTAGAATTATTGATGGATATTTGAAAGATTTTAATGACCAATTAAAGGGTATTGTTCTATCATACGATGAGGGACTCATAACCGATGATGCGACTTTGGCGGCACTGGTTTGGAGGAACTTGTTCAGTGGTGAAAAAAATGTTGATTTAGTGCATGTGGAAGCCATGGTAAGATATATCAGGATGCAGTTGTACGTTTTGGATAAAATAAGTGATCGTGAATTCGGATTTGGGAGGTTCGAGTTTGTCAAGCCGAATGAGGTGGTCAAGGTTTTGACAGATGAAGAAGTCCTGCTGATAAGACTGAAGGTAAGAGCAGAGATGGAGCCTTCTGGAGGTAAAATTTTACCCAGCTTGAAGTCAAATTTGTCGTTGGATGAGTGATCTCATCATTTGTTTCATTTGATATGCCTAACATATTGCGTTCCATTACTTTTGCTATTGTTTTCTCCGATGGTAAAGCTGCGCTAAATACCACACCACCTGTACGTATATTCTTGTAAATATCAGCATAAGTTCATCTTTATTCAACAGTCGTGTCAAGATCAATTATGTTGTCTTGGTAAAAAATCTCTTTAAACAAAGAAGAAAAATTGTGTAGATATATGAAAAGTTGTATATGAGGAAGGTTCACTTGGAGAATTAAAACGATGAAATTAACACCTCATTTGATTTCAACAGCACCATCATATTTAAATCCAGTTCATGATAGAGTACTCATACTAAGAGGCCTAAAAGCTCAGGTGATAGAGAACTTTGGAGTTACCAATGATGCATATGAAACTATTGACATGACTGATAATGAGATCAAGACACTAGGAAACTTTTCTACATTGATCAAATTGAGAACACTATTGGTGTCTCAAAATTGCATAAATGAAATTGATGCCAACATTGGTTCCAGTTTGCCGAATTTGTCGATTTTGAATTTAGCATCAAATAATTTGAAAGATATATATACTGTTTGTTCGGTGCTAGAAAAATGTAAAAAGTTAAAGACTTTGATCTTGCTAGATAATCCCGTGACCCAGAAAGCAAACTATAGGCTCTACGTGATATGGAAGTTGCCAAGTTTGGCGGTGCTAGATTTTGCCAAAGTGAGATTGAAGGAAAGACAACTGGCTGAAAAATTGTTTGGGGACAAGGATATGATTGAAGACGTTGAGATCAACGAGGCTGACAACGTGACAAAGGGAGAGAAGAAATTGGACAAGATCGTTACAAAAATTTCTGATGAGGAAAGAAAAGCTTTGAAAGAGAAATTGATGAATGCTACCAATTTAGATGAGATTGAAATGATTGAAAATGCATTGAGTAAAGGAGTTATGTAAATTAAATATAGAATAAGATTTATTTCTTGGATATTGCTGTCAGCTTATAATATCGTTGATGCGTATTTTGTTGAATGACTGAGCTTGTGGTTTGTTTTCCGTTGGAATTGGAAGTGGTGATTGAGCAAGCTTCAACAATCTCATTGCGTCCTCGGCGTAATTAGAGTAATTCTGTTTTTCAACTTCGTAATTAGGATTTGTCCTTTTTGAATAACAAGAATGACATAGCTTCTCATCACCCTCTTTGATAAAAGCAATGGACTTAGACGACTGGCATTTAGTGCACACTTGTGGTATTGCCGGAGGTCTCACCGTGAATTGATTGACAGGAAGATTGTCGGCTTCGTTTTTCTTGTGCTCTTGAATGTATAGATATATCAATGGCTGCTCAACCATACCAGATTTCGACACAGCATTGATCCTCTTACCTGGAATTCTCAAGGGAACAAACAGTGGTGGTAAAGGCTGTGATTGTAGATGTTTACCGCAAACGATTGTTGGTTTGGGAATACCGTAGACAAACTCTTGAATCTTGATACATTTCTTATCTTTGTAATCACAAGGTAATAATAAGAAACCAACAAAAAAATTTGCAAAATCTTGAGCACATGTTACATGGACTTCGTCATCGCAAAACTCACATCTTTTTAATGCACCACTCTTGTGATGGCATATGCTGCATTGCTTGTCACTATTTTGCTGCTGTGTCAATTGTGAATTCAAAATCGGGGAGTAAGTGTTTAAGGATCCCATTTTACAATTATCATCAAAAAGGGAGCATATCATATGGCACCATTGGTCCTCCAGTGTTGGTTTCAACAGGTCGGGATACTGCGATGGATCACCGTGGATCATGTCATCATAACAATAGTTTTTGATGGGACATAAAGCACAATAATAATTGGTAGAGCAAACCGGGTTCAAATCGTTTAGACACCGATCACAATTCCAAGCATTCTTCAGCGTTAACTTTTTGTTAATTACCCCGTAGCAAAGCTTGTGAACATTCAAACCACAATTGTTACAAATAATAATGTCTTGAATATTATCATTTGTGCGACAAACACAACATGGTCTCAGCTCCGGAGTGAAAAAAAGTGGTTGAGGTGGTTGCAATATTGTATGGAAGTTATTTGGTGGGCACAAATAGTTGGGGTTAGTCTGGTACAATAGAAGTGATGCTATTGGAGGTTCTAGCTTGTATATTTTCTTCGGTGATGGGGCTGGTGGTTCTGAGACTATTGGCTTCGGTTTCTTTTTCGGCTTGTCGGTCTTTTTGACGAATTTTTTAAGGTTCAACTTAACCTCCAAGCTTCTGTCTGGAGCTTTTGATATTTCAGGTTCTGGTTTCAATTCTTCCTTCTTGCTTGGAGAAGCGCTTTTCTGCTTCTTATTTGATGATTTGCGCCTGGCCTCCATGATCTTCTCAGCATCCGTGAGCAACTCGAACTCAACTTTACGTTTCCAACCGTTGCCGCTTCTCTGTTGATTCTTTTTTAAGACTTCAGATGGCTCTTCCCATTGTATGGCGTATCTTCTCCAAAGTTTGGCACATCTCAAGCACAATCCAATGACAACCTCCTCGGGATCAGATGGTGCCTTATTGTGTCCTGTAACTCTGAACCACTGTAACGAGTATCTGGTGTGGCAGTGCTTACATTCACAATTTCTTTTGGCCTTTGTGATCTTGCTAGAGTCATAAGCTGAGTCATCACCTGAATTTGCCACATTGTCTACGGCGCCATTTGACACCTTATTGGCATTCTTCAATTTATTTTTAGCCCGACCTTCGAAGTTGTCCCAAATTTTATGACCGTTGGGGGTTTTCTTCCAAAGGTAATAGAATCTAACAATATCCGCTGAGCTCTTGGTACCCACTTCTTTGAACACCGGATACAATTCAGACCCATATTTTTCAACTCCTTTTTCAAACCTAATGATCTCCTCTGGAGTGAAAGTTGGTTCCTTGAGAGACTCTCTGGTCAATTTTGTAGACTCTTGGTACGCCATATCCAGATCGTAATTTGAATCAAGATAGTGCTTCAAAATGGCATCGATAAAGTTTGGTGTGGACGGAAGCAATCCCAAGTTCTTTGCAATTCCTGAACATATTTTCAAATATTCATTCAACTTCACTACAGTGACATCTGGTACGATGACACTTGGCATTTGCCACATCAATGTAACAGTATCATCGTTTCCTCGTTCTAAATAGCCCTTAGGCCTCTCCTGTAACCAAGCTGGGAATTCAGAGGAATCCATGTTTTTGAAATTTTCTGGGAGGGGAAGAGGTTTCACCTTTTCGTCATCTTCCTGGGATGTAGCCGGGCTGGGCGAACTTCTCTTTTTCGAGTAGCCTTTCTTTTTCTTTTGTTGTGATTGAGATTGTGAGGTAGATATTGACTCATTCAAATCATAATATTGTAAGTGATGTCCTGTCCAGTCTTGCAAGCCAGTGAGCTGATGTTTTGACCCCAATCTAGAAGCGGATCTTGCATAGGGCCTATCTTGGAGATCCATGGCATCTTCTAACTTTACGTGCATTCCAAGATATCTATATGGCCATTCTTCTAAGCTTCTTCTCTGGCCCACAGACAAATGTTTGTCCTTCGCTAAAAACTGAATAGCCAACTCTTCATATCTGGGTATCATATCACTCTTGGGTACTTCAACAATCACTTTATCCACCACATCTTCCGCGGAAGTGATGACGCTTTGGTCTTCGAGCTCCTCACTTGCATTTCTAGATGAGTTCAACTTGGAAAGAGATGAAGTGGTCAACATTTCGCCTCTGCTTTTACTCATTTTCGACTCAAGTTTCTTATTACACAGAGCGCAGGACCAACCAAACCCTCTTTGTGGTTTTTTCAAGAGTGGTGGATCAAGACACATCATGTGATAGTACAACTCACAGTTTATGCACATCACAGAGTCCATAGAGGAACACCACTGGAAACATTTTTCGCAACTCTTCGGCGCTGACAATAAGTCCTTACCACGACCGATTTCGACAAAAACGTATTGAAATCTCTTATTGAGTGCTTTATAATAATTTGGGGGCAAGTTAACCAAATTTATGGTTGGTAGTATATCGTAGTACTTCAACATGTAACGGTCAAATAGTTTGTCGAAATAAAAGCAATTTGGTTGACGTCTATATTCTTCCAAGTCGGAAATCTCCGATCTATGCTTCAAAGTTAGAGTCCCACGATAACTCATGATCGGACATTCGTCGCTGTGCATGGTCGCATAAAGAAGTCTCGAATCTGTGGATTTTTGATTCAAATCTCTCGGTCTGTAGTACCAATTCACTTTAAACAAATAATTGGATGCGTTTTTGGTTGTCAAATTTTTGTCCTTCTTAGTAAAGCCCAAAATTCTACCAACATAGTAAGGCTCTCCGGGAGGCTCACTTATCATGTAGATGCAGTCATTTTTGCTCAACTTAAAGCCATCCTTTGTTGTAAGCACGTTGCTGTCCACTTTGGCATTTTTTAAATCTAACTGGTTGTTAAAATAATCTTCATCCTTGAAAGGAGGTTGCCAGTTCCAAGGGATGGTATTTTCATCAGGTGTCCCAGTTTCGCGATCCTTATTGAAGTGTTGCTGGTGTAATTTGGAGGACAATTTGATATCATCTAGAGAGTTAGAGTTTTTGGAACTGTTTCCGTTTGAAGAAGCTTTCTTTTGTCTTTTTGAGCTCTTGACGACGGGTTGATGCTGCTCCACAGGCTCTATCTCGGTAGATTCCTTATAGCTGATATTTGAAGAGGCTGCTCTTCTTTTTGGTCTCTCTGACACCACCGTCATTGATCACTAGGTGTTCCTGGATCAAGGAGGGTATCACACAGCTTAGTCTTTAGCCAACAAGTTGATGCTAGCAAGATCAGTTGATGTTGCAAAACGGCCTTTTCGATTCAGAAAACTCAAAAAGTCTCAATGCAGAAAATTGAAAGGGACAAAAAAATTAGTCTGATCAAAAAACCTCAATCTACAAGTTCATTACCATTGATGATGCTACAATTCGATTCAAATAACAGAGAGATATTCTTCCATGAAAGTTTGAGAGAGAAGGCGTTCGACGACAACTAATAAGACAAAGTTGGGCCGGTGAATGTGGAACATATATTTTTAAGTTTAGTGGAAAGGCGCACCTTTTGTTGACCCTTTCGTGATTCACATGAAGAACTTACTCTCGGAGTGAATCACTCCAAATAACGGACGAGATGTTAATTTTCGCCTCTGCACGGAGTTTCAAATAATATTGGAACATAACTCTCGCAACAGCTGAGAGAATTTCAGTAGATTCGAGATGGCGCACTACTTATTTTATTATAATGGCAGCTACATCACCATAATTATACCAATTGAGATCTTCGTATTTTGCCAACAGTTGGTTCGAACTGCTTTGGTGAATGTGTTTCTATTAAGCATAGGCCTTACTCAAAATTAAATGATGTACAAAACTGATAGCTGCCGATTGGTGCAAGCAATAACAGTCACAAACATCTGTTCAATGAGTAAGCGCAAGGACGAAATCAAAATTAAGCGTTGTTATGGAAGAAGGAAGCAGATGCGGGTGGCAGGTACCATCAGAAATGGAGAATTGTTGGACAGTAAATGTTCTTGACTGAGACGTTAGATGACCTTAATAGCAGTAGTCAAATCATGTGGTGATGGATGTATAAGCATAGTGCCGTCATCGTACTGCCCGAGCAAACGCGGAAAAAATCAATAACGATGCGAGGGACAATCGAATTATGCATCATTTTACCCGTAAGCAATACATAACTCGATCTACAGGATTTTGAGAATACACAAAAATGTCCCAAATCAAAGCTACCTCAATACTTGGAAATTATATGCCTTCATATAAACTTCAAAATTAGCAGCTAAAAACTCTTGATTTTGTCTTCAATACTGATAGCCATAAAAACTCAGACATCCAAGTTCAATCGAGGGGTTAGATCAGTCACAGCATGACAATGACATCACAACTTCCTCCCTCGTACTTCTGCACAACAGAAAAGTTACCTGCTTATTACTCATCAGTAGAGTACACCGGAATAGTCATGGGCAAATGTGAAATGAGTACACCATATAGCAATCACTCCACTTCCATGTGGAAACCATGTATTTTGGAGTTGAACTCCACCCAATTGAACGTGTACAGTATTGCATCAGCATTAGATGAGCTGTTCGTAACTGAATACTTTCAAAAATTGACTTATTTCAAACTAGAGCCGTTGCTTGACGTGAAAAGCCAGATGAAAAGCCATCATTGCGTTGCGAATACCAATGGTCGGGACTTGGGTAGATCTCTGAGACTCTTCAAGCACAATAAGCAAAAGTCTAGCACGCATGATGGCAACATCTCCAACAATTTTGAGTCTATTGTCAGTCTTCTAGACACATTTCCTAAGTTCACCTCGAAAAGAATGATCACCGAGCAAGGAGAAGACGCAAAGATGTCCATCGGGCAGTTGAAAGGTGAAAAAATCAAATCTTATACATTGCAAAGAGCAGAACTTGGTTCAGCATGTGATTTTCACGGAAAGCCATTTGTGCTTCGAATGCGTCTTGAATTGGAACAGATTATAATTCAAGTGTCCAATTTTAAAGAGTTTCTCAACTGGTACTGGAAGTTATCTATTGGTGCCAATTTGGCTTTGCCATTGGATGCCAGGAAAGACAATTTGAGGACCATACCAAACTCTGAGGCCATATCATCCGCTTTCTCCTCTCCCTCAGCACTTGGGAGATTAATCAAACATGACTTTTTGCTGAACCTGGGGGCATCCAAAAAAACGGGACATTCTGACTCCTCGATAATACCCTGTAATTATGACCAAATTGAAGACTGCCAGTTAGTGCGATTGTTGACTGAACAAAGTAATGACGGTGATAAATTTCATAGTACCAACAGAGATTACAATTTGTTGCAGATGGTGTATATGTCACGTTGTATACCGTCTTTACGGTATGAGCAAAAATGGGTGGGAAAGCCAGTAGTGATATATGAATCTATACCTCAAATCGAAGGATATCTTTACAACACGAAAACATCCAGAACGTCATCTGCCACTAACCTCTCACGTGGTAACAAACGAGACGATATCAAGGTCAAATTGGTTAGAAACACGCTGTTGTCGAGGTACTCAAAGAAGAACTTGAGCAGAGGTGAGGTCACAGCAAAAGCTAAAAGAGGAGGAGAAGAGTATCTTATTAGTTACAATGGTTTGGTTCACATATGCTAAAAGTTCATCACTATCGGAAATGGATCAAAAATAGAAAAAAATTAACAAAGCAAAACTTGCTTTGAGTATTTGAGAATTGAACTTTGTCCATACACTAAGCTCTGGCGCATGATTAATTTAACAAAGAGTTAATTTTCATGATTTCGTTTTTGTTCTTCAGGTAATTTTGTTTCCTGAAATAATTAACGTCGTCAACATTGTAAAACTTTTTGAAGTTAACAAAGTCCTGCTGGTTGTTGTAATCAATCCAGTTGAATTTTCTATTCACAACAGGACAATTTTGAAAGCAGTACAATATTGACGTATAGCACAACTCCATTGATATATACCATTTTCTGTCAATTGTTAAAAATGATTTCTGTGAGGAGATTGTTTTGAAAAGGTTGATCGTAAGTCGAATAACATTATTCAATATTTGATCATTCTCAACATTGTAAAACTCATATTTCTCATCCGAAGACATTGCCAAGTTTTCCAAATCTTCAAATGGCATGTTGAAGACATCAATAGCAACAGCATCAGGCTGACTAAAATTCGACTCAAACTGAACACCAACTTCCCCAGTGATAGGATCAATAATTTTAGCCTTGGTGTTTCTGATTAACATGATTAACAACAAACTAAAACTTTTCATACAAATCTGTTTAACCTGCTTTAAAGTTAAAAACTGTAAAACCAAATCTTTAGACCAAAATGGATCAGAGTAAACTCTCTCAAGAAAAAAGGAACATAATCTCATCCCGTAAATTGCAAGGATCATTGTGGCGTTGTAATAACGTTTCAACAAATTGAAGTTTTCAGCATTGTTCAGCTGCTCAAAAACTTGTTTGTCGATATTGGAGTTTAAAATATGGTTTGGATCACAGAAACTCAAGTATAATGTATATGTGACACTAATGAGGATATCTAAGCTAACGACTCGCACCATGAAATCTTGAAGCAAGATTCTGTTGAAGGGATCCAAAATTCTCAAAAGTGACAAATTAGAGCCTCTTGTCTCCATGACAAATTTCTTCAAAATCAAGGTGTCATTATGGAGATCTTTTTTGGAGCTCATCTTACTGTGATTTTGATTTGTGGTACTAAACTTCATCGCTACAGACCTTAGCGTGGATATCCTTTGGTGACATATTATATCAGTAAAAAGAGGAGGATCATCATCTATCTTCCTCATGATGATTGACTCTTCATCATCCTCAGTGGTGTCACAATAACCAGCCATCGCAAAGGGTAATCCATTTTGAAATGACGTGGTAAAATCCATATACATGATAGATCTCCAAAATTCTCTTAAATGATGTGGTGAAATGTAATTATAATGGCTCTTGTCGTATTGGGATGGAACTCTAGTGTGTAATCCCAACTTCAATGCTGAATTGACAGCAATTAGCAAGCACATTGACCAATCCCTAGAGGTACCATGCGGTATTATCTCTGCACCAAAATCCAATGGATTATAGACGTGATAAGACTGAAAAATGGCTAATGCCATGATCGCAGGTACCGTTGGCCGTTCCAATATCATCATTGAGGAAAAAAGATGAGCTGCATAACTCACTAATCTTTCGTCTTTATCACTTTCGAATTCGGTATCTTGTACAATTACTGATATTCTCAAAATCAATAACAACGAGGCTAAGTTTGCCAATTCAATGTGTGAGTTAGATGAGCTTAAGTTGATGTTGATGGAACATTTAGCTGTCTCGTTTTGTTTGATGATCATTCGAAAATCGTTCAAGACTTTTGCGTCGTCAACATATGACAAGAAAGTGGTGGATTTGTGGACCGAGACGAAGTATTCGATATTGTGAGCCACAACATCATAATCTCCGAGGTACAGTTCGATCTCCTTCAACTTCAGCTCATCAATTTTGGTCTCGTTGAACAATCGAAGTTTGACAATCTTCAGTTGCTCCAGTCTTCTTTCGTTCTTGCTGATCAAGTCCATTATGTAAGGAATACATGAATCTAACATGTAGCTTGTTTTCAAGTCATCCAACACGAAGTTTTGCCAACTGGAAGGACCGAAAATCTTTACCAAAAATTTTGTTTGTTTGAAGCAGGAGAACTGTCCGATATTAATTGGTTGATCTAAAAGTAAATCCTCCTTTTTCATTTTATTATGAAAGTGATACTGGAGCATATTCACAGCTTCCTGCCGTTGCTCTGAGGAGCCGGATTGAGAGGCACCCTCATTGTCATTATTAATTTTGCTATTGGATTTGTTACCTCCAATATTCAACCCGATCAAAAGATTCTTCAAACTTGTCAATTCTTGTTCGTTCATCTTCAATAATCCCGCCAAGTGCTCGTTCTCCTGTTTCAAATTCAAGAGCTCGTCCGTCATTTTATTGTCCTTTATCAATGAGGACACCCATGGACTTTCGTCGTAAACACAGAGATGAGCCGGAACGTTGTTTTTGACACACGACGAGCATGGCTTTTGCCTATCGCATTTAATCTTACGCTTCCGACAGGTTAAGCAAGATATGGTAAGTCTCTTTCTCTTTCTCTTCGAGTTTCTATCTTCTGAGAGAAACGCCGTCTGCTGTTGTTGATTCTGATTTTGTCCATGGTTATCATGAGGTTGACGTTCGTTGTTTATGGTGGGGGAATTCACTAATCCAGCACTGTTCACAACGGAAGAGCTCGACGAAGAGGTTCGTGAGATGAAAAAATTGGTGGCTTCAGGAGTGGCCGGTGAGAGGGACCCTGCAGTCAGCTCCTTTTGAGAAACATCCATCTGTGGTTCCTACAAAGCTGCCAACTATGAACAGTGATAATGGTACAGTTGAAAAGTAAGTGGTATGACTCCTTCTTACAGTTTGGTGTGTCTTAGCTACTTCTTTTTTTTCTCTCTCTCTTTCCTTTCTCAAGGCAAATAGCTTTTAAAAATGGGATTTTGAAGGAATTAAAATGGTAGTGTGGAAGCTAACAATCATATTTCGTTTGGGAGTGGTAATTATATCCGAGGATACTGGCACTGACAAGCGTTTGTGGCAGACTACACTTTGAATATCTACAATAGATGATGATGGCGATGGCAATAATTCAATGAAATGATAATAATAATAATACTAAAACGAAGAAATAATAATAATGATACAGGTCTAGTTTGTTTTGTCACGGCTCGGTAGATACCTCATCGATCTAAATCTCCAACCGCAGCGCACTAATCTCGAGCAAGTTGTTCACCTCCAACATCCAGTTTTCATCTCTTTTGAATAAGTCGATTTTCTTTGCACTTTCGTAAATTGAAGTCATCGACTCGAAACACAGTTGGAAATCGAATTTAGTTGTACAGGGGCTTTTGCTGCTCAACAACGCTTTTTCGGCTTCATTAACTGATAAGTCCCATAGATTGATATCAGAAGCGCTTCTTTGTTGATCTTCATCCGACTGTCCTACTAGGTTCAACAGAATTGTCATCAGCTTCACGGTCATCACTTTGAACAATGGAACCATAGCAATCTGCAAACACCTATTTTTGGAAAATGACTCTTCGTGTAGAATTTGCTCTACAATCCATTGGTTAAGTATGAAAACGTAAATCAAGTACTCAACAATACCAAGATCTCTGGTGTTGAGGAATTTGAGAAACTTGATACTGATGATTAAATCCAAACTTAACAACGTCACTATCAACCGCTTGTCCTTGTCAACTCCACTCTTGATTGTCCTTATGTGGAAATTCAAAAAAAACTTGGAATCAAATTTGTAGATATGGTTTACGAAAAATTGTGTGATCTGCCAATCAGATTCATGATCTTTACTTGAAGAATCACGATAATTGGAGTAGATTTTTCGAAGCATTATTATAGCGCTCCAAGCAATGTCATCAAAATTATCGTCGTCAATCTTAAGTGTAGTGTTGACTTCGTTAATGAGTAAAGGAGTACCGTTTGCCATCGATATTAAATAATCCTGATATAAAATGGTAAACCAGAGTCTTTTATCCTCATTTGTATAAGGAAGTGCCAACTTGTTAACTAACGCATTGATAAATTGAAGTATAGTCAAGTCGGAATCTTCAGAAGTTGGTGAAATAACATTGACTAAGTTGTTGAATAACAAGAAATTTTCCAACAAGAACATGCTTGGCGCCAGATTTCGTAACTTGTTAGTCAAAAGTCCATAGCACATTGAAAAAATATCAATATCAGTCGGGAACTCATCATCCACTCCGAACATCATACCAAATTTCAACACTAAAAGGCAGTAACAAAGCTCCAATTGATCTATATGGCTGTAGTTGATCTTGTTCTTTTTATTGAATATTTTGTAAAAAATGGAACGTATAACATGTGAGTCTTTCAATATGGCCATAAATTGGAAATTATGGTCAACATTGATGTCAAAGATGTATTGAAATTTGGCTTCGATTTTTTTGAAATTAGGCAAATCATGAATTAAATCATCGACAGAGTAACTGTCATATTTGTGAAAGAGTTTCTTTTTCCCCACATTAAATTCAAGCTTAGATGTGCGTAAAACCGGTGTAAGTTCAACAAAATTTTGAAAAGTTAATAATCCATTGAATTCAGCGTCTTTGAAAGTGTAAAATTTGGTTACATCTAATGGTTTTTCTCCATCTGCCTCATCAGAGTTCATCAAACTACCAATACTTATATTTTTGGAACTACTTTCTAGTTTTCTTTTCAATTGAGAGATCTCTGCATTGCGTGCATCGACAGTATCTTTTAATTTCTGCCTTTGATCCATCAATGACTCGATTTCTGTTTGCAAAGTTTGTTCTTTCACCAAGGATGAAACCCACGGGGAATCATCGTAAATACAAAGATGAATGGGCACATTATTCTTAGCGCATGACCCGCAAATGGGCCTCTGTCTATCACATTTGATCTTACGTTTCCTGCATGTTGTGCATGATATTGATAGCCTCTTTCTCTTCTTTTTCAATTCTTGGTCCTCTGATGTAGATGATGGTGACTTCAGCGGTTTGCTCATCGCCAAATGCAGTGACTGGACTGGGAACTGTGATGTAGAAGATGGCTTTGATGGGAAATATAATTGATGAGGTGGGAGAGGTGCTGGGGCTTGCACCGCTGGATATCCTATAGGAGGAGAGAAGTTATTATTCCGGGGAAATTGTCTAGAGAAATCATAAGTGTATTGTTGTTGTAACGCAATTAGTTGAGGGTGTGGCAGGAGTGGTTGCTGTTGTTGTTGATGTTGTAATTGCTGTAACTGTAGCTGTTGTTGTTGACAATGTTGGAACTGCTGTTGCAGTTGTTGTTGCTGTAGAATTTGATCGTGAATTTGTTGTTGTTGTAGTTGTTGTTGTTGTTCATAAATTATCGGCTGAAGTTGATAGCCACTCAGAATGAAAGGCAATGGATGAAAGGTGTTCGCTGTTCCACTGGGTACTTGTGATGAAGTAAAACTTATATTGTGCTCTGGAGGAGCCGCTGTTGGTTGAGTTTGCTGATATGGGGAGTTCTGAATCTCCTTCAGATCGGGTTTCTCATACTTCATATTGACGAAAAAAAAATGGGACTAATCGTAAAGGGCGGTTGTGGTAAGGGCTTGCATGCAAACGTATCACCTCAATTAA
Organism: Nakazawaea populi; assembly: GCA_030557235.1. Taxonomy (NCBI): domain Eukaryota; kingdom Fungi; phylum Ascomycota; class Pichiomycetes; order Alaninales; family Pachysolenaceae; genus Nakazawaea; species Nakazawaea populi. Next base: position 140,222 of record JAKTVN010000008.1, on the reverse strand, counting down.
TAAGTGAGGAGAACCTATATCTCAAGACTTCTGAACGCCTCTGATTATAATTCAATGAAATATTTAATTCTATCTTATTTGAAACAAATATTGAGGTCAATCAGTTTACTAAATTGATTTTTGACCTGTGAATGCTTCAGTTCGCTGAGAGGTCCAAGCCGTCTTTATTTTGTTTCTTTTTTTCTGGCAATTTTTTCTCCCTGGTATTTTTTGTTGTTCTTTTGCCTGCTAATATCGATAATAGCTCTCCAAAATTAGTCACTAAAATATGATGTGAAGCTTCAGCAGCAGCGATCTGAGAAATCACCACTTCGCGCCAAATTTGAGGAACTGGCTTACCATAAGTTCCACTGTACTAGCAGTTGGATTGTCACAACAGTATATCTTGACGAGAAACTCAAACCAGAGGACCATCATGGCTTTAAATCCTTTCTGAAATCGAATTCTTTCTTTTTTCATCAGGATTGGTTGTTGATTAAGAAGTGAATAATCATGATTATTGTAGGGAAAAATCAATCTGTATAGCATGAACGTTCTTGATTTCTAGGTCAAGAATATGCGAGATCAATAATATTGCGTATCACCGGAGCAATATTGCATTGAAACTCGACAAAAGAAACGGCCAAATTTTGTAAGTCGTCGCAACGGCTTAATCATTACAGTCATTAAAAAGGAAATCTCAAAGCACCGTTGAAATTCTTGTTGATGTGTCAGACAATGATGTGTTTCGCAGTCGCTTAGATGCCCTCGAGGAACTAGACAACTTTCTTATCTGCAGTTATGGTTCCGACGTTGCAGAGTCATGTGTTTGGAAGAGTATATACGATAATCAGGGGACAACCATTTTAACCAGGTATGCATTTGCAATTTTTGGAATTAAAGTTTCAGAACAGAAAAAAAAAATCTCGATTTAGTGCAACAAAAGTAATAAAGTGCTATGCACACCTGCGTCTCATGAAATCCCGGAAATCTGTGATCGTTTTTCGTGCTCCGAGTTAAGCAGTATTAATGCCCTTTTTGCTTGCCCTTTGCAACAGTGCTATAATTATATTTTACAGTTCGATCAGATCCTCAATTCCCTTTACCCTTTCGGGAAGTGTCAGCTTTGTCTGAAACTTTGAAAAAATCTCATCTTCACGATAGATCAATTCGATCGATGCACCATATACTTTGTACCTCGGAATAGAATTTTGATTATATCGGTTTCTGTTAGTCGACAAAGGTATGATATTCGAGGAAACTACACGTAGTAAACCTTTTTACAGATTGTGAACAGGTGGGGTACACGGAGAGTTGAATTGAAGAAAGTCTATTGCCTTCAAGTTTCAACTGCTTGTATAGTGAGTGGAGTAGCCAATGCAATATTCTGCACGAGTTTATTTAAACGATCTCCTAAATTTAAATAATATGCATGGAAATCGTGTTCTTTGCGCCTCCATGATTTTTGTTTGTTTGCCTATTATAGTTCTGAAAAAAATAAAATAAAATAAAAATGAAAAATAAAAAAAACTAAGACTCGGGCGCGTGTCCCCTTCCTTTTCATGTTTACAGCATCAACCGTAACTAAATCTCGATCCTGTTCTAGTATACCTTATCAAGGCTAGTACTTCTGTACTATAAGAGAAGGCTTCATAACATTTTCAAGTCACTGACATCTGAATGGATAACAGTGCCATGATGTTATTAAATGCTGTACTTTGGGAAGTACAAGTGCTTTTCTTGGTAGAGATCACAATGTGAAGAAGGTAAAATTTTGTAAAGAAGTTGTTAACACCGATTATGTACCAGCTATTGCTCACAGGATTTTGATCAAGCTGGAAAAGCTGCTATAGATCTTCTTATTCAGTGTAACTGCTTTTCAAGCTTGCAAATGACTTTGCAGATAGAATACCCCCCCTTGACATTTTTGAGACTTAACAAAGATTACTTAATACCTTCTTCCTACTAGTAAATTTTTCAATTCTGACTGGTGGTAAGCCCAGATTTCTGGCTATAGTTGATTGTGATCCTTGGTATTAACACAATCTGTCTCAAAAATACCAGAAATTCAACTGTTATTGTGGGCCTGGATACTTGACAAAATTCTCATCTGTTAATCAATGCTTAATTGTTTGACTTATAAATACTCATTTGCAAACAGTTGAGCCAAAAATCCCCCAGTTGCCTCATCATCGAAATAAAATATCAAGTTTTGTATATGTTTTCAAAACCAATTGCCACCAGTTTCATCAGTCTCAGCTGTGTTTTTGATGTTCCTCTACCTCGTAGGTCTGAGATCGTAAAGGAACTCTCTTAAGATGGTTTTTTGCATTTCAAGGTGATTCTCTTTTGCTAATTATGTTGCGAACTGTCTACCTGTTTCATGAGATCAACTTCCCAAGCGGTGCCCTTTCATATTCATTGCAATAATAATTTCTCATATAAACCTGCCAGTATCATGAGAAGCTCTTCCATTTATGAATATTCTACTCGTCTCTATATGTATTCATAGTTGATGAACGCAGTCGCCATTCTTTTCTGAAAAGTTTTAGTGGTGTGGAAATTTGGAGAAACGCTTCACAAGTGGTGATCAAAAAATCTACGAAGTTGAATCACGGGTATTCTGGTTCCATAATTCCAACTTCTCTCAAAAGATTTATTTTAAAACCTCCTAGTGGGATTGCTCAAATTTTTGATGATTTTATGATGAAATGAGGTACATAGTTATCATTTGTGGTTATAACAAGCATGATTGATAAAAAAAATTCGCACTTTCAAGACCTTCTCTTAGTTGATTTAAGCTTGAAGTAAATTTCAGGGGGCTCTATTCAGGCTGTCTTTTACGCTGCGACATTTTTGAAACAGTGAATGTATTCGGTAAAGTCAGGAAAGTTTTCGAGACAAGTCTGCAGAACATTCATGTCGAAAAAACATTGCCCAATTGTAAATTAGACAACTCCTACTTAAAGAATTTCTTCATGAATAATTCCTAAAGCTATTTCTCACAAAAGACAAAAATTATTCGAATATCCTCGGGTGTTACTTAGAGCTTTAGTTGACTGTTATAATTTGTAAGAATTGACTGCTTCTCTCACTGGATGGTTCAATGATTTTATTAACTGCAATTGATATTGGGAGAACCAAAGGCACAATAGATAAAAATTTGCAAACTAACTCAATGTGCAGGGAGAATCGTGCAATATAATGACTTTTAGTATGTGCTGTAAACTAAAGTTTAATGTGGTAACTGAACTAGAGGTCAGTATATACTCCCGAATTGTAATAAATACCGCCATGGTATCGCTTCTCCTCCTCCACTATTTTGTGGCTGTAACAAAACTTCAGAACATTATAGATTGGCTGGATTTTGAAGACAAAAACTCGTTTAGCTATAAATTAGCTTGAGACAGAGTAATATATTACCTGAGCGGTGTATTTGTCTCTTAATTGCGTAAGGTTGCATTCAAAACGAAATTAAACTACTCTGTCTTGTTAACATAGCACAGTAGAGTTGGGATAATGAGTTGGTGACATTCGGCTAAAGTAGCTACTAAAAAAATGCTACCTGAATTTTTGAGAACAGCAAAACATGCTCGCTGTGTTAATATTGCACATATTATCTTTCTTTTTTTTTGCGCTTTAGCCATCAAGTTCAAAAATTCATATTCAGTTCCTATTGAGAACAAATTTTAACAGCTCTTTCGGATGCTGTTCATGAGTCTACCTATTTCAATCGACCATCAACAATCTGCTTAATTTTTCCGGGGCAGAATTAAAGGGGCACTGTGATTTTTAAAGTTAATAATCTACTCACTATAAATTAGTTCAAGATGAGTTGAGAAATGTAAAAGTTAGGGGGAGATATGGGTTCGTGTATTGGAAAAAGAGAACTGTGGAGTTTATATGCAATTCTTTTTTAGAGGAATTCTCTTGGTTACACTGTTCAGTTGATAAACCTGACCTACTTCGTGATGAAACTAAATTTTTTTTTTATATATTCTTTATATATCAAAAGCATGAAAATAATTCTTTGACACTACTCCAACTCCATCTCACCCTGGAAATTATCTGGATTGAATAAGTTCTTCAACTAAAGAGAGAAATGAAAATGTTTTAAGGGATCGAAATCCACATTGGCCCATGTTGTATATAGTCAATATATTCTAAAATTTGGAAATATCCAAAAGAAAATAAAGTGGTTTTAGATGACCAAGTGTTTTAATGTCCACAACTTCACCTTATTAGATGGCGATAAAACTGTTGCTTATTCAAACAAAATAGGTCAATAACATTTTCAAAGTGTTCACTTCTACCCTCCGCCCGAAGCAGAACTAAAAATGAATTTAAACATTAAGCTTTAGAGAATTGAATCTTAAAAAAAAGAAACATTTCTCCGGTAAATAATTTCTACACCCCGGGATGGACGTCTTGTGGACTAACTAGATGGATCTGTGAATAACATAATGGTAGTTAACAGAATACACCAAATAATAAAATTAGAAGAACTTGCAACAATCTTTTTTCTTCGTCACATTCATACCAGTGGCAAGTCACTCAAACGATATTCACGACTATAGCATTCTGAGTTTTTTTATGTGCATATATACATGACCAAGACGACGTTACTAGAGAAACCTTGGTCATCGATCATCAACTCAATCGAGGGCTTGTGGTTTCATCGACTGCTCGTTCAAGAATAGAGTGACGATGATGATGATGATGATGATGATAGTTATGATGATAACAATATCACATTAGCCATGCACTAAACGTTTTCAATAGCCCTTGTTTGCTATCTCCATCAAGTGGACTTTTCTATAATGTTATACTCTTGTGCTGCAAGATAGCATAAGCATCGTGTAAGAATAGTGACTTAAGCAATGCATGAAGAGATGGTTTATAGAATCAAGAAGCTCATCGACTCTGTAGACTTTCCGAAGGAAGATTTGCTGGAAACGAACATGAAGTGACAGTATCTAATTTAGCAAGGCGTTGCCTATGTCGTTTGAATTAGATCAATTTTCCATTTAGGGAGTTTTCTAAAATTTTTTTTTTTTCTTTTCTTCATATTGAAATTTTCAAATGATTAATAATCGTGGGTATTTGAAAGCAACAGATAAAATTTACGAACCCAGACGAAATTATGTCAGAATCATCGAGCTTTATCAATCAGGTACCAGAGGAAGAGGAAGAAGATTTCATCAATGTTAATGAGGTCGAAGAAGAGGTTCCTATCGATGACGGCAGAGAACCAATAGATGACGATGATGGGGACGATGACATGATGGATGAAGATGACGATGATGACGATGTATTGGAAGTGGATATGTCGAATAACTCATGGGCTTATTTTGATACACACAAAGATTCCATTTTCACTGTTTTTCCTCATCCAATTTTGCCAGCTGTGGTGACAGGTGGAGGAGACAACACTGCATATATATGGACCACTCATACACAACCACCGAAGTTAATCACAGAATTGAAAGGCCACAACGAGTCGGTTGTCACTGGCGGGTTCTCTCAAGGTGGAGAATACTTGGTGACAGGTGATATGAGTGGGAAGATCTTGGTGCATAAAGCGCTGAAGAGAGGCCAACAATGGGACTTGATATCTGAGTTACAAGAAGTGGAAGAAGTGTCGTGGATTAAATTACATCCCAAACAAAACGTTTTCGCGTTTGGTGGAGCTGATGGTTCTGTATGGGTCTATCAAATCGAAGGTGAATCTTTAGATCAATTAATGTCAGGATTCAGCCATCAAGATTTCTGCACGAACGGTGAATTTATTGATTTGGATAAACCAGAGCTTTTGACTTTGGTGTCCGTCTCGGAGGATGGTTCTATAGTTTCGTGGAATTGTTTCACTGCTCAACCAAATTGGAAAATTGAAGAGTCTAAATTGAAAGGGTTGACACCGCCATGGGTTTCTATTTCCAAGGAAGCAAATGAATCAAGTAATATACTAGCCATTGGTGCCAGAGATGCTCATTTGGTCATTGTTAATGGTGACACGGGTGCTGTTTTGACAATCTTTCAAGCCATTGAACTGAAGGAAGATCAGGATATTTATGATTTGAGTATTGAGTCAATAAGTTGGTGTTCTGTACAGTCAATTATGGCCGTAGGGTTGGTTAGCGGTGATGTAATACTATTTGACACCAAAACTTGGAGGCCAAGAAGAAACATGAAGTTAGACGATGCAGTTACAAAAGTGCAATTCTTACCTAACTCTCCAGTCTTGGTTGGTTCTTCAATGAATGGTAGAATTTACAAATGGGATTCCAGAACAGGCGAAGAGTTGTTTGTTGGAGTTGGTCACAACATGGGTATATTAGACTTTGCTATGCAAAATAATGGAGCAAAATTGATAACAGCAGGTGATGAAGGTGTATCGTTAGTTTTCGTCACGGAGTGAATGAGCTAAAAAGCATGCTGCATTTTTCAAGTCTTGTCAGGTCGCACTTTGCTGCTTTTAACGCGCTTTGTTGATAGTTGTAGTGTTTCACTTACTAATACATTTCTTTTCCAATTGAGTCAAACACTTACATAATCTTTGTGCTCTTTCCAAAGTGAGAATACTTCCCGTAGAACTTCAAGAGTGCACTTTGTTCAGTACCGATTAATTAATATTTAAAGTTATATAGCCATAGAGCACTAAGTAGACTTAGCAGTTGTTTTCACTTTAACTCTTTCAATTTTTTTTCAATGATGTTTTCAATCAACTTTACCAAAGGAGAGCCCTCATTTTTCATCTGCCCATTGACCAAGTTGACCACTTGTTTCTCGATAACTTTACCCGTGACATCAACTTCTACATTAACAAGATCACCATCTTTCTTGGATGGCATGATGACTTTATCTTGGGTGTAACTTACCATCATGATTTCAAATTGAGCCAGATCGTTATCGACAGCAGTGACTGTCAACGAAGTACCGTCCAATGCAATGAATCCTTTCTCCACGATGTAGTTGATATTTTCTTTGTCTCTTAATTCAAAAGTGAAAACAATAGAGTTCTCATCCGCTCTTCTCCTGACAATTTTAGCTACAGTGTCAATATGACCTTGCACATAATGGCCACCGAATCTGACTTCGTTGTTGACAGCTCTCTCCAAGTTCACTTTCGAACCTTTCAGTAAATCACCAAGATTGGTTCTTCTTAAAGTCTCTGGAGATATACCAACTTTGAAATCACTCTTTGAAAATTCCGTCACAGTGAGACATGTTCCGTTGATTGAGATGGAATCACCCAAATGCACATCATCCAATATAGGACCACAGTCTGTTACTGTTAAGGATACACCATTCCCACCAGTGGAAGAGGTATCTAATGTTTGATACTCGAGAACAGCTTTTATGAAGTTAGATTGACCGTTATGGATAATAAATATCAATTGCTTTCTCCTTCTATCGAAAAATTACTCACTACCAATGTACTCGACTATTCCTGTAAACATCTTTGATATCTGTTATATTGAGTGTTATGTGGTCTATGAGATCCTTTCGTTTTCTCGTGGAATGATGAATATTAACGACTTAATCTAAAGAAACCGATGGCGCTTACTAACACAGGCAAAGCTGGCAATAATTTCTTTTTTTTTCTGAGCGCTGACAAAAACATCAAGAAATGAAAAGAAAAATTACCAAAATTGGAAGTCTTAGAGGTGGAATTTTCTAGAAGGTGGCCGAATCGGGAAATTCGCTAGATTCTTGATCCCTCCAGAAGGTTCCACATCTAAGGCTGATTAATCAGTAGTTTGAGGGGCGATACCATTTATATAAAGCCCAGCATTTATCTAAAGTCTCAACTTCATCTCATCTTTATCTTAACATCTATTTTGACATCATTTATATTTACACAATATGTTTTACACCACAGCTGCCACACCAACACCAAGACCATCTTCACCTTATCAGAAGGCTACTATATGTCAGAGATTGGGGTTTGGCACACCAACCATACAATACTCCACGAATGCTTTAGCAGTTGATGATTTGTTAGAATCCTTGACAAGGGTCGCATACGAGGAAGAAAGGCACAGAAGAGAAAGGGCTATTGCAGAGTTGAAGAGGAAGAGAATTGCCGAAGAGCAAGCAGAAAGACTGAAACAGGTCTTTGTCAGACATAATGAGACCGATGAGTTATATCAAGTTCAATTTTTGAAACAACTGCTGAGAAAGAGCAACTTCAAATCTTATCAGATTCAATATTTCAGGAAAGGTGACGAGCTTTTGGTAAGGGTATCATCTGAAATTGATGATTTTAAACAAGATTTCTGGTTCGATGCTTCTGAGGTAGACGAAAGTCGTATTGATTACAAAATCTTCGATAATAAGCTATTAGTGTTGAGTATTCCAAAGAGGAACTGTGCTGAAATCGAAGATGAAAGAATTTTCAATCTTGTCCAACAACAGCAGAATAGAGTACAGGAAGCAAGATTCAGACAGCATCAACAGTGGAGAGAGCAACAACAAAGACAGTTGGCCGAACTGAGAAAACAGAGACAACTCATTGAGATTGCCAAACAAAGACAACTGTTGAGACAGAAACAAGAAGAAGAAGAAGAGCAACAAAGAAGAAGAAGACTGGCAGCATTGAAAAGAGAAAGACAACATCAGTTGGAGTTGCAGCAAGAATACAAAAGACAAGAACTGCAGAGACAAAGAGATTTGAAACAACTGGAATTGAAAAGATCACAGCAACAGAGACAAGAGGCTTTGCAACAATTTTTGAATCAATTCATATCAAATAGTGACGATAATGGTTTACTGTTGAAGCAGACGGCGCCATACTTGACTATCAATGGATTTCAAGTTCCGTTGGATTTTGAATTGGGAATAAAACAGCAGCAACAACAACAACAACAACAACAACAAAAGAAACAACAAATGGGATCAGATAGCGAAACTGAAGAAGATCTCGAGAATGAAACACCATCATCAACAGAGGAAAACTCAGAAGCCAGCGATGCAGAGTTTTCTGATATTGAAGATGAAAGAAATACCAAAATTGATAACAACAACAGCATCACCGTCGATTTTAATGATGATTTAGACCCACCTGTGTCTGATATCTCGCAATGTTTTGAGAAAAGCGATATGATAAAGAGAGTCTCTACGACAGATTCCAATGAAAGTGAGACTGAAAATGGGAGCGATGATGATGTTGCCGAAGAAGAAACAGAGCAATCAAGCAGCAATAAATTGAAGAAGAGAAAGTTCACGTCGCCATCATTAGAAGTAGTGGTAGATGAGGAGTTCGCTTAAAGATGACGAGTGAGCTTCTTTCACTGGCTCTTATATTCGATTATAATTGGTCAACTTACCAATTATCTTTTATATACCTTGTAATATAATTTAATTTTATTGAGGGTTTTTCTTGATATTTTAGAAAATATAAAATGAATCAAGTAAGCAATGAACGAACTGTTTTCATTTTAATTCGAGTCAGTCTTATGATTTCGGACAGATGATGTCGAAGATGAAAACGTACACGATATCGACTTATCTATTTTTTTGATGTCTTCCTCTCCGATTGGAATTATCAACCTTGTCAATTGCACTCCATTGTTATAATCCAATTTCGTCACATGTAACACCGGCACAAGACAATCCAAGTCATACCTTTCACAGGATGTGCATTTGGGTTTCTTCTCGTCACATTTTTTCCTTTAATCAATGTAGTGATTGTTAGTAAGAATTTATATCCTTGATTTCATTTATGAAATGACGAAATGGTTTTTAATTGCATACTTCTTGGAGCGACAGTTTTGACAACCTAGTTTGGATCTTGAAAATTTATGTGTTGGCTTCTTTTCTGGTTTTTTGGTGACTTCAAATGAAGTGCTAGTGGAATTGGAATTTGGTTTTGTGAGTGATGGCGATGATAATAAGGTTTTTGTTGGTGACATTGAATCAATGGGTTTCAAGAGGAATTGTGTATGAGATGATTAGGAAAGTGCATATTTATTAGAACTCGCCGACGTATATAGAAAATAAATCGATATATGCCGAAGAAGAAGGACATTAGATAAGGACATTACCCGATGAGCCTTTCAAAAAAGAAATCAAACTTTAATGTATATTATATACATTCTTCATGAAACGAAAGTTTATCTATGATATAAATTGAATTAGGTTAATGAATACATAGACGCCTAGTATGAGCTACGAAGGAGCTATATCCGAGTCCCGTGTGAGATTTTGTGACTTGCTGGTTCAAATGGTCAGATTTTCAATGATCAATAAGGGAAGACCCGCCCGAAGAGAATTAAGGCCAACGAAAAAAGAAAAAAAAAAAGCTAAACGTACACTCCCCTGTTGATATCAAAAATAAAGATGATTTATAAACATCCCTATTTCAAGGAATATAGTCTTCTCTTGCCAATAGTACACTAGCAAGATGAAACTTAGATGACAAGTCAGATAAAGTTTATGGCATTTGATTTTCATAATTTTGATAGATTAATGAATGAATGAATGAATGAATGAATGAATGACTATATAAGATCTAAACTTTTTTGGGTATTTTCATATTTCTAGTTTCTCTAGCAAATTAGTTCTCAAAAAGATGCATTAGAAATGGGAATAAATAAGATGATAAAAGGAGAGACACAAAAACGAAATTTTCAAAAAAATAATGATATATTACGAGATAGAAGAAGGTAGGTAGGTAGGTAGAAGATGGTATCACAGTAAAAAAATGAAACTAATTCTTTGATAGATCAATCTTGGGTATCTCAGCGTTTGATTAATTTCTTCTTTCTTGTAAATGATGACATATGGGTCATATGATTTTTTTCAAGCTCAAGATCAGGTCGCTCAAGATGAGATCTGGATCGACTTCGTTATTGTTCAAATAAAAATCGTGATCAAATACATTATTAAAAAATTTTTCCTTGTTAAAGATATCGTTATAATCGATTCCTGAAAGTAACAATGGTTTGATATCCAGATCTTTGTTCATGTAATTATCCAAGATTTGTTGATCGAACGAGTTCTGTTTCAGTGATGCTGCAGCGGCAACTGGATCTAATGATGTTGGTAATAACTGTTTTAAATTGGAATTGTAATACTTGTTCAACAGTTCAAAATCATGGATAGGATTGAAGTTCAATACCCCATTGTTAATGCATTCTTGTCTCTTGTACACTTGGTAGAACTTGTTGTTGGAAGCGAAAGAGGACAGGACCAATGTCTCAGTGAATGCGTTATCGTTGTTTGACCATGTCGACAACGTAGATTGTGCAGTAGTGGTATCGGTGTTGTTTTGGAAGAGCAGCAGCAGTGAAGAAGATGGATCAACAAGAGGTTGAGGCACACGAGCCATGATCAATGGGTAGAAGATGGAGTTGTAGAAATCGTAGTACATTGAAAGAATGAGAATACTCAAGTTGGTTTTCTTGTTGATAAAGAGAATCGATGGATCAGTAGTGGAATCAACCAATGTATCTTCCAAGTCATGAAACAGAACGTTGTTCTCATCGGTATTTGTCGCAGCGGAGGCAAAATATTTAAAAGTCTCATCCTTTCCTGATCTTACCCTTTCTCGTTTGTGGCCATAAACGTTATTGTTATCGGCGACGGTGTAAAAAACAGGCAATGTCAATCTCTTGTCATTAATCTCAGACCAAAATATCAAGTTTTGATTTTCCACTTTCAATAAATCATCAATCTTGTTCAAGAGAATGGTACCACTTTGTAACATGACCAATTTGTCAAACTTGTTTGATATTAAAATGGCGATTTTCTTCAAAAAGGAATCGTTCAATTGTTGGTGATTCTGTCTTAAAGTTTCAGATTGCAATTGAATACACTCGACATGGTTCAAAAAACACAATTTTTTGAAATCTTCATTATCAGCGTCTTCAACATTGTGAAAGATTACTTGTACTGGTAACGCGGAGTTTGTCTTCCATATCGAGTCGATTGTGATACGAGACGCTATTATCGATTCCTTGAAGTTCAAGTTGTAATTGTTGTAAACGATGATACCAGATTGACCCGGTTCAAAATGCAGATGGAATGATTTGATCAAGTTGTGCATTTTACTGTATATATCGATGAAGAAATTAGAATGTGATTGAACCAAGACACTTTCTTGCAGTTCTGTTAAACGCATGAAATGTTCGTGTTGTAATTTCTCCAGTGTTAACACTTCATCTATGTTTTTCAATTTGATGTTATATAAGTTGTCCAATTTGTCCTTATCTATGGATATTGGCTCTTGAAATATTGGTTCATTTTTCAGTATCAATGACACTATCGAGTCCAACAACTCATATGATTGAGGCTTCAAATCCACCGTTTGCAACAAGTTTTTTTTGGAACGAGACATCATCGAGTGATCAAATTGGAAATTGTTGTGAATCAATTTGTTTATCGAAGAACCTTGGTTGAATTGTACATAAAATAATAACGCGACACATATCAATGAAGTAATTTTCATCAAAAGTAACAGTTTAGATCTCGAACGCTTATTTTTGAGCATGATGTGGGATATCTGTTGTGAAGCTCTTCGAGAGAGAGATTCCTTCTCTATGATGTGGTCCTTGACAATGTTGGAAGAAGAGCCATGGAATTTGTATGCGGGGAGTATGTAAGGTGAGGGTGTCGAAGACATGTTTGGATTATATGTGGGAGGGAATAAATGCTTATCTGATTGGGATGGGGTCTTGGAAACTCAAATCGAGGAAGCAAGTGTGAATTATGGCGGTGGTGATAGTGATGGTGGAAATGGTACTGCAGGTGGTGGAGATTTTCGTTGTCTCTAGAATTACTGATGATGATGATGATGATGATGAGGACCGTACAATTATATATATATATATATATATATAAATGTGAGTTTGGAAATTGTCTCAAATAGGATAAGCCCGAAATTTTTTTTTTCTTTTTTCTTTTAACAAATTTCTTGTCTGCTTTGAGTGCTAATTAGTGATTATAGTCGTGGACACAGTAGGTTAATGGATCTCAACGGTGAGAAATAATAATCAAATCAAGTGATATTTGGCAAAATATGGTCTAATCACCAGATGGGATGGTATGGGAAATGGATTATTATATATATATATATATATAATATGTCACAGTACAATAGCTAAGAAAGAGATAAATATTGAATCAATTAATAATGAATAAACAAATTAAATGATGACGGAAGATTAGGCGTCAGTCTTATATGATATACATGTCTTAATGAGTATTAAAGATGAGATGGATGGGCCTGCCTGCCTTGCTGTCTGTCTGATTGGACATGCTGTCTGTTGATCTGCATCGATATGTTTTCAAAAGAGATACAAGGCTTCACAAACACTTGTGAATTATAATACTTCAAATTAATCCCCCCTCTCTCCTTAATTTTATGCCCCTTCTTTATTGTAAAATTACCCAATGCAGTAATTATTTACATCATGTCTTGTGACTAAAATAACAAATTATGAGAAAGTTCAAATAACCGAGTACACTGCTATTGATCCCTTGCAAAGTATTATTATCATGTATATATATATATCTATATCTATACAACAACCGGAGATCTATAATAATGTGATTGAGATACTGTGAGATACTGTGAGTGTTATTTTGTAGTTGTTGTTGTTGTTGTTGTTTGGGAATCGATGTATATATTAGAGCGCAGATCGTTCAGCAGCAGCAGCAGCGCAGCAGCAGCAGCAGCAACAGAGGCACTAAATAAGGACCAGACCAAGTAGTTGGGGACAAATTGATCGGATCGAACTCACAAAAATTGAACTAGACTACAACAATAATATCTATTAAACAACCTTTCTTAGCGCTAACCGCACAATAAGATCTACGTTTCTTTTCCCACCACTACCACCACCCCTGTGACTTTTCGATGACTTCGTTTGTTGTATTACTATTGTGAAACAATCATGAATTAAGAAACATATTCTCACTCACTCTTTGATCAAATCAGTTACATACTTGCCGTGTAATGTAGCCCAGGTCTTACTACTCTATTACGAATTACATATCTTCCTCGATGATGATCGATCGATCGATTTCAATTTTTATCAACTTTTGTGATCAAAAATTTTCATATCTCTCTAATTGTTGTCTTTGGGACCGAGACAAAATGCATCAAAGAGAAATAATCAAATTTCAAAACGTTATTAGATGCTCTGAACCACAAATCAAAAACTTCCACTTTTATTTTAAAGACGAATTTAGACAAAACATAGGATAATGAAGTCATGAGCACTTGAATTTCTTACATCAACTGATCTTATTACTTCAGCATCATGCTACCTATATGATTGGGTTAGACAGAAAAGGTTTGATCAGATTTTGAGATATACGTGAATCAGCTTCTTCTATCCCTATCTCTCTCCGTGAGTATTTAGTGAACTTTGTACTCTTATCTAATTTAGTTGTCCTGGTAATCAAAATCATATATAGGTCCGTCCCATAAGGCTAAAGGCTGGCCTGGCCTTGCTGCTATTTTATTTTTTTCTTTTGTGCTATATTTTCCCCGATAGTTGCGCATTTCTTTAAAAAGCACCTTACATGAATTGCTTAGATCGACTATTTATTCCTACTATTAGAGAGAGGGGCAGATAGATGGAAAGGGGCACAACTGAGATTAAATTTGTCATTTGATACACTACCTCTTGTGTTAAAAGAACCTTACTTGATATAAGCATTGATATATCAACTTCGAATGACTTAATTGATTAATTGATTGATTGACTGATTGATTGAAAGTTGGTTGCTATTACAGAGAGGAAAATTTTATATGTTGGATGATACTTTTAAGTTGCTCTCGCTATTACAAATCACTTCATTTTATTTTTTTGTTAATCAACCAGAATGACCATTGACTCCCCTGAAAAAAAAACCTGCAGGATTCTAATAACAAGCCATGTGTGAGATTTACTATTCATATTAGACCCCTTTCACATGAAAACTCTGTTGTGTGTCAGCAAATTAAACCCACTACTCGGGATTCAAGTCCCTTTATTCAAATCGAAGCCAGTTCTTTCAAAGATTGATTTCAATTTTTGCCTCTCGATGTTTCTTTATAATGATATTGTTAAAAAGAACGGAAACTAATTCTAAATCTATATATCTATGTGACCCACGAAAACGAACAGCCCAATTTCAAAAAAAATCCTCAATAGATATAATAGATAGATATTGAATTCAAGTGAGAACAGCATCTCCCAATATATAGTCTAACGGATTCATGGCATGACTCATTATATCCCTTAAGACAATGGTATACCTATATTTAAAGCGCTCTCGATGATTTTTGATGCTTTGATATAGCTATGGGGTTCTAAAACTTGATTTCATTTTATACTGCTATGCTATGGTTGTTCTTCTAATTTTTATTTTCAAAATTTCTCTATACAGCTGCTTCAAGTAATTCTTTGTCCTTCTCCAAAATATCGTACAAATACTGAATACCCAGTTGTTGTTTTTGAAGAGCTTTTGTCAACCTATTCAAAATCTCTTTATCATCATTGTTTTTATTTTTTTCATCTCTCTTTTGTTTATTAGCATTACTGAGACTAGCCTTATTGTTATTGAGCTCTCCACCAAACTCTATCAAATTACTATTCATGTTTTCCAATTGTAATGACAAGTTATTACCACGCTCTTTCAAATTTGACAATCGAGACCATAACTCGTTCAATTTACCTAAACTATTTGGATTTTTCAACTCCTTGTTCAAATCATCAAATCTGGTGATCAAGTTTTCCTCAAAATTGGATAATGGTGCCTTATTATTTTTCAATATGATCAATATTATGGCAATTCTCAACAATTTTTTCGATAATCTCTTTGCATTCAACTTACATGAAGTCAATTTTTGTGAGATTTGTAAAATTTGTAAATTGTTCAAATTTATCAAAGTTTCATTTATGTTGTTCAATATTATTCTCGATTGTTTGATGTGATCAACTTGTATCTGAGATCTCTTCAACAAATCATCAAATCCTATCAGTTTAATCGGTACTGTATTATACTGTTTAGGTCTATTGTTCATCAGTTTTTCCCATTCTTCAGGTAATTCATTTGGCGGTCTCTGAGTATACAAAATATCAGTCTTGTTATAAAAATATGTCTTCAACATACAGCTGTTGGAATTTGGATCCCACGAGTTTTGTATCTTTAGCAATTGATCATTGATGGTGGGCGTGTAATTACCCTGCTGCTGTTGCTGCTGTTGCTGCTGTTGTTGTTGTGTTTGTTGTTGTTGAAAAGGTTGTTGCTGTTGCTGCTGGAGTTGGGGCTGCTGCTGTTGACTCCACGCAAACGATGGTTGATTGTTCGTCAATCCCTGCTGCTGTTGTGAGGCATTGTTGAACAAACCATTGTTGTTGTTACCACTGTTGTTGCCAAACAAAGACAGTTGCAGTGGCTGTTGTTGCTGTTGTTGATTGTTAGAACTACCGAACAAGCCACCTGAAGGCAGTTGAGAATTGACATTTGACAGCCCAAATAGTCCACTTGTCGTGCCACCACTATTGTTGTTGTTGCTGTTGTTGTTACCAAATAAACCTCCTGAAGTTGTCGTCATAGGCTTTGCTCCAAACAATCCCCCTGATGTAGAAGACGATTGTGCACCGGTGTTATTATTATTATTATTACCACCAAATAAACCACCCCCATTGCTATTAATTGTGTTATTGGCACTTGAACTATTATTACCAAAGATTCCTCCAACCAGTGATTTCTGCTGTTGATTATTATTTGAAGCACCAAACAAACCACCCCCAGTTACTCCGTTATTGGCGTTGCTACTACCATTGAGGTTTCCGCCGAACAATCCACCAGGAGCAGCACCAGTAGATTGTTGTTGTTGATTATTTCCAAACAAACCACCAGTGGTATTGTTGTTATTGTTGTTGAGAGTTGAAGCATTGTTATTGGCTACGCCTCCAAATGAAAAGCCCAAAGGCTTTGATTGTGATTGTTGCGCTGTTGCATTACCTCCAAAAGAGAATGCGCCAGCATTGTTGTTGCTGTTATTACTATTGGAGTTGCCAAACATATTGCTGATATACACCTCTTCTCTTCTTTTGACAATTCTTCTGTTTATTTTTCTTTGCGAAGAAAAAAAAAAAAAAAAAGGATCAAAAATGGCAGACACAAAAAAAAGATATTACGCGTGTCAATTAAAAACATAAAAAAGGTAGTGCATAACAAACAAACTGAGTATTTAAGTAAGAAAAGAAGAAAGAGAAGACTTTGGGGTAAAATTAATTAAGACATTTAACAAATCATCTGAACAACATGTCTACCTCAAACACCTACGACACACTATCCACATCATCTAGCGTCGACAAGCTCAAGGATACCCACTTTGTCTTTGAGAATGAACCTTTGCCAAAGGAAATTCCCCTGGTTGATGAGATTGGAGCAACTACTGCTCCATTGATCAGTGCCTCATATTACATCGGTGCCCGATGCCAACCATATAATGACGATTTCATGTTATGCCATAAGGAGAGCAAAGGGAAAGGTCAATTGGACTGTTTGAAAGAAGGTCGCCGTGTTACAAGATGTGCAGCATCAGTGATCAAGGATTTGAATGAGAATTGTCTGAGGGAATTTAGATTACATTGGAGATGTTTAGGTATGAACAATTTGGAATACAAGAATTGTAGAAAACTGGAACTTTTATTGGATACTTGTGTTTTCCAAAACTTGAAATTAAAAAAAGTTATACCTGGTGTTGAAGAAAGTGAACAAATTCATTTGAAGAAAAATCCCATCTATAAACCGTACACTTTAAATCAGGACGCTGAAGCTGCATTCAAGCAGGCAAAACTGGATGGAAAGATTTAATTCTTAAGCTCTCCGTTTTGATTTCATCCTACTCATTGAGCCAACTCATATAATTTATTTCCCCTATTTATTTATTTATTCCCCTATTTATTTATTTATCTATTTATTTATTTATTTCAATAATTTATTATTTTATCTGCAAGTCGATTCTCGTGTGACTATTGTTGAAATTATTGTACAAATAAGCAGTTGGATTTGAGTACTATGCCATCATTCACTCTCTCCTTTACAAAAAACATTGACTCACATTATAATAATATCAATATAATGAATAACCTATCATCGCTCTAATGAAAACATAAAAAAATAAAAAAAGTCAAAAATTATAGAACCAAATCAATTTGAGCGAACAACTTCAACACACCGAAAAATTGAAAAAGCTGAAATAAAAAAAATTTGTTCCATCACCAATACAACTAACTCATCATTCAAAAGCTCTTTCTTTTTTCTCACCTAATCTCATTAATCAAAGAAAGCAAGTTGGCTAATTGTGGGAAGAGGAGTTTTCAACAAGAATTAAAAAGATCAAAGAAAAAGAGGGAAAGATCAGTCACAAATAATAAAATTGAAACTGTTACACTTTAGCCCATCATTACTTGAAGCTGTTGTTCCTTATTCAGCAAAACGTTATTTCAATTCTACTAATTTTAATTCGATCAAAAGAAAACGGAAGGACTTAACAAGAATGTCAGCTACTGAATTTTCAAGAGAACAATTGGAAAGTGTCTTGAAAAGAAGATTCTTCTACGCTCCATCATTTGAGATCTATGGTGGTGTATCAGGTTTGTATGATTATGGACCTCCAGGTTGTGCTTTACAAGCCAACATTGTTGACTTTTGGAGAAAACATTTCATCATGGAAGAAGACATGTTAGAAGTTGATTGTACCATGTTGACCCCATATGAGGTTTTGAAAACTTCTGGACACGTTGACAAATTTAGTGATTGGATGTGTAAAGATCCAAAAACTGGTGAAATCTTTAGAGCTGATCACTTGATCGAAGAAGTCATCGAAGCAAGATTGAAAGGTGACAAGCAGGCAAGAGGTATCGTTGAGGAACTGAAAGAGGAAGACCCAGATAAGAAGAAGAGAAAGAAGAAGGTTAAAGAAATTAAAGCTGTTAAATTAGATGACCAAACAGTGGCTGAATTTGAAACTATATTAAATAAGATAGATGGTTTCTCTGGAGCAGAATTAGGTGAAATCATGACTAAATATGAAATTGGTAACCCTGCTACCGGCTTGCCTTTAGAGTTGCCAAAGGAATTCAACTTGATGTTTGAGACTGCTATTGGTCCATCTGGTCAATTGAAAGGTTACCTTAGACCAGAAACCGCTCAAGGTCAATTTTTGAACTTCAACAAGTTGTTAGATTTCAACAATGAGAAGATGCCATTTGCTTCAGCTTCAATTGGTAAATCTTTTAGAAATGAAATTTCTCCAAGATCTGGTTTACTTAGAGTACGTGAATTCTTAATGGCTGAGATTGAGCACTTTGTTGACCCAGATGACAAGAGCCATAAGAAATTTAAAGAAGTTGCCGACGTCAAGTTAAATTTTTTGCCAAGATCTGTTCAACAAGCTGGTAAATCCGATTTTGTTAAAGTTACCATTGGTGAAGCAGTTGAGTCAGGTATGGTAAACAATGAAACTTTGGGTTATTTCATTGCAAGAATCTATTTATTCTTAACTACAATTGGTATTAATCCAGATAGATTGAGATTCCGTCAACATTTGGCCAACGAGATGGCACACTATGCTCAAGATTGTTGGGATGCAGATATTGAAACTTCATATGGATGGATCGAATGTACTGGTTGTGCTGATAGATCTGCCTATGACTTGACAGTGCACTCTAAAAAAACCAAAGAAAAAATGTGTGTGAGACAACCATTACCTGAACCAATCACCGTCAAAGTCACTGAAGTAGAATTGGACAAGAAAAAATTTGGTCCAAAATTTAGAAAAGATGCACCAATAGTTGAGAATTGGTTATTGAATCAAACTGAAGATGAGTTAAAAAAATTACAAATCGAGTTAGAATCCAAGGGATCAATAAAATTCACCGTTGATGGAACCCAGTTCGAAGTGGACTCTACTTTGATCAAGATTGTTGAAAATACCAAGACAATGCATGTCAAGGAGTATGTTCCAAACGTCATTGAACCTTCATTCGGTATTGGCCGTATTCTTTATGCACTTTTCGAGCACTCATTCTGGTCGAGACCTGACGATGCATCAAGATCAGTTTTGTCCTTACCACCTTTAGTTGCCCCAACAAAAGTTCTTTTGGTGCCACTTTCGAACGACAAGAGATTGAATCAAATTGTTTCAGATGTCAGTAAGACTTTAAAACTGCAAAAGATCTCTTTTAAAGTGGATGACTCTTCTTCATCAATTGGAAAACGTTATGCAAGAAATGATGAGTTGGGAACTCCATTCGGTATCACCGTTGATTTCGAGAGTCTCGAAGACAAATCGGTCACCTTGAGAGAAAGAGATTCTACTAAACAAGTTAGAGGTACTTTTGAACAAGTCATCGAAGCCATTAAACAGATGACTTACGAAGGTGTCTCTTGGACGGAAGGTACCAAGCATTTGCCTGCCTTTGACTCTCAATTGGAAGACGAGGTTGCTGAAATGTCAATCCATTAGTACATAATTTTGTTCCATGTATTTTTGTATATGAAGCTAGAGATCAAAAAATTTGAAATCTAGATTTTTTTGTCGCACGTTACTAAGCTAGTAGCAATTTCTGTGTTCAATAACAACAAAGTATAAACAAAATGATAAATAATACTAATAATTATAATAATAGTTATCGTCATCATTATCTTTATAGTTATTAAGGGATTATTTATCAAAATTTAAAAAAATTTAATTAGCGTCATTATAGTATACAGTATTGATCGATAATTGTTACGATCAAAATCTCATTCTCTGTCATATATACATATATATATATATCTCATTCTCGTTTTTTAAATTTCTCAATTCCTTTCTCCATTCTATGCAAGCAAGCTTCTCAAATACAGTTTAAAGCAAATAAAATTAAAAACAAATAGAAAAATTGATCAAACGAATGCATTTTAAATTCACTCATTGTTGATTAAATAAGCGATGGTATGGTTGATGTTGGTGCTTGGTTTGCTGATGATGGTATCTCCGTTATCCAAACCGTTTAACAGAAGATCTTCCTGATAAATGTTATTTTCCTTGTTGTTATCATTTACAAGACTGACATGTGTAGAGACAATACTCGTTCTTTGCGAACTGGCATTACTATTACCAGTGCTGTTAACAGTACTCGTGGCAGCAGTGATAACTGGTGGTAAAGGAGGTGCCATTTTATGAGCCAATAAATCATGTGAATTATTCGAAGTGGATACTATTGAACTCAAATCATTCGATAAACGGTTCAACTTGGATGCAAATGCATGGTTAGATGATGATACTGTCCTTGGAGGTTCGATGTGGAACATCGAATTGCGAGGTGAACTTGGGGTTGTCTTGGGAAATGTACCTGCAATAGGGGACTTCTTTGGAAACTCGACGTTGAAGGACTTATTTGTTGTTATGGAAGAGTTCAACTCCTTGGAGTCAAACCCACTCTTGATGATTAAAGAAGGAGAATGCACCATTGCTTCTACCGTTGTCGTTGTTGACGGAAAATTGGTACCATTTTGTGTAGCTTTCGAACCCGTCGAGCTAGCACTATTCAAATAAGTCGATGTTATGGTGTCTTGTGAGTTTTGATGTTCAAGCAGTGGCTTGGTGAATGGCTTCATCGGTGGCAACAACAAGTACTCATTTTTGGCATATGCTCCTTCGATGGCAGGTCGTGACGGTGACAATGCTTCGTTAGTAGCCTCCGGTGTTGTCGAAGGAGTTGTAGAATCCCTTGATTCCTCAAGTGTTGTCGACGCTGTTACAGGTGACACTTCAACAGAGTCCACCAAACTATCAGTCACCAGAGTATTCACAGAAACTGGAGCAACACCACCACGAGAATTATTTAGCAATGTCTGAGATTGTTGAGATAACGACATTGAACTGATACTATCATTAATTTGTGAAATAAAAAAATTGTTCAACTTCAATTCGGCACCTTTTGAGTCCAACAATAATCTTGATTCAAAAATCCCAGGTCTGGAACCATCGATTTTCAACGTATTATCATAATCAATACCATTGAACAAATTGAACAACTCTATTCTGTAATTCTTCATATTGTTGTTTTGAAGAAACAAGAGCTGCAACTTCAAAGGCTTATCACCCATTAACAATGGCTTCATGTTAGTAAGTTTTAACTTGTTTGATCTTACATCCAATTTATCCAAATTATTCAAGTGCTCTATAGAGGTCAAATCAATCAACTTATTGCTCTTTAAGTTGAGAACAGTCAACTTGGTTAAATATCCTTTCTCAAACCCCTTTGTGGAGACCAATCTGTTATGGGACAAATTCAATGATTTCAAGTTTTTCAAATGTGTTAAAGCTTGCGGTATATGTGTTAATTTGTTGTGTGACAAATCCAAAGATGACAACGATTGTAAAGGCTCAAAGCTCCATTCGCTTATTTTGCAAATATTATTTTCGCTAAATGACAAGTGTTTTAAGTGCTTCCATCTATTAGCCAGCACTGGTATAGGAGGTGGTGTTGGTGAAGATCGAAATTGAGTCGAATATTCTGATGCATTTGAATTTGATCTACGAAGTCTTCTTGTCGCTGCTGTCACCAGACTCGAGGAATTGGGTGGTGATGTGGAGTGCACAAAATGTGTGGTATTCGACCTCCTGTAATATGTGGGTGGAATACTCGATGTAGAAGACAGTGATGCAACTAAACTCGACGTTGACGAATTGACTGTATTCTTTCTCGGTCTCATGATTTCATCATTTGTATATTGTCGGGTAAGGGTAGCATGATTGATGGTAGGTGATGTCCTTTGAGGTCCCTGGTATTGCGTGTCAGGTAAAGAACCGCTAAGTTGATATGAAGAATGGCCATATGCAGCTGGGGATGCAATGGATAAATGCGGATGATGTTTATGTGATTTCTTGTAGTACAGTTGTGGGGTGTTGAATTCGCCACCATAAGAAGAAGAGTTGGTGAAAAGATTAATCGTTGATGATGGTACTGAAAATGATGACGAATGTTTCTGAAGTCCTCCAGAGTTAATTCCACTTTGATCCAGTATGTTATTATTATTATTATTATTGTTGATGAAATTTTCTTCGTGAAATGATCCTCTCGAATGGTAATCCTCTTCAACAAGTTCAACAAGAACTTCTACCGGATCAGTTATACCTGTTTTCTTCAAGACTAGAAATTTGATTTGTTCACTGATAAAATTCCAGCCATAAATTTCTTTCAAGTTCAAATCACAGATCTCCAACACCGATAGATTTTTAAAGGTTTTCAAGGGTACCAGAGTATCAAAAGGATCTTCTTCATGACCTTCGATCAATTTAGCTCTAGAATCTGGAGCCAATCTTAAACAAGGTAACTTGGTGAATGCTGAGTAAAGATACTTCAAGTCACTCATCAACATCTCTCTTGAGTTTATCCCAGATCCAGTGCCCATCGAAGACCAGAGAGCACTTACGCTTGACATGACCGACTTCACAGAGGTCATCGAATGAATGGACTGAACGTCTGATGACATTCTTTTGTTTTGATGGAAATCGGATAGAAATGAAACATAATTCAAAGATGTGTCATCATTGTAAATATTATCGAGCCGTATATTCATCGGACCGACTGATATTCCCAAGTCTTGAAACCTCTCTAGAAGATAATAAAGATGATGAAGCGTTAGTGATAATCTCACTGGCTTAGAATTTAGCAGTTGTAACTGTTGTTGATGTTTTTGATTCTTGGGTTGTTTCTTATACGCCAACAAGGCGTTCGCTAACTGCCTCTCGTGAGCTTTGATAAAAGTAGACAAGTTGTGTAGATACACATCGCCATCGCACGTTGCAGTTGGCAGCATACCTCTATTTGATATTTGTATGTACGTGTGTACTTCGTAGTTGACTAACTTTATTTATAATGCAATATGAGTGACTCTTTTTGTGGTATAGGCTGATTTGATGTTCTCTTCACGGCAAGCTCCCCACTGTGATTTCTGGTGACTTGTGGGTGATCTTATTGACAAGCACTAGCTACCAGGCGCGGGGCTAAATCAACTTGACCTGCGACAAGAATTTAAGGAGATGATGTGAATCACTGATTTTTGATAGATACCACCAGTTTCTCTTCTCTGACTCCTAATTTTACTCATTCTTTTCTTTTGTTTACCTTTTATTTTTTTTAATCTCTGGATCCAAAAGCAGAATACTGAGTAGTACACGACTATTCCCCACAAGGGCTTCTTCACTATCATCTTCCTCGAAATCAATAATCAAAGATTTATAAAGTGTTGGAGGTAACCAATGACTGTTCGAAGGAAAAATCGTAATCTTCAACATGACATGCAAATGACTACCGCCATCTGATATTATTTTGAAAAATGAATGAGGCAATAGATGAAGATGATAACTACAAACCTGCTGACTTAGTGACAAGTCGATAGCGCTTGTACATGGAGTTTGATAATTAATGTGTGTTATCCTGCCAAATATGGCAAGTGATTCATTTTAGCGGTTAGACAGTTCCAAGACTTCGACCTTTGATGAACTGATTTCAAGCTGATATATATTTCACTAGCGAACCTTGGCATACTCAGCGGTAACTTTTTTTTCTTTTCCGACACGATCATCTACGATAAGCCATCTTCTTTAGAAAAGAAACCTCGATAACCAAATCTATAAAAAAAAGCCAGTTCCTTCTCAATAACAATGAACAGAGTAAGGATATCCTATAGCTGCTCAATAGCTTCTCTTCAATAACATCAACATCTTAGATCATGTCAGATGTGGAAAAAGTCTCCCTGGTGGAGTACTACGAAGAATCTATAACTTATGAAAAGGGATTGCACAATGGTGAGCTTATGAATGTGAAAGGCGCTGACGGCTTCCAGGAGAAGTTTGGTTCTACCGTCAGAGGTTTGAACTCAAGACATATCAGTTTACTTGCGATTGGCCAAAGTATCGGTACAGGTTTATTCATTGGTCTCTCATCACCATTGACTACGAGTGGAAGTTTATCATTGTTCCTTGGATTTCTTATCTATAGTGTCTTTGTCATGTGGCCATTGATGCAATGTATCTCAGAGATGTGTGCTTGGTTGCCTATCAAAGGATCAATTTTTCACTTTTGTGGTAGATTCTGTGATGACGCTATGGCTATGGCTGCTGGTTGGACTTATTTCTATAGTGCTGCAATGTTTGTCTGTGTTGAGCATGTTGCTGTCGCTGGTGTTATAGCTTACTGGGATGATACAAATCCTGCTGCATGGATTGCTTTATCGTTAGGTACCGCAATATTGGTAAGTTTACTTCCAAATAAATGGTATGGTGAGGTTGAATACTATTCTGCCATTATGAAAGTTTTGCTTATTATTGGATTGATGTTCTTCGGTTTCATCTCCATGTGCGGTGGTAACCCAAGAGGGGATGCATATGGTTTCCAGTATTGGAAAGAAGGAGGGCTTATGAGAGATTATTTGGTTGAAGGTGCCACTGGAAAGTTCCTAGGTTTCTGGAATGTTTTAATTTACGCCGCATTTGCCTGTGGTGGTCCAGATCTTATTGCTATGATCGCAGGTGAGTGTAAAGAGCCAAGAAGATTATTACTGGTTTGTGGTAAGAGAGCATACATCAGAATTTACTTGTTTTACATCGGTGGTATTTTTTTCATGAATACTTTATGTTCTTCCATCAATCCAGATTTATTACTGGCTAGAGCAGAAGGAAAATCAGGTCTGGCTGCAAGTCCCTGGGTAATCGGTGTCAATGCAGTCGGTGTCAAGGGAATTTCTTCTTTAGTTAATGCTGTCATCATGACCTCGGCTTACTCATGTGGTATTGGTTTCCTTTTCACTGCATCGAGGACGTTATATTCATTGGCATTAGGTGGTTACCTGCCGCGTGTATTCATGAAATGTTTACCAAACGGTTCTCCAATTGTTTCAGTTCTTGCTGTCTCATTGATTGGATGTCTTTCATTTTTGACTGCATCAGAGTCCAGTGCAAAGGTATTTGGTTGGTTTGTAAACCTTGCTACAACTGGTATTTTGTGTACTTACATTTACATGTTCTTATGTTATTTTCAATTCAGAGCGGCTTTCAAAGCTCAAGGTCACGATTTTAGTGAATTATACTATACTGCTCCATTCAAACTTCAGCCTTATTGCTCATATTTGGGTTTCTTTTTGGTTATTGTCATTACATTCTTCAATGGATTTTGGATATTTTTCCCTGGTCAATTCAGTGTTTCAAGTCTTTTCACAAGTTACTTTGCACCGGTATTCTCCGCTGGTGTTTACATCTTCTGGAAATTTTTCAAAAAAACCAAGAAGCTTTCACCACTGGAAGCCGATATTACGAGTGGAAAGTCTGAAATCGATCAGGAAGAAGAGGACTATCTTAAATGGAAACTGGCAAATCCAGGGTGGGAATCGAAAAACAAATTTTTCAAGATCATGTATAAAATAGGTGACTGGTTATACGGTTAGGTATTTGGAGCTTCTTTGCTTTTTTGAAATTAAATTTATATATTAACTTAAAATTGTTGGAAATTGAATAAAACAATTTGTCTTTTTATATTGTTGTAAAGATTGTTATCATGCAAATCTCATTGAGAAATAATGGAGGCCAATGCACGTTGGAATGTAACTCCCTGGGAAAGTCAATTTAAGGTCAACTTGTTCCTCTCAAAATGGAGTCCATTTGAAAAAGCTTTCGTTTGGATTGACCAACTCTCTTTCATTTTCGGTGAAAATAAAACCATTTCCTGGTCCCTGAGATCGTATCACATCCAAATAAAATAAGAAATCTCTCACATTGTATCCGTCATTCAACAATTTTTGAGCCTTCAGTAGACCTTCTTCTTTGGATAGGGACAATCTCATTGCCTTAATTCCTCTCTTGGTTTCGAATTTTTCAACCAAAGATTCTGGAGTAGTCATATCAGAAAAGATTCTAATCCGATCTGGCAAATTGGTAAATTCTAGTTTACCCACTACAATAGCCACAACCTTAGCAATGTCTTCTAGATGTGATACAGGGAAAGGGGTATCCTTATCACCTATGAAAACCACTGTATCATTGGAATGATCATATCCCACTATACCCAAGTGGTCATACAACAATGACGCAAACAGCCCGGTGATAATGTCTATTGTCTTGACTCCTCCACTTCTTGCCTTGTTGGATTGTGCCATCTTGTAAGGTAGTATAGGCAAGTAACTCTGATGCTTGTCATATTCACAGCCAAATTGGGATGGTATATACAACTTGAGGTTGTTTTTTATAACCAAATCAATGATCTTGTCGTGATCAATTGTGTTTCCAATCAGATCAATCAAAACATCAACACCTGATATGATCTCATCGAGTTGGTTGTAATCTTTGTACCCTTTGTATACAACCTTGGGACTGTCTTGAAATCTTGAGGCATCTCTGGTGATGGCAATGATTGGGTATTCATAGTTTGAGGCAAACTGCTTGTTTTTTAACAGAGCCAAAATTGGCGTAGCAAGAAATCCATTAATGCCTAAAACAGCCACCTTGAGCATTACAGCCATTTTGCGTTTTAGAGTGTGTAGAATTGCGCTTTAGAGAGACCATCAAGCACTCCCAAATTTTAAACAACTCTTTCACACGTATAATTTTTTTTTATCCACGCATTTTTGATAAGAGAGATATAGCTACAGATATATATGTTGAAGCGATTTGAAGTTTACTGAGGCTTATATGGTTGTTGGAATTGAAGACCAGATACTATTGAAAAGAGATCTCAACTAATATTGTGAGGCAATTTTTTTTATATCTTTTTAATTTGAAACTGATATGCTGCTATGTCACCTTCAATGAGGGGTCTGACGACGAAGATGATGGGATAGAAATGATACTCAAAATTTTAGATAATTCAATGGACTAGCCTGTATCGGGCTGAAGAGAATATTAATTGTGGATTAAATAATAAATATGCAAATAAATAATCAACTCAAACATCCATCCCATCATCACTACTCGTTGTGGAGCACTCATTAAGATTTAATGAAAAAAGTATAAAAAGAAGTGAAAAATGATCAGGCGATATTCAAATCGCCCAATTCTCTAGCAAGTTTTTCTGCTCTAGCATTACTCAATGCAATATCTTTTTTCTTACCAGTGAGCCTTCTTGTTCTATCCAAACCAAAAGTTCGTCCATGTTCTTCTTCATCGTCCGAATTGCCATATTTGGAAAACTTATCGTTGTTTTTCGGCTTTCTGATTAGGTTATTCAACTCTGCATTGTTCAGCAAGTTGTCATGCAATCCACCATTAAAGACGTATCGTAAATGAATCATTCTTATAAAAGAGTACCACGATCGTATTGCCAACGATCTAGATTTCGATAGCTTTAAATGTGATAAGGTCAATGGTACTTTTAACACTTGTAATCTAGACTCCGGTGTCGAATAAGAATCAATTGTTAACAAGACATCTCTGAACACTGATTTGGACTCTTTTTTCAATTTCTTTTTCACATTTTTGGCTGAGATGGTTGATAAAGAGCTGATGATAGAATATAAATGATCCTTGTCGTAGTATGGACCGGTATCTGATTCAAAAGCATTTTCATTGTCATTGGCTTCATCATCTTCATTATCATCACCATAGTCATACAACTCATAAATCACGGCAATGAGTCTTCCTGCGGCTTTGCTAACGTTCAAGTCACCAGTTTCCAAAAAGGCCACTACTCTTGGAGTGATATCTTCTAGTAATTCGTTGCATTCAACTTCAGCGTGATAAATGATGGTGAGTATTAAACCAACAGCATGCAATCCATTAATGATGACAGTTGATTCTTGTAATTTTTCTTGAGAATTGATTAAACCTTCACAAAGCTCCAAGATGGTTAGCATAGTTTCATCTAGTCCATAGGCACCAGACCCATCATAGATACAGAGCAATAAGGAAGCATAACTTATCATCACATTCGATCTCAACAGGGGCGATACGGTTTCCACGTCTTTTAATTGTGAAAGTAATTGTGGTAACAAGGCTGATATCACCAATGAGCTCACTTCTTCTATATCGCTACAACAATATGTGGTGATCACTTTCAAAGTCAACAATCGTTCATTCTCGGTTCTTGCAGCTTCATAGTACTTGATCAATTGCTCGGTATCATATTCGTTCACCAATCCTTCATACAAAATCAATGGCTTGCATAGTATCAAATGATATAATCTTGCAAGTAATGTCTCTCTTGCCTCGGTACTTACCGTTGTCCTAGGCATTGAAAGCGAATGTAAAAGATCTGGAATCGAATGTGTGGTGGACAGATTATTAGTCTCGTTGTCTTCATCATCGGAGCTAGCAGCCACCGAGGACAGATAACTGTTCAATTTAGAGACGATCAATTCGTCTAATCCATCAAAACTGAAATCTTCTTCATCTTCTGAATCATTAGTTCCTGCTGATGAGACTAATCTAGAAGTTGGTGCCCTAGAGTTCGATCTCGAAGATACCCTTGAGCCAGGTCTTGATGATGATGGAGATAGCAATGATTTTCGTAAATTCGACATTGTTCATCCGATATTTAGTTAGTTGTTCTATTATATATATGTATAAGGCTTTCTCTTTACAAACTTTTCTTTGTCTTTTTTTTCTTTGTACTATATAATTTAGGGGCTCTGGGTCTCGAATACTTTACAGAATTTTGAGTCTGTTGGGAATCCAAGTTGATTAATTTGATGATACACCTCTGCATTTGATAGAGGAATCTCCAACCCATAGAAGAATGACCATTGTTTATAAGATACAGAAATTAGAGAAGGATGTGGAGTTTCTCCCTCGAAGAATCAACTAGATTAAATTTGATAGCAAATGCGATAGCATCATCTTGAAGAGTAAGAAAAGGATAACATGGTGAGTTTATTGAGAACAAGAAAAATCCCTAAAGTCAAAGTTTGATTATAGATGAGGTCTCATTTCTATAGATCAGTTTAACCATCACTGCCAGGGTTGTGGTGTTTTTAAAATACCCCACAATAGCAATTTTGAATATAATTCAAAAATGTTTAAATTTAGAACAAGCGATGGTCACCGACGGCCAAACTATTTAAATTGGGGTTGGTGTTCTTAATTTTGACAGCTATTCAAATGCAAGATGAAGTTTTTGATGTCTGCAGCTTATTAGTTGATAAGATAGTAGTTTTAACTACTGGAATACTATTAAGAGTTGTGGATAGTTCATATAGACATAGGAAAGAGATCATGAGTTTTTGTGTGTTAATGATGATGATGATATTAATAAGACTCAGGTATCAAAGCCCTAAAGAAGGCTGTCTGCCATTATTATTGACACGGGAGATATTTGTTTTTGAGTTTTTTAATCGTTTCTTTTTTTTTTTTGTTTCTTTCTTATAAAATCCATTTTGGTGTTAGTTTGTTATTATTATTGTTGAACCCTCAAATGAGTCCACATACTTTGAGTTTATGATAATAGTCAAGGGATGAGGTTGTTTCCATAATATATATCTCAATATCTGTTCTATTTCTTGAATCAGGTTACAATTTCTTTCAAATACCTACTTCAATTTAAAACCAAGACTATATAAGCTCATCGAAAATGCCTTTCTTATGTAAGCAAATGCAATAAAAAATTTTCTGTTCTTTTTATTTTTTTTTCGCTTCTTCATGCAATGCGGCTTCTGGTGACGATTGAAAGACTCACTAGAACGGTTTTTTTCAACTTGTTTAAAGTGGTTTCATAATATAAATATGATCAACCTTTCCCCCATCTCAACTTTTTTTAACAAAGCTTTTGTGGGAATTTTTCTTCTCTTCCAAGCCCAACTGATAACAGGTCCATTTTCCAACATCAATCAATACAACACCAAGGATGGCAAGCATCTCAGATAGCAATAAGACCCCGTTGGCAGAGAAGGAGAAGAAATCCACCGACATTGGAGAATACACCTCGGAAAATTATGATGATTCATCGTTATCATCCACTGGTGAAAAGAAAATTTCCATGTGGACTAGAATAGACAAATTCTTACAATTACAAGATGCCGAGGCAAGTATCAGAAACTCAAACAAAGATTTGGACCCTTTACCACCTGCAAGGCGGACTTGGAGAGGCTGGCAGTTGGCATGCTATTGGGGTTCAGATATGCTTCAAGCTTCTGCTTTGAGAACTGTTGTTAGTTTGATGGACACTGGTATATCAACAAGGATGGCACTATTGGCCATCACTCTTGGTTACTTGATCATTGGTCTGATCTTGGCCTTTAATGGAAATTTTGGTGTCAGATATCATGTGCCATTTGCCGTTCAAGCTAGAGCTTCATTTGGTTTTTATTTGTCATACCTCGTTGTCATGTTAAGATTGATCGTTGGTGGTATATTCTATGCTGTTAACACTTATACCGGTGCAGAATGTGTTCGTTCAATTCTCTATGCCATTTGGCCATCGTTTCATCATATTCATAATCTGTTACCTGAAAGTGCCAATGTCACTACACAAACAATGATTTGTTATGTCATCTATTTCATCCTTGCACTCCCATTCCATTACATCAGACAAGAAAAGATTCAATGGATTTTTACATTGAAAACAATTTTTGTACCACTGGCTCTTTTCGGTATCTTGGGTTGGGCATTGGCTGCTGCAGATGATCCAAATGCTCTTTGGAACGATGGCAATAAAATACATGGTACAGACTTCTCTTGGGCATTTCTCGGATGTGTCTCAAATTCTGTTGCATCATACGCCACATTGGCAGTCAACGTTAATGACTTTACCCGTTATACCGATGATTGGAAGGCTCCATACATTCAGATCATTGTCTTACCAATATTTGTCATATTCACCTCATGTGTCGGTTTGACAATGGCTGCAGCTTCAGAGCAAAGATGGGGGGAACTGTTATGGGACCCATTATTAGTTATGGATCACTGGACTTCCCGTGGTGGAAGAGCTGCTGCATTCTTCTTGGCTGTCATCTTCCTCTTTGGCCAAATCGGTGTCAATCTCTCTGCCAATTGTGCCTCAGCTGCTAATGATTTAAACGCCATGTTACCACGTTATATCAACATTAGAAGAGGTCAATTCTTGATTGCTTTCATCTTTGCCTGGGCAGCAACCCCATGGAACATCTTGGAAGGTCTGCAATCCTTTATGAATTTCATGAACGGTTACGCTATCTTCTTGGGCCCTATGGCTGGTATCATTGTTGCAGACATGTATTTCGTTCATAATATGAAGTATGACATTAGAGAATTCTACAAGAAAGAAGGTATATACAGATACAACAAATACGGTTGTAATTGGAGAGCTTGCATCGCATTCTTGATTGGTTTTGCTCCTCAATTACCTTCCTTTGCTGCCTCAGTCAATGACACAATCAAAATCAACATTGGAGTTCAACATTTCGGCCAAGTTGGTTACTTCTACACATTCCCATCAAGTGCATTGGTCTATTACATCTTGTCCAGATTGTCTCCAGCCACCGAAACTATAATCGATATGGCAGTACTTCCAGATGACGTTGATTTTGATGAACTGATGGCACAAGATGTTAAGATTTTCCCAGAGGAGCAAAAATTGGAAGCTTGAGAATAAAGTTGTTCTCTACTTTGACGTCTATCGGTCATCTGTCTTTTTGTTATTGATTTTCTCTTAGTTCACTGTATAGGAATCGCTCTGTATCGTTCTTCCACCTAGATCACTTCCGTTGTTATCGTTTCTTCTTGTTTGTATTGTTGTTTATTCGGTGTTTAGATTGTATTTATATTTATGTTTAACGGTTTTTTCGTATTGGCTTTAGCTTTTGGTTTTTCAATATAATATTAATTTTGAGGTTTGAAATTTTCGAAAATAAATTTGAAAACGTCTCATTAGCGACTTTTCTCAAATGCACCAGATCCTTACACTGATGAAGCAAGTTTGTTAGACTTGAAACCGGATTTGTTGATTTTCAGTCGGCTTTAACAGGATACGAAGACGCCAAGATATATCCTCTTTATCAGGTCAACGTTGGTTGCATCTCATACACAGCCCAATGGTTTCATTTGTGCTTTCCGTTAACTCTAGTATTTTGGTGTTCCTATCAAGTTAATCATTCTTAACGCGCTTGCTCGTGATCTATTGGCACCTTGTGTCATTAAAAGTTTATCATCAATACCTAAGTTAGTTAGATCTAGACAGAGCGCGAGCGTTGAAAAAAAATTCCCATACCATACACTGATACCCAGAATGTGTCCATGGATTTTTGGCCAACTAACTGAAGCATATATTATGGGTAAACATCGTCAACAATCTGCCAACACCCTCTTCCCCCTCCAGCTGCTTTTTCAAGATAGGCAAATCCGACAAAATGGCTTGGTAGCAATTACGATAAGACTAACATTTTTGAAGAAAAAATGGTTGCAAAAAAAAAGGGAGGGCTTGGCTAGCTATCACCTCTGGGCAAAACAAAAAAAAAAAATAAGAGTCAGTCTCAGAGTCTCAGAGTCTCATATAAAGATTGGGGGTTCCCATCGTGAAGTTAGTTTGGTGTTGTTCTTACAACAACGTCAAGTATGTCGGACAACACTACTAGTTCATCCACGCCTTCTATCGGTAAAGAATATGCAATTCACCCTGTGGCTTCGATAGTAGAGAACCAAATTGGTGATGAAAAGGCTATCATCACCACCATTGTATCTTCTTCAGGAAACGAGGTCACTGTCACTGGTGATGTTGATGAGGCCATGAGATTGGCAATGTTGACCCAAGGGCTTGAAATTGATGAGGAAACCAATAAAAGATTGTTGAGAAAGACTGATATGTATCTCATGCCATTATTCTGTTTGTTATACTCGGTTCAATTCATGGACAAAGTCACAAATAGTTATGCTGCAATTATGGGTTTAAGAGAAGACTTGAACATGGCTGCTGACTTGTATACTTGGGTTGGATCCGGTTTTTACTTGGGTTATTTGGTGTTTGAGTTTCCTGCTTCCTACCTCTTACAACATTTCCCATTAGCCAAGGCATCTTCTTGTTTTATTCTCTTATGGGGAGCCGCATTGTGTTTACATGCAACACCAAATTATAGTGGGTTCATTTTTTTAAGAGTTCTGCTTGGTGCCTTGGAATCTGCAGTGACACCAACGATGATGCTCTTAACATCACAATGGTATAGAAAAGAAGAGCAATTTCTTCGTACTAGTATCTGGTTCTGTTTCAATGGTTGGGGGATCATTATGGGTTCGAGTATTGCTTATGGCTTAGCAACACATGCCGAATCATATGCCATCGAGGCCTGGAAGGTCTTATTCATTGTCACGGGTTTGATGACAATCGTTGTTGGTATCATGTTTTTGTTACACGTCCCAGATACACCAGCAGGGGCTTGGTTCTTGTCCGAAGAGGAGAAATTAATGGTTGTTGCTAGAATCAGAACTAATAACCAAGGTTTCGGTAATAAACATTTCAAAAAAAGTCAATTTAAAGAGGCTTTACTCGATACCAGAACTTGGATCTGTTTCTTATTTGGTATTGCATCATGTGTCCCAAATGGAGGTTTAACCAATTTCTCCAGTATCTTATTAAGTGAAGACTTTGGATATTCTCCTACACATTCTTTATTGATGAACATGCCTACTGGTGCAGTAGAGATCGTAGGTTGTTGGCTCTTAGGTTATTGTCACAAATTTTTTAAAGAAAGATTGCCAATTGCAATTTTTCTGATGGTTGTCTCATTTGTTGCATCGTGTATGTTGGCGTTTGCAGATGACAGCAAAAATGCAAGATTAGCTGGCTATTACTTGATGACTTTATCACCAGTGGGTATGATTTGTTTGCTTTCCCTTTTTTCATCCAATACCGCAGGTCACACCAAGAAAGTTACCGTCAATCTGATCTTTTTAATTGGTTATTGTACTGGTAACATTGTCGGACCTCAAACTTTCCGTTCTAACCAAGCACCAGGTTATAGCGGTGCCAAGATTGCAATCGTTATCTGTTATGCCTTCTCAATTCTCTTATTGGTCATGTTGTACTATTCCTATAAGTGGGATAACAGGAAAAGAAACAAATTGGCTGCAGAGAAGCTGCTGCTGGGTGAAGATGAAATTTTCATGGAAAATCAAGAGTTTGCAGATTTGACTGATTTTGAAAATCCTCATTTTAGATACGAACTATG
Organism: Nakazawaea populi; assembly: GCA_030557235.1. Classification (NCBI taxonomy): domain Eukaryota; kingdom Fungi; phylum Ascomycota; class Pichiomycetes; order Alaninales; family Pachysolenaceae; genus Nakazawaea; species Nakazawaea populi. Next base: position 105,122 of record JAKTVN010000008.1, on the reverse strand, counting down.
ATTTGAAAATTTCAATTAATTTGGGAAGGAAAACTGGATTTTAGCTTTTCCCAATTATTCCAATATTTTTGATATATAATTTTATTTAAACTTTAACTTCAATTTTTTATATGTGATGGTCGTTTCAATGGCTGTTCAGTTTTGAAAAACTTGTGTATCTCTTTATTGACAGCTATTCAGGCTCTGCCATTTATCATATCTCAATTCTTATGCCATCATGAATGTGCAAAAGTTCGAAAACAGTCTTGATCGGTAAGTTTGCAATTTATTTTAGGTGGAAGGAAGTGCTAGTATTTGAAGAGATTGTATTCAATACATCATTAATTTGAAGTTTTCTAGTGAGGTGTAATATATGACACAAGGGATTTATATCCTATTAATCTGCAAGGGAGAGGTCACATTTCTTATCATCAATTTGCCGTGGAAAAAGATAGCTGTCACCTAAAATATAATATAGAGCCAAAATTCGATTAGGGCCACCGACCGGCCCATTTATTTTCACTGAAGAATTGACTTTTAACGGATAGCTGTTAATTTCATACTAAGGAATTCACCCATATAAATACATATATATATATATAGAAACTTTGTTTTTTTTCAACAGGTACAAAGCTATTTATTTTTACCGAATTTTTTTGGACTACTTTATGAACCCCAACTAATCTGAAAACAAGCCTCGACGAAGCTGCGGGCCAATTTTAAAACTAAGCCTTATAGTGCTACTTGTTTCTTTGTATTGCCGACGTCTCTTTTGACATATAGGACTAACAAATCTGATAACAAATGGATTCCAAAATCTATTTCGATCACAAGAAGATCACAAATACTCGTTCTGGTACAGAGAATGATTGGATTATTTCGAGATTCAATGTACCAAAGATCCAACTGTGTAGTTATGTGTAATGCACGAATTGAATTCGATTGGACATGGGGCTATTTGCTTGAAACAGAAATGAGGTATAGACTGCTCTCTTCTGAATAGACGTTGTCCTGAAATCTGAAACTTTATCTCTTGAATCGCATGCTCACCAATACCTCCAACTTATTTTAGCAACAATTAATTCTACCTGGAGCTCAACACCTTTCAGCATTCATAAACCCGATGATATAATTTCTCTAATACTTGGATTTATCGCTCATCTTTTTTTTTTTTTTAAGCTTAGAATTGCGATGTGTCTCATAATAAATTGCTTGAATACAAGCCTCCATACGGCTGTGATGATTCGAGATTAGTTTTTAGGGAGAAAGAATCCACTTTGGGCCTTGTGCGCGGTAAAAAATGAAAAAATTCTTCTCCTTCAATCGTCTGGAAAATCCCCAATGTGTGAGTCAGAGTTGTCACTTTTCGAACTGTGCTAGATGATAGCAATGACTCACCGATCTGAAGATTTTGATCCCCTCTATTTTACTAAGCAAATTAAGCCTTTTGTTTGAAAAATTTTCTATTTTATTTCGGTAAGGCTCCAGCTTGAGCCAGCTTCTAGTGTTCTTTCTTGCAATGATCATCGGGGGTATAAATTTGTTTGTAAATAAGAAAACTTAACTATTTTAATACTATCTGTCATCCGTCAAACTGTCTCATCATAAAATTTCAACTAGTCAATCATAAAAGTAGATGTTCCTTCTATTTCAACCCAGAACTATCTTTTACTTTACTTGCCTACGTCGCAATTTTTCATTTATCCGACAGCTAATAATATCGTGAAGAGAATAAGTTGCAGTGACAAAATTGTCCCAAAATATAAGCAAATGGAATTTTCAGGAACGGAATCAGTACATATCCTTCCATCTTACGCATTGGATCAATTCATCCGAACCAAAAAGGGTGATGTCAATGACATCATTGAATCTGAATTATCAGTGATTGGTAGAACTTCTTTACCACCACCATACACATTCGATTCTGACGCAAATTTAGAGGTAGAAAATATTTATTCTCCAGAACTACAACATTTGTTGAGTAATTCTTCCGATTCTAAGACAAAACATCACTTAGTAGCAAATATGGTCGATCTTGATGTTCAAATAGATTCTTCTGAAAAGTCAGTCTATACCAATTTAGATTGTATCAGAGGATCTGTGCAAGTATTTAACAAATCGAAATTTTATCTCCCGTTTGAAATGTTGATCGTTTCATTGGAAGGAAGGCTCTGTCAACGTGATCAGCCATCTGGTAATAGTAAAGTTCCCGAATTTAAGACTAGATTATTTTTAAATCTTGTGGATTTGACCTCTACGTTGAGAAATATACCAAGTGGAACCAATTCAGAGCTTTGTTTGCCACTCAACGGAGTACTACCGCCACTAATTGGGTTTAAAGTCCCATTTCAATTCACTCTACCACCTTTTACAATATCTGAAGTTAGCATTCAAGATTCAGGTAAAACTGATTTGTTACCACCAAGCATTGGATTTTCTCATTTTCTAGATACAAACAAATCAGACTCGAGGACAGCGGTCCAATATGACAGATACAAAAAAGGCAGAAATGATTTGACTGAAATGTCACACTCAGTGTCCTACTCAGTTAATGCCAATTTGATTACTCGAAATGTCGATTTGCAAAATTACAATATTCACAAACACCTGGAACAATATTTCAGTTTTATACCATCAATTACTTCACCATCTTATTTTCACCCACAACAACAATTGAAGCTGTTCTTTAGAACTTGCCAAAAAGAAGTTCTGCAAGCCTCTGAACTTCAAAAGCAACGTCTCTACTCACCAACAGATCCGGAAAAGCTTCAAAACTTGACTGGTAGCTTGAACACCGAAGTAACAAAAATATCGACTTGCAGCTCGAAGATTTCATACAATCCAGCAACTGAATTCATACAAAGAAAAACCTTTTATCCGAAGACCTCTATAAGAAAGAATTTCACCTCTCAAGTGATTCCGAAGACGATCTATCTTGAAGTTTCAACTTTCGGTATATCAAAGCTGTTGGCGATGAAAATTTCAGGTGAGTCTAATACGGTAGAATTCAAGATAAAGTTCAAAATGGGGTTGCCCCAATCAAAGGCTAGCACAATATCAGCATTGACTAGAGGAGTGGATGAATCCAATTTTCAAATCAAGCTTGGTGTGGCAAAACTGCTCTGCAAAAAGGGAAAGATTCCATGCGATTTAGACACATCATGGTTTGTCAACAAAGAGTCAATAACCCAGTCAATACTAACTCCTTGTCGAGAAATTACTGCACAATTGCAAGATGTTCCCAAAACAATGAAGTTGTCAAGAGATTTGATCGATGGTATAAATGGTTTAAGGCAACTTATATCCCCAACACGCCATCACTTCTCCGAAGCTTTAAAAGTACACTACGACGAGCCCAAATGGTATTATGAATTGTTTGAAGAGAACTTGATGCAAGTCACCGGTGAGATGTCGATTTCCGTGAGTATAGATCCTAAATTCAGTGCCAAGTTTTTGTTGACACCAAGCTTTCAGACACTGTATTTATTGAGATTTTATTATTTACAGCTTCACTTAAATGTGAATAAGATCATACCCAAAGCTCTGCTCCTGGATTATCAGTGTGATGATCCCCAGTTGATTCTCGAAGTTCCTTTAGAGATTCAATATAATTGATTATTCATTTGACATTGCACAGATCGATAATTTCACATCATCAGAGTTTTTTTTACATGAAAAAGCGTCTACTTTTTTTCATTTTAAGGAAACATGTTCAGTAAGTGATGTTTAAAAGCCTCACAACCGAAGAGTTGATTGTTAACTACTTATGTAACTAAGTATAAATATAGAATTGAAATACGCTAGCCGAATTCACTTTTTTAAAACAAAAGGAAAAGCGAAAAGTAGGGTATCGAATAAAATTGAATTGAAAGCAGTTACTGCTGAATCTTGTTATCGTTGAACACCTTTGCTTGACCATCATCTGCAGGGCCATTTGCTGATGATGAGCTCTCATCATAAGCAGGAGGATCATGTTGAGGGATGTCATCATGATGAGTAGAATAGACTGATTCTTCCTGGAACACATTTCTATCATCGACATGATTTTCCGAATCATGGATAGGCTGATAAGCTGAATTTCCGTACCTTGTCCAGTCTCTTCTCGACTCGATGCCATAAGTGGACCCTGTGATGATGGAAGTGTCGTAGATGATATAGAATGCATACAAGATACCAGGAATGTGGAAGAAGATCCAGAAGACTAATCCGATCCAAAACTCTTTAGTTTGAACACCTTTCCTATAGATGATTGGAATAGGTGGAATGAAGCACAGCAAGAAATAAAGTAAGAGATCGGTGGGGTCCAATGTGAATCCCAAAATCTGTTGAGTCTCATTGACGCGAGGCCTATATGAGCCAGTCAGTTGCTCATCGGTATCTGACATTGTCTACCTTCAACAAGTTGTCAGTTGGGTAGGAATTATCATTAATTACAAACGGCAGAGAGAGCCACATACAAAATGGCAAAAGCAAAAAAAAAAAATTATTATTTTAAATCTTGCACACTATACAAAAACAGTTACTATAAATAAGTTTTAAAATATAATTGAGCATTTGACATGGAGTTATCCAATAACAACAAAAGTACGCCACCTTCTAATAATAGCAAAATTGCTGGTAATGGGGTTGGTAGTGGTAGTAGCAGCAGAAAATTTTCCTGGGTGAAAAGATTAATGAAAAACAACAACAACAGCAATTCCACTGAGAGATATCAGAATAAACATCATCAGCAGCAGCAGTCACCCCAACTCCATAAGGGTTCACAACAGACAAGGACGCCTGTTTTAAAAACCACTAAAATTCCGAACACACCACCACTGAGTTCGCCGCTTAGTGCTGTACCGGATCGATTTATTAATTCACGTCAACAATTTCAACCGAGTCAATTCGATCCTTCAAATTACTCCACGTCGTCGATGCATTCGTCATCGACAGACCAGGCAAGCAGAATTCCGATGTTATCATTGTCATCACAATCAATTGTCTCTTCATCGTTGGATGATGAAGATGGAGATGGCTCCCAGCAATCTACCACGGCAACATCCATTCTGCCGACCATGGCTACCGGTAATCATAACCATACTCATCATCAGCAACACAATAATAACCATCACCATTCTCACCATGGTCATACCCATTATAATTGGAACAACCAATCAAGCCATTTCATTCACCTCAATCCTGTGCATAACCATGCGGGCAGCAACCTCGATGATTCATCAATAGTGACATTGGCATCATCCAACAGGCGTTGTAGGAGTTTAGATAGTAACACTAATTTATCCACTTTGGGAATTCCTCCTCTGTCCATCATCGAAAGGCAACAAATCAGTTTGAATAATGGGGTAACGAGCCCCAATTCACCAGTGTTGGGGGCGATGACACCGAATGCTAGGAGTTCTACGATTTCCTCCATTGGTGGAGTAGATGCTGGTTCGTTGATGACTCAGCTGACAGGTTAAGGGTAAATTGAGCTTTTAAAGTGGAGGGATTTTTTGTTTGTGGCAAAATGATAGGTGATTATGGAAATATGGATTGAACAATAGTTTTTTTTTTAGTTTGTACAGCATTGAAATTTAATTCTAGCTTTTATACATCGAGGCCTACGATACGGACAGCCTTTATCTGTATGCACATGAATGTATATTGATTGATAGTATGTTCTTTAGAGTAAAACATTCCGTCTGACTTTGCGAGAACCGAGAATTGAAAAATTAAATAAAGATAATTATACAAAAATAATTGGTATTAGGTAGAGCCATTTCCTTGCTGACCCAGCTGCAAATGCTTCAAATACTCGATTGCAATTTCAATTGTCGTCAGCTTTGATGGCACCAATACATCTTTCTTCCACTCCATCGGTATCAACTGATCCAAAGTTTGTATCGCAGAGTTGATTCTGTTTCGACGACCTTGCTCAGCCAATTTGTGATTAGTCTTCTTATCGAACTGATTTTCAAATTGAGGTCCACCCTGGTGTTGCTGTTGTAGATCATCCTCATCGATTTTCAAACTGACACCACTATCACCGGCACTTGATATGTTCATAGCACCCGTGCTACTTGTATGCAACTCATTGACTGATACACTAGTAGAAGATGACGAGTCTCTCCTGATATTTTGAATGGCTGAAGATCTCCTAGGCCCCATAACTGGAGTCGTCGATGAAGGTAAAATAACTGGAGACGATGAGCTGGAATGTGATCTATTTCTGTTCAATATGACAGTTTGCTGATGTTGAGGTTGTGACTGTTGCTGCTGTATATCCTGTTGCTGTTGTTGCTGTTGCGGTTGCACGGGTTGTGACAACTGGTGTTGAAATTTTTGTTGTTGCTGTTGTTGTAATTGTTCACTTTCATTATCTATTCGAAAATTCATTAACGTAGCAGGCGTTACAGGATGTCCATTATCATCATTCTCTTGTTGTTGTTGTTGCACCAGCTGTAACCTTTGATGGTGCTGCTGCAGCAGTTGTGCTTGTGTTTGAGAGTTCACCAGTTGTTTTTCCTTGTATCTCTTCGGCACCATCGTTGGGGTCTTAAAGTCGACTGAACTCTCTGGCAATTTAATATCCCCAACGATATATTTGGTTGCATAAGACGACGACAGCTGTCTTTTTGGTTTCACGACCGGCGACTGCTTGGTCACTCTTCCTGGTATCGAGTTACCCATCAAGGGTGTGGATCCTGGAGTCCGCTGAGTAATAGAAGATCTTCTTCCGCCGTACAACGTGTTATAATTGGTACTATCATCGTACGTTTGATCCTTCTTGATTCTCATGATTGGCGACGATTTCACCTGTTGAAATTCGAGCAGCGGAGAAGTCAAAGGAGAGAACATGCCATTGCTATCACTATGCTGCTTCAGGTGTTGTTGTTGCTGCTGCTGTTGTTGTTGTAGTTGAGAATGTCGCAGGCTGTGCAAACTGTTGTGGCGCCCGGTGCTGGAAGGTTGTTGTTGCAGTTGAGGCTGCATCATTGGAGTATTCTTGTCTAATGGAGTGAACAGAGGAGATATCAAGGGTGTAAATACCAAATCGCTGCGAATCAGAATTTGAGAATCATCATCTTGTGGCCCTGAATCTGAAACCTGAAATTCTTCATTTTTAACTTGCAGGGGATGATGATGCTGCACAGTCGTTTCGTTATTGATTGATGGAAACAGATTTTGAGAAAACTCCGTGAAATCATGATGTTGAATTAAAAGTGGATCTTGGTGTGGAGTATGGTGAAAATGGGCGTCAGTTGAGTTCTCTCGCTGAGAACTTAAAATGCTGATGTGCTCATCGAGAAGGTTGAAATCCAGCTCATTGATGTTGGTAAAGTTGGTCCAATTGTTTATTTCATCTAGAGAAGGAGGTATTCCCTGATTTTTGTTGCTGCTGTTGAGATCATCATTATTGGTCAAGCTTTGTTGGTTATCGATTATGGATTCCATGTGATTATCACCAGCAGTAGCTTCATCACGATGTTGGGCCCTTGCAGTAAAAGACATGTTCTGGTCAGAGTCTATAGGACTGACATCAGAGTTGAGCATCCATGGAGCAGGTGTGGAAGCAGTAGTATGATTCATACTCCGTCTCTGCCTGTGTCTTTTGATCTTCTTCTTTGTAACTTAAACAAAACACAACAGCCTTGGAGTTGTACAACAAAGAAGACGGCACTTGACCTCTTCTCTACAATTTAATGCACGTGCACGGTACTTCGGTACACGACTCTACTTAAGTTGGTGTTTCCGTACACTACTGCTCCAATCGTTGTAACATTGACCAACAATACCGTTTAACTCAACCATGTCCTTGAAACCATATCCCTTGTCATCATCATCACCATCGTACCTACTCACCAATTCTTCGTACTCTGCCCGCAAACTGGTGGTATTCATCTCCCATAACGTTTCTTTCAATTTTTTGGTACGCTCACGATCATCTTCCATTCTTCTCAAGACATTCTTCAAACTGTTACCATTACCACCACCCACTGGTATTGGCGAACTAACCAGTTCGACGTCATCATTAAAATCTGTACTTTCCGGAGCCAGCTGCTTCTCATTTTGAATTCGGGCAAGTTTGCTCTTGCGCCTTATCGCTATTATCAAATCCCAGATTTTGCTCAATACTTCGTCCTTATCCTGTCGATTTTCAATCGGTACTAATTTCACTACATTGTCTACTTCTCCTTGTTCCGTGACAGGTACCATACTACGATATGCTAGCTGGTACTTCTTTAGTGGCTCAAACTCTAACAACTGGGATATTTTAACCAAAATGGTAAATGTACTACTAAGATTAATGGGTAAGTAGGCTTCGTCGTTATAAGTTAACACTTTGGCCACAATCAAGTCCAAGTCTCTTATTATGTTCTTCACATATGGCCTCTCCAGTACAGCCAATGACCTCTGTATGATCATCTCAATCAATTGAAATATGTTGATCTTAAAATTCAATTCATTGATATCCAAAGACTCTAGTATACACGAATGAAAGTCTTCTTGTAACTCCTGGTTAGCTAAAAGAAAGTTCGTGATCAGTAAGTTGTTGTTTGCAGAAGAAGTAATGGTCTTCAACATCTGTTGAAATTGCAATCTAGCTTCAAAAGGGTCCATTTCCGTTATCTCTTTGTGCCTTCCTGATCGCAATCTCCTCTTCTTCTTCTTCCTCTTCTTCTTCTATACACTGCAAAAAACTTTTTTCGTGCGAATTGAGCCATAGATCACGACTTGGTCTGTAACAGGAGATGAAAAAATCAACAAACCTGCTGGTCTCATATTCTAAACTACTGTGGGAAGCTATTGAACATTGGCAAAAGATGTGCTACGATAAGAGGGCAGAGCTCTCTGAAACCGATGACATGGTGATAGAGCAGCCACCTCATTTGCAGGACGATGGAGACACTCCAGTTGTGAAGAAAAAAATAGTATTAGCTGATGATGATAACGATTTCGATAGCATGAACATCAGACCGGAGTCGTTGTTTCTTAGAGGTGTCGACGACTTATCTCCTAGAAACATTAAGTTGTACATTGATCATTACGTCAAGCCTGATTACTCCTTCGCCAACAAGGAGAAATATGAATCTTTGAATTATAAAATCGAGTGGATAAACGATTCCTCTTTAAACATTGTATTTAAAGATGCCGAGAGCGCAATGATAGCTCTCAACGAGTTATCGAATGTACCGCTTGATCAGCTCACAAACACCGACGAAAGGAGAGCTAAGGACTATGTCAATGAAGATGGTGAGGATAAGTCGGCAGAATTATACGTGAGACAATCGTTTTCATATGACAAGAAAATCAAAAATGCAAAGGAATACTCAAGGTATTACCTTCTCCACGGTGAGCCTGACAAGGCTGATAGACCTAAAAGAGACTATTACAAAAACTTCAAAAAAGACAATTACAGGGAGAGAGAGCCAACATATCGTGATGATGAGCCAGATTTGATTACTGGTGAAGTGGTTAAGGTATCCCAATCAGAGGAAGAAGATTTGATACCGAATCACCGTTCTTTGGAGGAAAGAATTGGTGTACCTCACAGATCGCGCCGCGCTGTGGGAAGAAACAATCTGCCAAGAGTAAACAGAGCCGATGATGAAGAGGACTTGTTCCCGGGTTTTGCTAGTGGTAAAAGAGACAGATCAAGATCTCCAACGAGGAGAATGGAGGACATTATGGATTTGGATGAAGAAAAAAATTTGAAAGATAGAATCAAGACAAAAGGCAGATCGATGGAAGATCTGCTAGGATTGTGACCGAGAGGTTTCAGAAAAATGATATAATGATACCAAACAACTGGGAAACTTATTTTCATTTTGATGTACAATAAATATAATAAACACTTTGTTATGAAGTAGCAAGTAAAGTATAGTGTTTATTAAATGTAACTCTGAGAATTTTTTTCTTAAACTTCCTAACTCTTCCAAAAAGCTAGTAGATCAGATGTGGGATATGTCTTCTTTATAGAAGACAAATCTTATAACACACTTATGGTTAAATCATTTTAGTACACAAAGTTATTTTTAAACTGTACCAACGACGATCAAAGATTCTGTTGCATAAAAGATACAACATGGGGAGTGATGCTGTTGATAGATGGATCAAATATGATAGAGTCATGGAAACCACCATTTTGTGTGATGATAGTGGCATCTTCCAATTTGGTCAACTTAATAAAGGTTTTAATGTCGCCTCTTAAAACTTCTTGGGCACCAAGTGAAATGAAGATCTTATCATGTGGTGGTAAGACTGGCCCCCAATCGATGGAGTCCTTGTAGGGATTCAAAGCATTTGACTCGAGAATTTCGATATTTGGTTCGTACAACTCTCCCATCTGCAGTAAAGCAGTGGCAGTCAAAATATCTTTACCGAGGTAGGTGACGTATGTTCCTGTCTCTTTCGGATGTAAATTGACCCAAGGCGAAAAAAATATGAGTCCCTTTGTAATCACACCTTCTGCAGCAGTGGGAACCCCAGAAACAGGGTATATTTGATGTCTCAACAACTCCAATGACAAAGATCCTCCTGCAGAATCTCCCATCAACCAAATATTGCTACTTGTTTTTGACAACTGGTTGAACACAGAGACAGCCTGTATGAGCTGAGTGGGATATTTAGCCCTGACAGATACTGTATAGTCTAACAGCAATATGGAGATCCGAGAATTGCCAGTTTTTTGGTAAAGAACTCTCAACAATTCAGCTTGAAAGGGAAACATTCCAAAGTCAAATCCTCCACCGTGAACATACAAGATAACTGGGTCCTCTTTAGTTCGACCTATTGCCTCTGTGAACCATCTAATCTTGTCACCATTGACCCCCTCTACATTATTAAACTCGGTACTAAAATTCGGAATTGAGTTGCCAGTCAATGGTTCAACAATAGCAAAGTTCAAATCGAGACTCAAAACTGGTGCCAAGGTTCCGATGACACTTTGTGGAACATTGTCAAAAACTAAAGTTGCAAAAAACGTCAAAAATAAGTAGCAATGGTTCGAATATCTTGACCAACTTGTGGGACAGGGAATGATTGGAGAGTATGTGCTCCTCCGATGCACGATAGGACAAGGATTATTAAAAAAGGGAGCCTCATTATTATTTTTTCTTGCTCACTTCGCTTTGCTGCTGTGACTTGCTCCACCAAAATCAGCAGAGGTTTGGCTCAAGTTTTTATACAAGTTTTTGGGCGTCTAGTATATGATGAGACAATGCAGTCAAAAGTCATGACATAATTTGTTGCACTTGCCCTCATTATTTACTATTCGGTGCTCTAGTCATCAGTTGGAGGTGCAACTGCTAAAATCCAAGACATCGTCAGATCCCCTCTTTCAAGTTTTTGTCATATTATTTCTTGCTATGCTAAGATTGTAGAATTCTTTAGCCTGTTTCAACCACAACCAAGAGATGTCACAGGATGCAATATGACGCAACATAAGAACAAGTACCCCGTTTTGAAGAAATAATGAACAGGGGACTATCAGATCTTAGTCACGATACCCTAATAGCTTTCTTTTTTTACGTTATCGATCGCTGAATCTGTTGGATATGAGGTTTAGCAGGTTGTGCATTACCGTTTCACCGTCGAATATGAATTGTTGTTCTCTTTAGTTGAGTAATTGCAGAGTTTATCAACTGAAACAATTATATTGGAGTAAGAGCACTGGATTTATGATCGATGCGGAGAAACTAATTCCACTTCTCACCTCACAAACAAATTCTTCTTTTTTGAGGGTGTTACTGTACATAACATAGTGACAATTGGTCAGGTATAACAGTAAAGAAAGATAAAATATTACTTTGACAGATCATGTGGTGATTTATCTTGCTCTTGTCAAATACACAACGCCTTAACAAGTATCACAGAGTTTGAAATTGTGTTACCAATTAGCTGAATTGTTCTTGAGTTGTTTCTCAGGATCAAGCCCAATAACAGGAGAGTATATGTGCTGCTGAAACAAGTCAGAGCTTGCTTGTAATTTTGGTGAGGAGTTGAATTGAATAGAGTAGCTGTGTTGGAGAGAAAGAAATTGCGTGAAGAGAAAAAAAAAATACGCAGAGAACCAAAATCTGTAAATAGAACAACAATACATCTTGATATGACTGATAGAGTACCAGTAATAGCTGTGGTTCTCAATGTTTTTCTTAAAACCGTGATACCCACATACGTGTTTCCATCCTTGACATCTACTTTGGACAGCTCAGTAATATTCTCGACACCAGTCAATTCGTATAAGACTTTGAGAGAAGGATGGTTCTTGTTGACCAAGTTAAGAGTGAACCCATATGATGCTCTGATCAACCATCCACCTTTATTATTACAATTGCTCAGTCTAGCTGATATGGATAATGAAATCATAGTGAATTTTTTGTTTGCTGTGCTTGATACGATTTTGTTTTACAACGTGATGAAGTTAAGTGCTAGGGTGTGTCCCACAAATAAGAATATCATGTGGTTTTACTTATTGAACCCCTTAATCATATTGGGATGCTTCAGTAAGAACACAATAGTGCTAACAAATATGTTCCTTATCATGAGTATAAACAACTTGATAGATGCTAACTTCAACTTATCCTTGGTTCAGCTTAGTATTGCCTCATACTTGTCATATTTTCCTATTTATTTGTTGATTCCATTTTTGAACCATATTTATCAGACAAGACAAGCTCAATTGCCCTGGAAGAATTTGCTGATTTTCATTGCGGCCACCTTGATTTTGTCGCTTAACAATTTTAACTTTGAGTTTGGTAAAGTGTTACAGAACTGCTATTCAAAAGTGATCACTTTCGAGAAAATACAACCAAATATTGGAATTTGGTGGTACTTCTTCATCGAAATTTTTGAGTTCTTCCATGACTTTTACATCGTGGTATTCAACATGTACGCTTTTGTCTTCATTATACCCTTCACCTATAGATTGGGCAAAAACTCGTTGTTCAATATAATGATGTCAATATTTTGGATCAATTTTAGCAAAAACTACCCTACTATAGGTGATTTGAATCTATCGTCGATATTGCTATTGACCATGGGGTACGATTACTTGAATAAATTGAGAATACCAATTTTGTTGTCTTCCATTGTCTTGTCCGTTGTTATTGTGTTATTGATCTTATTTTACTATCTTTGGGTCAATTTGTCATCTGGTAACTCCAACTTTTTCTACGGTGTTGGACTTGTTTACAACATTGTAATTGCTTGGACGATGTGTGATATGATCTGGGTGGAATTACAAAGAGACTGGTTTGATGAGAATGGTCCCAAAAACTCCGAGGGCGCTGTGATCAAACTAACGCAATTTTGATCTGTCTGTCGTTATATAAATGCTTGTACTAATTATTTGAAATACCGCAAATGGTACACGCTCACTATAAGAACCTGAATTCATCTCACTAACTGTGATACTGTCTCTATGTGCTCTGGGATGCCATAGGCGCAATCCTATTCCACCGCGAGTGGCACAGCTGGAAGTTCCAATGGGCGAGATAAGCTCCAGATCCACTGATTCGTCGAACATGAGACGCATAGAGTGAGAGCTGTTCACCAAATATCTGAAACAAATCGATCTAGAGATTATGGAAAGTTGAATTAATAACACAATGCTCTAGAGTTATGAATACATATCAATACAGCCAACTGTTTCAGATTTTTATTAATTTTTCGAAGTTACACGAGAATCCTCTTCATTTTTTGTATTACAACAACACTTACAGAAGCAGGGAGATAGGCAATTTGTGCCAAACAATAGGGTTATGTGGCAAAAAAATGCAATGTGCTAAATATCACCATCCGATGAGATACTGGTGACACAAATTGAATGAATTATTCCGCTGGTATTATTTCAAATTGGTGTTGAAGTTAGGTGTGACTAAATAGATAAGCATTCGAGAACAAAGCTTTCATTGTAATTGCGATTCAACTTCATAAGGTTTCAAATAATTGAAACCCAGCAATTGATAGAGAGTAATAAAACTAAAAAATGTTTCTTCAAGGGTCTTAACTAGCCTCGAAAAACTCAAATAAATAATTCCAGCATCTGACAGTCCTAATTGCAAGTGGGAGCCCATCATCCCACAGTGGATACATGAAGAAGACCAACAAAAATCACACATCACATGCTCCATTTTGTTCCGAGTTGAAGTCATTACCAGACTCCTCAGATTTATACAAATTTGTGACAAAAAGCCTACCTTGCAGGGCTAGCACACAACAAACAATTCTCTTCAATAAGCTGCAACTCGGTGCAGGTATTTTAATAATATGGAAAGTAAATTTTGGCGAGGTTAAAACAGCAAAAATAGCACATCATCGCCTCGTGCGAGAATTCCACTATCAATGAAGACGTGATTGAACATTTGAGATGTGGAATAGAAGAACTTCAACGAGGATATTGATTTCTGTCCAATTTAAAGGCTCCGTTGACTATCACTATTGATTTGCCAATTCAATCATTGATGTGAAGCGGTACCTTCACCTTCATTTTCAACATCACTACTGATTTGTAGTCAAGGCTATTTGAGTTTTGCTAATCGAACTTCACTCGACCACTGACATCGATCGTATGTGTTATATAGAGGTTGACAATCCCAGATGTGACGATTTTTAAAACTCCATTGCCAATTGACGTTTCGCTCACGATATGGCAATTCAAGTTCCGTATAATCGAGAATTTTGCCATAAAATCATGGAAATAGGGGGGTGATGGGAGGGGGATATCAGTTTCAACTGTAAAAATGCCATCTCGAGCTATTACTTTACTATGGTAATGAGTATAAGATCAAAACTATAACCGTCAAAGATGTCACCGGCATATCCTGGACACAATCAGCCGAGAAGTGCAAGAGTATTGTGTCAGTACCACTTAGTGGATCAAATATAGTTGAAAATCAATAGCAATTAAAATAGCCCCAAACAAGATGTATAATAATTGGATTAAGAGGTTTCAAGCAAAGTAAAAGCACTCCTTCCAGTTCACTGAAGCAAATTGGGAGTTAAAGCGTGTTCCATATCAATACGGCAATGCTATTTTGCCATCCGCTACTGTCTAAAGCAAATAAAAGCGTGTCAAAAAAATTGTTAATAAGACTTGACTAAGAGGATTTTCCGATTTCGTCAATTGGGAAAAAATGAACATCCTTTTGAAGGGGGCAGAATGAAAATTACTCAGTGTAAATTTTATCACTTCTACTTGAGAAAAAACGCGCTTTTTTTTTTACATTGTACTATTGTTTAAGATTGTTATGATTATGGTTTTCTCTCAAATTTTTCGCGTATCTTTTAAAATTTGTTATTTTGCTGCGTGGAGTCTTACAGGGATGACAACTTGTGGCGATAACAACCTACTGTCTCAGATTTTATGAAGTATACGTGTCAGCGGGTGTAACAAAGAGAAGAGTGAGATCGGAACTCTTCACCTAGCGATTCACTAAGCCCCTATTAATTCAACTCCAGTTGCAGCTGCTTTCTCGATTAAGTAGTAATCTCATAGTGATCAATGGAAGTCGAAGCTAATATTAGCAAAACGCTCAGAGCTAGCCCCCAGATCTATTACTGTATTTGGCGATGATCCAAGTATTCAAGGGCAAATTACCATATCCGGGTTATCTGTGGCCCAACTAGGAAAGAAAAAAGGCAAAATTACCAATCAGACACTTTTTCTTCTCAATTGAGCGCTCGCTTCGAATGGACAAGTGATAAAGGCTTGATAGCAAATGACCCCCCAAACAGCACAGCTATTACCTATGGGCTTACAATGTAAAGAAGATGGCAAAGATCAAAACACTTTGTCATTTTTGATGCTTCACTCTGTAATTATTTAACCCAATAGGTTGTATAGGAAGAAGAGCTGAAAAGATCTCTGCCTTATCACGGGAGGTTTTGGTTGAAGTCTAGGCTCCTTCAAGGGAACAAACCGATAAGATGAACTATTTTCCACTTTGGCGCACACCTCACATGCATTAACTTGCATCGATTTCTCGAGGAAAGTTTTTTTATTTTTTTCATGTGAGCAAATACAAACAAAACAAAGTAAACAAACAAACAAACAAACAAACAAACAAATCAAAACAAACAATTTTCAAAACAAAAGAATCACGAAAGCACCTGTTGAAAACATATATAAAGACAACCGCTTTCCTTAGTTCACTCTTATTTTTTATTTTAATCATTATAGAAACATCCTATTAATTCCAACTATTTACACTCACTTATATTTAACAATGCAATTCTCAACTGTCGCCACCATCGCTGCTTTATTAGTTTCAGCTCAAGCTGCTACCACCAGTGTTGTCACTGTCTCTGACACTGCTGCTACCGTCACCGGTACCATCTACTCATGTGGTCCAGAAGTCACTAACTGTCCATACTCATCCACTTCAACTGCTGCTCCAACTTGGTCTTCGTCCACCCCAAATGCTTCAAACAACACCATTCACATCTATGAAGGTGCCGGTAACGTTGCCCAGGGTTCATTCGTCGCTGTTGGTGCCGCTGCTTTAGTCGGTGCTGCCATCTTGGGTATGTAATTCTAGAAACAATTTTCTATTGACAATTAGAGGAGGTTCTTCATCTATGGATAAATAAAAGGTTTTGATCAACATTGGATTCAGTATCATGGCTGCTACAAATTGGGTTAATGTTTTTTATTCATCTATACTGGTTAGATTTTGTATATTTAGTTTTAGTTTTGCTTTTTTTGGTTAGTTATTTAAAATAACATTGGTTTTAAACTTAAATTGAATTCTGTAGATCAATAACGATTTTTCTCAATTTTCAATGATTATCATTCTTGAAGATTAATCGCAAGAACATTATTTTATTGCATTTCAAAACGCTGCAGCGATCTGAACTTGATCTTCCACATCATAGTGGCCTTTAATTCAAGGTTTTCCTGTGGAAATAAATTCAAACTTTCGTCTTTTTAAAATGATTCTAAAACTAGTATACGCCAAATGAAAAAAAATAGGTGTTGATAAAAACCAAAACAAAAACAGAGCAATTGAAGTCCAGAAGGTCCCGAGTGGTGCAATTTACGCCAGTTGTGTCCTTATTCTTTAAAATAACTTCTAGATTTCATGCAACATGAGAATATATGTTTATGAGTGCTCAGCGTTTTGGTGGTCACAAGATTGATGAGCTATGTTGCAAACTGAGGCACTCAAACGTGACACAGTCATGAATGATATTGATAAATGTGCAGCCCCCATTGAAGACACCCACTCGAGAGGGATCATACAAACACGTCTTAGGTGGAATTGTTCCGAAATCTTGAAACCTTCCCCTCGGTTTATCAAGCAACTATTGTCTCACCAAAACTTCTCCATACAGCTGGATACAAATTCTAATCACATATGGAAATCAACCCTAAAAATCACAAAAACCATCGATGATAATTTCGTCTGTTTACACCACCGGTGTGTGACTCTTTAGCTTGAATGTCTTGGTGTTTGATGAACCTAATTCTTTGGATAGCATGGGTCTGACAGAATCTGGCAGTCAATTTGTAAAAAGTTGCAGAATATCTGACAAGGACATCTCATTGTCTGTCTATTTCCTTATCAGTTCCTTATCGACAATCTCGTAGGGCAAACGCTGAAAAGAGAAACCATTTTTTTGTCCTCACTGAGCATACACAACTACACACAAAATGGATTAAAGTTGATCAATACATCAGATATGACCTCGCCTTGGGTACACGTAAATGGGATATGTATAGTCTTTGCCAATAATAGGCTATGACTCACTCATTTTTAAAACATTGTTACATATTCTAACGTCTAGGTGTTTGGCCACCAAATATATGATTGTTCACTCCATTGATTCTTAACTTTTGTGAGATGGGAATATCGTTGATTTTCTTCAAATTTTTTTCCAACACCTTGATCAAGTCTTCGTTAGATTTCAATGTCTTTGAGTTATCAATTTGCAAAAACTCATGATGCTCCTGTGGCTTATTGTGGAGTTTTTCCATCAATGACTTGTTCTCCTGTTGTATTTCTTCAATTTTCAGGTTGGACTCGCCCATTGCTTTATGTGCATTCTCCATCTCCTTCAACATGTATTCATTTTCCTGTCTCTTACTAGCAACTTTAGCGTCAACTGCCTCTTTCAACTCTTTTCTTTGTAAATATTCAAATTTCCCAACATCCAGCTCGAGATTCTTGTTGATGGACTTCAATTCTTCTTTCAAAGCATCGATCTGCAGCTGCTTATCTCTTATATCATCATTTTTCGTAACAATACTGTCACGCAAATCAGAAACTTCTTGCGAAATCTTGATGTACTCATCATTTGTCAGACTTGCTTGCTCCAACTTTTTTTCCTGCAATTGCTGAAAACTTTGAAACTCCTGATTCAAGATATCATCTTTCTGTAAGATCAAGTTAAAATTCAAAATCAACTTATGAGTCAATATATTTGTATTCTCAGGTATGTTAGAAGATATACCAGTTATTGTATTGTAAGATGCATATTCGATCGGGTTTGTAATATACAGTCCTTGTAATCTCTTAGACTTGTAATAGGACAACTTGGTCTTGGGACTTATCTTATAATGATTTGGCAATTGCAACAATTCATCTTCATTATTCTCGAATTTGACCTCTGTCAACAAAGATCTCTCAACGTCACTTGAATCGAAGTTTTTAATGGCTCTTAAGTCGGGTAGGGGCCAATTCAACTTTTCCTTGGGTACTGGATTAATTAAAGTTGACGGGGACAATTGTTTAATCCAGTCAGTCAAATATTTCAAATTTGTGGCGTATATTGATTTTAGTTCACTCGGTATGAGCCCCACTTTGTCACGAAGACATATTATTGCAGCAGTGACAGGTTTCAAGTATTCAATGTCACTAGTATCGTTGAAAGTGTTTCTGAAATATAGTGCGATATGTTCAATGGTGTTGTTTGGCACTAACCTTATAATAGGCATCGAGTTTTTCACTATCAATGTATCAAGATATTCTTCATCGGTGTTGACAGATATATCAAAGGATATTAACAAGTTCAAATTATCCTTTTTGAGCAAGTCATTGTAGATGTTCTCGTTCAACTCTTTTCGTTCAGAGGGTAACAAATGTACAATTAGAGGATACTCACCATCGTTTTGTTGTTGTTGTGGCTGCTGCTGCTGTTGCTGCTGCTGTGGTTGGTGTTGACCGTTGCCGTGGTATCCTTTTTTGGTTTTGGTGCTCAACGCAAGTTTATCACCAGCGTATCTTTTGATGGTGCAACTGCGTGGTACCAATAAGCTTTCGATCAAATCCATACATTTTCCCGGTTTTGACACTATGACAAGGTTAAAAGATTCTTCAACCAGGGACCGTATCCTGGTTGGCGAGGCTTTACCCTTCTTTGGAGAGTCCAGTTCCTCGACCACATAAAGTTTTATGATAATATCGATCAAATCGTTCAATATTTTAAATTTCCCACTTGTCTCGACCAATTTCTTATTCATATCCCTCGAGATCAAATTTTTTGGAAAAAAATGGTCTATCAACAAGTAAGGATGGTTACTTACAGCTGAGCTGTTTTGCAATAGCACTTTTAAAGAGTCAATTATCAATTGGTCTTTCAAATTGGCATCATCATTTTGGAATTGGATATAGAATTTCAAAATGTCACTGTAATGTAAGGAGACAATCTGATCAAAGAGTTCTTTTTGAAAATCTGTCAAGGGAGTGAGAATCTTGTAGTCATTTGACTGAGAGTAGACAGGATCTACTGTGAAATTATTGGGGTCTATTATTGGGGGCTCGGGGGTAGAGTCCAATATCTTGAGTAAATCCATTGTTATTTACTTATCCTTAAAACAGTCGGTTCAGTTAAAGCCCTTTGTGTCTCTGCTGTCTGTGTGGTTTTTCCTTTTCCTTTCTTCTTCTTATACCTTCTTTTTCTTCCCCTTTACACTACTTTCTCTTGACTGCCTAACATAGTAAAAGATTAGATTGTAATTGATGGCACTACATGCACTACTTTAACTCCATATATATTAATCCTACTACTTCTGTTCACTTATTAACAAAACATTTTACAAAAATAAAATCAAATTAACCCAAACATCAAGCATCTTTGTTGAAGTTCCTATTGAGGTTATCCATCTCATATGTTTCATACCTTGGAATCTTCACAAAATTCTTGTACTGCCTCCTCACAAACCAAATAACACCAATCACTATAACACCCAATACCAGTAATATCAGCAAAAATTTCAAATGGTGGTTACTACCATTGCCCTTCTCATCAATATCTCCAGACTCCACGTTCTTAGTTCCTGGTAATTCAGTCCCAATGGCAACAGCTGATGATGTTGAACTTGCTCCATATGAGATATAAGAAGCACTATCAGTGTAGTTAAGAGCTGGAGGAAAACATTGTATTGATTGTAAATAACAGCACAGTAATAAAAGTATAGTAGACATATTGAGTAACGGTGCTGGCCAAGATTATCATTATCGGGTATCAAATTATCTTGTGGTTCGTGAAGAAAGTGGCATTTATAGCGGTCTTATATACAGCAGTTTTTCAATCATTCGATCAGTTGTAACCCAGATAAGACAGCCGGCCATTATTAAGTTGAGACTCAGACCAAAATACCAGAAAGGGTAAACTAATTGAGCTCACCCCCGGACTGAAGTCGATTGAGAACCGGAAAACGATCAAAAGCCTCTATTAAGTACTGTGATACCAATATAATCGAGACGACCGTTCCGTTTTGGGTAAAAAAAGATTGACGGTATTGTGGATCGAGAATTAAGGTCTCTCTTTACCCAGAAACCCAAATAGTAGCAAGGTCTGATTTATCCCAACATAGAATGAAAATTTTCAACAGAAGCAGCTGGAAATCAATCCGGAGATTACCACGGCACACTAATTTCATGAATTCAGTTACATCTGAGGGAGAGACGAATAATAGCACATAACAGTCCACACACTATCTATATCTCGTATACTTGTGGTTAAATCTGAAGAAGTGAGATGAGTAAAGTGTTATCTGAACATGATTACCGATACTGAATAAGGTGATTGATTATGAAATATCCAATTATCATCTGTAATTTAGATTCAACTATCTCTACGACCCTTCTTAGATTCAACAAGAAGAAAAAAAATTACTACCTCAGCCGCCCAGATTTAGAGTAAGAACGAGAGTACTTGGATGGTAAAAGATTTGGTATCTAACTTCCCTAGCTTCATTAACTGAGATGTGAATTCTTTTAATAGATCTTATATATAACAGACAGATTATATGTGTGCTGGTGATTGGGGACGATGAGAAGACTAATTAGGCGAAAATAAATGGCCCGCCCGCCCCAATTTATAATAACTGAAAGGAGCTAAAATTCTTGCCTGAAAAGAAAAAAAAAAACTAAGTGACGTTCGCAAGATACGGAGAGAATTGACACAAAATAGTTAGAGATGACAAGTCAAGACTCTAAACTCTCTGCAGGTAGGTAATAGCTTACTATATATATATATTATGTTTATCAAAAGATTTCTCAAAATTTGCTAACATGTTATCATTTTAGATGAGATTGCATTGTACGATCGTCAAATCAGATTATGGGGAATCGATGCCCAAACACGTATAAGGTCATGTAAAATATTGATAATCAATTTTTCAGCGGTAGCGCTGGAAATACTGAAGAATCTCATGTTGAGTGGTGTTGGACAATTGACAATCATAGACGACAGTGAGGTTCTGGAAGAAGACTTGGATTCTAATTTCTTCATCAACTCCGACCATGTTGGTATGAAAAAATTAACAGCGGCATTTGACAAGATTAAAGAACTAAATCCAAGAGTGGCATTGCAGACTGATTTGGCAAAATTGATTGAGAAAGATGGTTCATGGTTTACCAATTTCGATTTGATCATCGCTACAGAAATGAATCAAAAGGAAATTTTGAGAATAAATGGTATTACAAGATCAAATAATATTCCGTTTTACAGCACCGCATTACATGGCTTATACGGATACATCTTTGCCGATTTGATATCGTATGTGTCCACCGCAGAGACTCGTTTGTCAGCTGGCTCCTCGTCAATGAAGAAAGTTGGTAGGATCAATAGTGTGAAGGAGTTGGTCTCTGTGGAGAGGGCAAAGCAAAATGATCAGCCAGTGGAAATAAGTAAAGTGAAAAATTCTTACAAACCATTCAGTGATGTTGGTGGTGCTGACACAGTGGCTAAATTGAAGGAATTTTTCAACACCAAGCGAAAATTGAACAGAATTAGTTTGATACTACCATGCATTCTCACATTGATCAGTCAATATGACTTAAGTTATACCAAAATCGATGATATAAACATCACTTTTGATGAGTTTGAACCTCATTTGCGCCAAACTTTAGAGAAATTGGAACTCTCCAACTTACAAGTTGAGAAATTACAAATCTCACAATTTTTACGACAAGCTTATACAAAATTCCAACCAACGGCTGCCATCATTGGAGGTTCTGTGGCCCAGGATGTGATACAATATTTGTCACTAAAACCGTGTTTCAACAATTTTGTTGTTCTTGATGCTGTCGAGAGTAAGATGCCTATATTCACTATATAGAAACATTCCATATCTTTAACGATCTATCCCAACCTGAACTTATGATCTGTTCCTCGTTATCATTGCTGTTCAAATCTATTGTAATAATCTTATCATCATGACCTTTTAAAGTCTTTATTGGCATAAAACTATCATAGCTCACGATTTTGATCTCTGCATCATAACTACTTGAAATAAACCACTTCCCATCAGAGCTCACTTTCAAATCGCTCACTAGTTTCCCATGTTGTGGCAAATTGACCATCTCCAATTTCGGATTACGCAAATCCCATACCTTGACTGTACAATCATTTGAACCTGTCAACAAATGATGTCCATTGGGATGCCATGCGTTACTATATACTCCGTCTTGGTGTCCCAACAAGTCAGCAATATTCTTACCTGATCGCAAGTCCCATATTCTTACCGCTGAATCCAAACCACATGTTGATAATAAGGACCCTGAATCGTTTAAACTGAGACGAAATATCTCCTTTGAATGAGTTTTGAATTGTTGGTATATCTCCTGTTGCTTTGAAATGTCGTATAGTTTAAAAGTTTTGTCAAATGAAGAAGTTATCAAAATGTTTTGTAAAGGATGTAAAGCCACATCAGATATACGCAACGGATGAAGTTGTGCCCGACTGAGATGTCCAGTGGTTTCATTATAGAAATTCAAAAAACCTTCAAAATTGGCAGTGATAATCATATCATCATTGGAGATTGCCAATCTACTCGTTTTGCCATCTTCCACAAAGGTGCCCAACTCTCTTAACTCATCATCATTCAGCATTATTTTCAACTCGCCATTCCATGAAGTTGTCACTATCTTATCCTTGTTCAATTTGACATGAGACACTGGTCTATTGCTTAACAATTTGGACATTGATAATTCCATATGCGACAATTTGTCGTACAACTGACGCCTTGAAATCAATTCTTCAGTCATCTCAAAGTTATGGAAGGCATTAAATTGGTCAACGTTCAACTGTTTCGATTTAAATAATGAAAACTTGGTGATGTTTATTCTCAAATCGTATAACTCATCGCACTTCACTGGATCCTCGCTCACAGGCTCATAATACTCTTCTTCCTGCCTATCCTCTTCTTCTTCTTGGCCCGCACTCATGCTCTCAGTTTCACTGGCATCACCATTGATGATCAGATCGTACAACTCCTTGTTGCCGCTAACCAAATTGATCAATCTCTCCCTTCTATCCGGCTTATCTTCACCAAACAAGGTGATAGGTTCTTGTAACGACCTCAAGAGAGATCGCACATCAGCATCATCTGTTGGTAACTGATAGTTCAAATCAGTGACATCTATATTGTTCAGAGTTTGATATGGCGCCACTGTGGTCATATCTTCATTTGAGTCACTTCTCTTCCTATATCTCTCTCTCTTCTATACTCTTCTTCCTCATCATTTGTTTTGCTTTTTCATTTTCTTTTTGGGGCTTTTTCATTAAAATAAGTCGTGTGTAAATATATTAGTATGGACCAGGGGCGGTAAAAGAAAAAAGATCACCCCAGAAAGAAAGAATTGATAAAAATCACACCATCATGTGACAAAGGGGAGCTATCAGTCAATCCCGGTTAATTACTACTGATCGACCCCAGAATTCGTCTACTCATTATTTTGTATATATATAGAGATATATCTAACCATAATACTATGACACATATATATTGCAATAAATATATATATATATACACACATACACACACACCTAAACAAAGATGGCTCCAATACTTTCCCAGTAAGTTTAATTTCAAAACCTTCGACCCCTTTTTCCACCCTAAGTCATAGCTAACAAAATTCTTCTTCATCAGACAATTTAAAAAATACGCATTATTATCGGCTCCAGTAATTGCCTTACTGTTGTTTGTCAATCAAAAGAACAAGAGAGACTTCCATAAGGAATTCGAAAGTGAATACCAAAAGAGTATACTGAGTGCAGCTAGTACTTCCTCATAAAAATTTTTATCATAATTTATTGGATATATGATTGGTACTGGGGTTGGTTAATTTGCATCTTCATTTGTTTTCTTGTTTCATACTTTATCTTTTACTTCTTATCAGCACAACAGCATCGGTGCAAATAATGTTTTGGTTGGTGGTTTCATCTGGCATGAAGAAGTGAAGTCTCCCAATCATTCAATCTTATTAATAACAATTCTCTTTTTTAATCACTTTATGATATATGAAGAGATATTTCTCTATGGTTCTCAAATTTAATGACATACATTTGATCTATTCAAAACCCTACTTGCTTCCCTCATGAGAATTTCATGGATTATGTAATATGAATGCTTCCTTTGTGGAATATTCAATAGCTGACCTCCCTCTTACGAGTATCCTCTAGCATCTGTCCAATATAATTACTATATTATTTGCTCAATATGATTCAGATATTTATAACAGCTTAAATGAAAATCCAATGAGATTATTACTACAAATCAAGATGCTTTAAACGGTCGACGTTAAATGTATAAATCATTACTATTATTATTATTATTATTATTATTATGAGTAGCAGAAAAAGAACCGGAAAATTGAAATTCAGCAACACTCACTTCATATGGTTTTTAAATTAGATTCATATCACTCATCGTGAATAACAAATCCTCCTCTTCTTCGTTAACATTTGTTGAAGTATTATTTCTCGAAATACGTCTTAAAGGTGATGATCTATTATTCTTTAGATTTGCCAAATCATCATCCTCGTCGTCTATAATAGCACTTTCATTGTGGTGCTGTTGATGATGATGATGGTGGTGAAGTGACTTCTTGCTATTATTACTCAGTGTGCTATTGTTTCCACCACTGCTGCTCACTGTACCACTGACAGCTACACCTGATCCAGAGCCTGATCCAGCTATGACACTTGAATGACCATAATTGATCAATCTCAATTCCTTTTGAGATCCCGATTGATTTTGTAATATTGATGCATTGATGGAGTCACTCAAAGAGTTATGGTTCTTTTGCATGTGCTGATACTTCTCTAACGAATCTTGTGGTGATAAGGACAACCTCAAATCCGGTTTGGAGTCCAATTGTTTGATGAACAAATCAAGCTCATCTTCATCGTGCATCGTGATCTTCGAGCTGCTCTTCTGCCTACGGTATCTCGAACCAAATGAAGACGAAAACCTAGGTGTATTTCCAGAATCATGAGAAATCGATGAATCAATACTTCCGACGTACAACGGCTTGTAAGGTTGCTGCTGTTGCTGAGATGAGAAACTCGTCCGTTGGTATCTCAACATTGCTACTAAACTAGTTGTGGAGTTGCTATCATTAGTTAGTGATTCATTTCCAGTGTATGGTGGTGGAGTCTGCTGCTGCTGATGTTGCTGTTGAAGTTGTTGTTGTGGTTGTTGTGGAATACTAGAAGATACAGATCCAAACTTGAATGGTTGCACCCTTGATGCTGAAGATGAGGATCTGCGTAGCTTCACCTGGGACGGCGAAAACTCCCTGATGAAAATAGAGCCCGGTGATAAAGAATAATTTGACTGTATAGATAACCTCTTCAAATGAGGATTCTCCTTTATTTGCAAAGGCTGCAATTGAGGTTTATTAGGTAATGTATTGTTGTCATCAACCAATACATCTTCACTTTCATCTTGATGGACTCCTCCTCGTCCACCTCCTTCTTCATCCTCAACAACCTCTTGTGAATCTTTTTGTAATTGCAGTTGCTCAAACCCGGCATCCTCGTCATCCATTTTCAAAAATTCGGAGCTCAACAACTCTTCATTATCGTTCAAAGTAAATTTGCAATTTGATCTATATGAAACGCTCATCCGCAAGGAGCCAATGTTTGTTATTATAGGTTCGAATTTCTTGGTCATCAATTGCTCCTTCACACTCTTGTCTTTCAAATTCTTAGACAACCCAATTCTTCCCTTTGAATGGATCGGTAATGAGCCATCCAAGATTCTATAATCAATCGACAAGGATTGGTGTAGATGAGTCTTTGCAATTTTCTGTCTCAATTTGAAACAAGGTAATAGCCTTATAAAAGTGTACAACACCCTAAACGACACCAATATGTGTTTGTAAATCGTTGGTAACTGATTAATACTCAAGTCAAAAGTATTCAAATCAAATTCTAATAGCCATCTTTCCAAGATCAATTCATTTCTTAAATTTCCCTGTGTCACGGTGTACGATGTTTTGTCATCGTCTTCGTCCAACATCACTAGCGTCTGTGAGGGCGATAATCGCCTCAAATCAAGATATATTTCAATGACAAGGGGACGTAAACTCAAGATAGAATTTGTCTCCTCGTTTATGATGGATGAGGTCAACTTCCAAAGCTTCAACTCATCTTTAGACAAGACATCATTCAATTGGATGTTGAACCACTTGTTCAATTTGAGTGATGCATCCGGAGCATTGCTACTATTGCCACTGTGAGAACTGCGTGATTGTACTATTATATTTGATGCTTTGAAGAAGAAGTTCTATAGTGACCATGGAAGCTTTGAGTTAGTATATCTTTGATATGATCCACATAATATTATAAAAACTTACTTGTACAAGTTGAGTGAATTTATCATTTTTCTTGTTCTGAGTCTTCTCATTATAGCTCATTGTTATTGAGATCTAAAGACTTTAGATCATAATTTTGAAAGCTTTACGTCCACACTCACTCGCTATTTTGCTGATGGTGATGCCGATGATGATGATGAGGATGGCTTATACTATTTGAGCTTCCTTTTTTTTTTTCTTGTTTTTGTTTTACTCTTCTATAAATCAATTTGGATACGTACGCGCAGTTCCTTATCTATTTATATATATGTCATCAATATATCATTCTATTTTAATAGTCACTTTTAGTTTTTTTATAGCTCAAAAACATGTAGCAAAGATAGAATTCTTACATACTTGGACAAGTGGTTCAACTGGCTGTCATAAATACCGCTCAATTTGATCAACTCACTTTCAATCAATACCTCGGTCTCCTTTCCCTTCACGTCATCTCTATTACATTTGTCCAACAAGATCTTATTATCATCTCGCAATTCTTCAATATTGGACAAAACTTCCCCCAAGTTGTAATAGAAAGAATTAATTATCTGTTGTTTCACTTGTTTCATGTTGAATCTGAATGTAAACACTGTTCGTATTGCCAATCTATCAGCAGTCTTTGGGATCTCTTGTAGTTGCAAAATATTAGCCATCGTCAACTTGTTCAAATTGGATTTCACCGTTGTATCCTTCATTAATAACAAATTTGTCAAGATTTTCTCATCCAGTAACCTCACTTGCTTGACACAGTTGACCACCCGTAATGCATCTTGGCCAAAGATCAACTTTATTAATTGCATCATGGTCTCGTCTTGTAATTTTTCATTGATCTCTGGTATCGGAAGATAAAATTTCCCCGGCGAAGCTTCTTTAAGAAATTTGTTTTGAGCCAATATTTGTAAATGTTGCATCACTATAGATGATGAGCCACCTCCTATGTAGTCCATGCCATCGGCTTCGTCCATTTCATCATCGTCATTATTACCATTACTTAATCCTACATTATCCAACATCTCTAATTTGATTTTTTTCTTTGGCGGACCGCTATCGTCTTCTCTCTTCAACAAAGATGGTTCTATTATTGAGTTATTCAATTCGATCACGGTTGTTTCCAGTTGCTTGTTGATATGATTGATTTCTTTTAAGATATCATTGGCATTGAATGTGGTCATTCTCATATTCTGTAGTTCTAAGTCCTCATTTAAGGAATTTACCTGTTGTGGGTCTAATCCTGTAGAAGTGACCAGTATGTTGTTTGAGAATTGTAACACTCTTAGCATTTCATTGATCACTACCAATGAGTTTTTCTCAAATTTATTCAACACAACACCGTAAAGTTTACCCGATAAGGGACCTAATTGATGTTTGCACAAATCCTGCAACAATAGCGATCGTTTTCTTTGTAAGAATCTATTCAAGTTGAAAGTGAGTGGAACATCTTGTATCATCTTTGTCTCTCCATTTACCACTTTCGTATATTTGATATCTGGTGAGACTAATTTGTTGAATTCCAGATTTGTGATTTGTTTAACTTCGGCGATCTTCTTAGCCTCACTAGTGGTTTTATTTTCCTTGTTGAATTTTAATAATTGTGCTCTAAAGAGTTCATTGTACAAGTCAAACTTGTCTTGGAAATGAAGTCTGTTTATCGGTACTAACCATTTATCTTGGATTAATCTAATGAAATCGGCATTTGCATCAATATTCGGTTCGGAGAAATAGTCCTTAAAACTCAAATAACCAAAATTCAAAATGTTTTGTACTATCTGTGTCATTGAATCATCTTTGTATATGGCATTGATCTGATTGATGATATCACCAGCATAAACCAATTTCAAGACACCTTGTTCATGGAAAGTGTAATAAGTGATTTTTCTATTAGGATCTGATGTATAAGTGACAATGTTTAATTGTATCAATGATACCAAACTTTGCTTGATGTTATACACGGGTAAGGCAGTATGGGAAACTAGTGAGGCGATAGGTATTCTTCCGTGACTTATCAATTGAGAGACGATAAGGGACAGTTGTTCACCCAAGTGGGATTTGATGATGGAAGTGTAAAGGAATGATTTGGGAGATTGAGTCTTGGAGGCCACCAGTTCAATGGCGGCAGCAGCAGCAGCGGCGGCAGCTGCATCGGGCGGTGTTGCGGAGCCCATGATATATTTATTATATGGGATGTGCTGAATGACCAGGATTGGGAATCGCTGGACCGATTAAATGATGCAGGTGATGGGTGTGATGGGTGGTTGGGTGATGAATAGGGGGAAGGCTCGATGGTGAAAACAAGAAATTTGAAATAGCTAGTTTGCCCGTTAATATGGAGATGAGACTTGTCTGAGTTGATCTGATTGATTTGAAAATTTTTTTAATAAAACGAAATTTATTTTTGTTTTTTTCTGCTGTGCACACGCGCGCATAGAACACACAAAAGGTTAGTATATATATATACTCACTACAAAAGAGGTAGATTATGGATAGAAAAATATGAAATAGTTATATATGTAATGCAATGAGGTTAAAGAATAGAATACATAGCGATATATCAGAAAGTTAGAGAGACACTTAGCGTTATGAGAAAATCATACAATAGGGGGATTTTTTTGTCTGATAGCATAAGTACTGCATGAATAAGTGGGAAGTAATTATTACTATCTTTATTAGTAACATATAAAAACAAGTATCAATAGTTGTAGATGCTCTGGCAAAGAGTCGAATCAAAAGTATGATGAATGAAACAATCACAAGTTAATGTATCTTTATACAATCATATCAATATTGTTCTATATTATCTATTTGTTGATAGATAGATAGATATAGAGATGTAGATATATGAAGAGTCGTGTATATAATACTCAATTCAGCTATAAGCCAATGAAAATTAACTATTTTGCCATTACGAAAAAATTCATTGAAAGAAGAAAAACAAAAGGGAAAGAAAAAAATTAAAGAGAGAAAAAGGAAGAGTGAGAAAAAAAAATCAAACTCTTTAGGTGAAAACCATCATCAATCATCAACATCAACATCAACATCATCATCCTATATCCCCTCCCATTCCCTATATATATATATTGAAACACAATGTTTTCTAAATCATTAACAAGATCTTACGCCACTTCCTCAGGTGCCTTCAAGATTGTTGCTAAGGAATTTGAATCCCCAGTATCAAGATTACAAGTTGTTGTCAAGAATGCCGGTGCCAAATCTAATGAACAACATGGTTTATCTCATTTGTTGTCAAACTTTGCCTTCCTCAATACCGGCTCCAAATCCGGTTTGAGATTGAAAAGAGAATCAGAATTGTTGGGTGGTGTTTACCACGGTTATACCACCAGAGATGATTTGATCTTGGAAGCTCAATTCTTGAAAGAAGATTTGCCATACTATTTGAACGCCATTGGTTCCACTTTAAGTGAACCAAGTTTCAAGGTACATGAATTGGAAGAATTGGTTGCTCCATCCACTTTACAAGAAACCGCTCTGGTTGCCTACAACTCAAAAGTTCAATCTTTGGAGAAATTACACGAATTGAGTTTTAGAAAAGGTTTAGGTAACTCTTTATACTACGATGGTATCT
This sequence comes from Nakazawaea populi, assembly GCA_030557235.1. NCBI lineage: Eukaryota > Fungi > Ascomycota > Pichiomycetes > Alaninales > Pachysolenaceae > Nakazawaea > Nakazawaea populi. The sequence continues at coordinate 74,489 of JAKTVN010000008.1, read as the reverse complement.
CCAAGATTTCACTTGATGATTTGAAAGCTCATGCTTCTAAATTCTTCACGAAGGAAAATTTGGAAATCAAAAGTTATGGTGTTGTTGAAAAAGATTTGGTTCAATTCTTGGAATCTTCATCATTCTCTGTATTACCATCAGGTTCAGCTTCTTCATCAGCATCAGCATCAACTTTTGTTGGACAACAAGCAAGAGTAAGATTAGCATCTCGAACCACCTCAGCTTCCATCGGTGTTGCCGTTCCAAAAGGTGAAGAAGCCACTTATGCCGCATTGGTTACATTGATAAATTTGAAATTCCCATCAAGTTTAAGTTTGAACGTTGAAGCCAAAATCGATCATTATTCATCTGCTTCTTTATTCCACGTCACTTTGACTTCATCTGATGCTTCATTGTTGTCTCAAGGTGTCAAGAGCGTTGCCAAAGAATTGAAATCCGCATCCGGTTTGTCAAAGCAAGCCAAGGCCGTTGAATTGGAATTCCCAGATGTCAATGCTGGTTCGATTAAGGACTCAGTAAAACTCGACAAATTCAATTACGTTGTTGTCGGAAAGATCGAATCATTGCCATACGCTGAAGAATTATAAAAGAATGTTTATCCACTGATTTAACCCTTTTGAAAGAAAAAAAAATTTACAATGAATACATACAAAACCAAGAAAATTAGCCGATAAATAATATTTATAAAAAAGAATAAAATAATGTCAAATGAACATAAAAGGACAGTAAATCGTTAAGTAGTAGTGTATCAAAGGAAAAACATGTTCTTCTCACCAGCATGATTATCTTGTTCGTGAACAAGATGTGATTATGAAGGGCACAACAATTCGAGAGAGCGAGATCTGAGAGTAAGATACTCAAATATCTCCTCAAAAAAATTCCTTCTTTACACAACCATCCCCTCTAATGCTCTATTTTCTGAATCAGTGATTAAGATCAATTATAACAAACGCACATTTTCTCTCTTAATATTTGGTGTTTCTCCTGGCATATGCGTCCAAAAATTGAATTTTATCCTGTATCCCCAACTTGACGCTCTTCAATCTATTCAGTTGCAAACTCGGCTTTATATCATCCACATCGTTTAAAGGTTTTGATAATTTCATAAACACTTTCAACCTGCTTATACTCGACAATTGCAACCAAAATACGGAAACCCACGATTGTGGTAATGGAGTATTAATCCAATTAGTCTTGATCATCGTCAAAGTTCTCACTTTACGGTGTTGTACCGTGAAATTGATATTTTCTAAATTGTGCAAATCCATCAGTAAGAGACATTTGTTATTTGATGTGGTTCCCTCTGGGAAATACCAGACCAATTTTCTCTTGGGTATCATTGATAAATCTTCGATCAACTTACCCTCATTATCGTCACTAGAATCGGCCAGTGAGATCGCACGCTTGACCAACTGCCACAGTGACAACTGGCGAACAAACCCATTCAGATCATTGATTAGATAAATGCTGTTAAACCCAGTTCCAGGTTGTAAATACAACAAGATGATCACATCGACAAAACTGCTGAAGTTGACAACAACAAAACTTGACTTGTTGTCGTTGTCGTCATCTAATTGACGCTTCACATTACCGACAAGAGGGAGATTCCACAGATTGCATATTAGCAGCAAGTATGATCGAATGACGAATTTGTTCAAAATCGAGATGGGCCATGTGATGAAGTACAACAGTATTAAAAGGATTAAAATTGGAAGTTTGAAAATGAACACTGGTATGCGCAACAGAATATCAAAGATTGTAATTCTTTTACTAGTATTGCTGCTAGATGGTGGTAAGAATGGTAGTATCCCTGTCGACTTATCTCTCCAATTTGAAAACTTCTCCATTATTATTGTATATTTATGGGGTACTCAAGCAAAAATTGGTGTTTTCGTTCCAAACTTTGCTTAAATTCAAAAAGTGAAAAATAATTCTTGAAGTTTATAATGCACGACTATTCACATATAACATTGATCAATGCTCTTGTAACCACAAGAAACAGTCATATACTGGGGTGTAAAACAGTTCATTTCTCCACAGCTTTGCATCACCACCCATCTATACACCACCTAGTATAGTACAAGAGAGGGTTCTTGCCTCAAACCGTCGATAAAGTGACATATGAGCCTATGTATAAAGTTATTCACAAAAATCACAGATGAGCCTATGTGTAAAACTATTCACAATTCACTTAAATACCATATAAATTCTCAAATCATAACCTTATCTAAAGAAAAATACTCTCCAGGTTCCCTGTTACACCATTTTCATATCATTTACACACGATCATCAAATCTCTCATCTTTCAAAAGATCATCGAGTACCAAACTTGGAATGACACCACTTCTACCACGTCTACCTCTCTGTTGCCTCCTTGATGGGCTATTAGACGTATTTCTCGGTGTATCTCCTAGCCCAAGATCATTCAAGCTATTATTCTTGCTATGGCTATATTGATTAAGCAAACTCTGTGATTCCAAACTACCCCGCCTTAACGGTGATCTGTTCTTTCTTATAGGTGAATGCTCCAAATCGTTGAACATACCATTGTTGTTTCGAACGTTTAAAACCTCTGCCGTTGGAGAGATGAACATCCTCGTCACATCCGTCGGATTCACCAAACTTGTTTGATGCCCATGCCCATAAGGCGTGCTTTGGAAATCATTGGTGCTGACGCTATTGTTGTTATTGCTATTGCCACCATGATGCCCCAAATGCAGATGGTAAGCATTACTCAGACCCAGTTCAGCGCTCAACAAGGGGATCCCATTGGTATCAGAAACATAATTGTAACCGCCTTTGTACTCTGTATTATCCATATCGTTCTCCTTGTCCAAAGTGACTCTTCTTGCACGCCATGAGTTGAACAAGTAGGCACAGAGTGTGGCAATCATGATGAATACTGCAATGGCTCCAAAACATATGAACACAGTGCCACTGAGTGATGTTGATCTCGAGATATATGGGTTATTTGATGAAGGTGGCACGCTCACTACCGGGGTGGTATAAGTTGCAGATACAGATGTCTTCGATGTCGTGAGAGATGGTAGTGTTGTTGTTTTTTTAGTAGAAGAAGATGACGGTGATGTTGACTTAATATTATTGATGTTGTTAGTGGTGGTGGTAGTAGGATCATGGGTGGTTGTTTGTTTTGGAGTAGCAGTGGTTTGGTGTTTTGTAGTGGCTGTAGTAGGTGCCGTCGTGGTCAAGTGTGGTAAATCCATGGCCAGTCAGAATAAATGCTTGATACAGTCGAAAGAGACAAAGCGATGTGATAAATTATAGACTTGTTAGTTGTTCGTTGTGTTGTTGTTGTGGTTGTTACCAAAATAGAATTTTCCTTCTTGTTTTTTGATTTGATTTGAAGTCTGAAAATTCCTTTTTTTGATGTAAACATAAATAGCCGAATATGGCAGATGCATTAAAAAAGATTTGTCAAAGAGACCAACCAACTCTCAGGAATATGTGTCCAGCTTCTTGACAATCATGATATTCTTTATCTAGATATGAGATAGACAATCAAGAAGCAAATCCACCTCTGCACTTGGTAGCCCAACTGGAGGGCCCTCGATTACATCAAAGTGATGACCAACATTGAAATTATCATTCGCCTCAAAACGTTTTTGCAAGGGTTTACCACAGTACTGGAAGTAGATGGAGCTCATTCCTTAGAACGAAATATTAAGCACTGTGATAAATCTAGCTAAATTTTTATCGAATTTTTGACCTTCACGTTAAAGAAGGCTTATGATGCAGCTTTATGCATTTGAAAATTTTAAAACAAACAGTTTCAATTAATTGCACAAACCTGCGACGCTACCAGTGCCAGATCCTTCTATCTGTATGATCCTTGACCAGATGCTTTTAAAATTGACGTAGCAACATTGTTTCTATTGCTCAGTTCTTTAAATTCACGAAACTTTAAAATATATAGCCTAAAATCTCTTTCATTTTGTTTCCTATGCGTCATAATATTGACTTCATGACTTTCAGGAACCCAGAATTTCGCCAACCCACCTTTAAAACTACAGTTTAGTTGTTATCCAAAATGAAGTTCCCTGCCAGCTACAATGATCAGAAACAAGAACGAATGATGTAAGCAAAAAAAAATCTTCTCACTATGATTAATCATTCAGAGATGGATCTGTATCCCGAAAATCAGAAAATTCAATTATGACAAAGGAGATGTCACTTTCCTCCAACTTTATGAGCGAGTGAGAGATGGCTAGCGGATAGAATTTTCTCTTTTTCTCACCAAGAGACTTCTCCATCCAAGCTTCAAGATACTGCACTTATGTAAGATCAACTGATCTGATATCAAATTTCTCATTTTGTTCCGACAAATCCCCACTCTTTACTTACTTCAAAATAAAAAAAAAGTGCTCACGAGAAACCCATACACCATCCGTTACTAGAGCCTGGTTTTTCTTATTTTCTTCATCATCACAAGCAATTCCTATACCATACCCTACCTAAGCAGAAGGAAGAATTGAATGTTTTTCAGTTGGGGAACCTCATTTCACTATTGACGATTTTGAAAAATACCACCATCACTGATTGAATGCCTTCAAATCAAATCAATTGAAGATATCCCAGCCCTCTACTGAAAATGAATCAAGGATGGCACATCATTTTGCTAATGCCTGTATTGCCAACCACTAATACCCGCGAACCTTCTTCGGTTCTCAAGCTCGATGGCAGATTCAAAGTTCGCCGAGTTTTTGACGAAAACAGTACCTTTGTTTCAAAATGCAACTGAGTTCATTATGTGCATCTAATTTTTTGATTTGCATTTTAGTAGCAATCTTGGTTAAATAGCGAGAGCACCCACGAGTAGTTAAATGAACACCATTTGAAAAAAAATTTCAAGTTGGTTCACTATTGGAGTTCTCACATATGTCAATACTGTCACATGCATATAAGGAATTAGACTCTGATAGTGGGTTCATCAGCATCTTTGAATTGTATCTTGATAATGTTTTACAGCAGTTTCAAAAATGGGTCATAGACAAATCATTACAAGTAAAATCAGTTAATTTTGCACATTCAAAGATGATATAAAATATTAAAAAATCCACTTGATGATTTGTTTTTCCTTTTCATTCCAAAGTTATTGAACAACTTATGTTCAGATTGACTCCCGTTCACCGGACAATCAAAAATCTTTGAGATTGACTCCTACGTACTTTTATCAGAAGTAGAAAATATCTCGAATGAAGTTTATTTTATGCAGCACCCCAGTCCCCGCTCAACCCCTAATACTTTTTCAATACAAATAGTTTTATATTCTAATTGTTTCAAGTCGCGGAAGGCTGTTTTATCAACACTCAGATTATCTCCTTTGAGTTCTTGTATTGCTGCATGCATTCTCATATGACTAATAATGTGATTTTTAGCACCCTGACTTCATAACCTTTCATGTTAAGGAATAGATTTAGGGGATCACGATTATTAACCCGAGATGTTTTTTTTTCTTTTTGGCAGAGGAATCGCCAAAAAGAAAAAAAAACAGATAGAAGAAAAATAACAACAAATCAACACAAAAACATACACGATCAAGATCAATCGAAAAGAACTGGGCTCCAGTATCTCACCAGATAAAGAAACAACTTGACAAATGCAAAAGGCTCTTTGTGGTAGCACTAAGAAACCAAGTAGGTATATATACCCTTTCTTTGCAATATTGAAGTGGGAGGAATCGAGATGATTTGCGCAAATGGTAACTTGAACTCAATAATACTAACTTTTGATCTCTAAAACGATAGTACAACGAAAGATTGTGATCTTGGGTGATGGTGCATGTGGTAAGACTTCTTTATTAAACGTGTTCACCAGAGGTTACTTCCCACAAGTGTACGAGCCTACTGTTTTTGAAAATTATATCCATGACATATTCGTCGATGGACAACAGATACAGTTGTCGTTGTGGGATACGGCAGGTCAAGAAGAGTTTGACAAGTTGAGGGCGTTGAGTTATAGTGATACACATTGTATCATGTTGTGTTTCAGTATTGACTCTATGGATTCTTTGGAAAATGTGGAACACAAATGGGTGGGGGAGATTTTAGAACACTGTGAGGGAGTTAAATTGGTTTTAGTTGCTTTAAAATGTGATTTAAGACTTGATGATGAACAAGGTGATGAAAATTATAATAATAATAGTGAGAACATGGATGATGTGCTAGATAAAAAGAGAAAGAAGAAGTTGGTCACATACGATGAAGGCTTGGCTGTAGCTAAAAGAATTGGTGCCTTAAGATACTTGGAGTGTTCTGCTAAAAAGAACAGAGGTGTTAATGAGGTTTTCACAGAGCTGGCGAGATGTGCCTTGACTGCTCATCCGAAAGGTGCTGCTGGTGCCACCGAAGAGAGCTCTTCTTCTTCCAAGTCTTCAATTTGCACTATAATGTGAGCTGCTGCTGCTGATGGGGTTGCTTCATCAATTGAATGAAAATCTTTTTACTACAAATTTGTACAATAATATTGTTAATTAATCGCTGACTCTTGGGACCATATGAAAAGAGCTGTTTGTTTTTGTTGCTGTCGTTGTTGTTGTAGATGTAGGCTTCTTTGGCCCACCAATGTATATCCGCAAACGGGATAATTATCTCAGTAAGTTTTGTTGCTGCCAAAATTGTTTATTGTCATCTTCGCACCTCATGTAGGGAGTTTTTATATTAGTCTACAAGTTAGCCTGGCATACTTTAAAATGTTGGGCTTGTTCGCTTTCCACCCAGTTGGATGATGATAAACCATTTTGGCTGTAATTGGATGGAATACACAAATAATTCTTGATGAATATCAGATACCAATACAAGGGTGCCTATAGAAACCTGTGATGTTATACAGGAGAGTCGCTCTGTGCTTAGATCCTACATTTTCTTTTTATTTCACCTTTATATTTTTCTGACTGGATAAGTGATCGTATTCACAAAACCGAAACAATATATATCTAGAAGGGGGAGAAAAGGAGGCGTTCACTGGTGACGAAATAGGTAGCTTACCAATTCACCAATAATTCTCAAAGATGATAGGTGTTGTCTTTGAATTGATAACCCCGTATGCCTAAAAGACTTTGTAGAAAGGATGTGCTGCAAAAAGTACTACCACACATTGGGTCGAGTAGAGTGAGATACAGAATCTAGGAGGACTTGTCTTCAGTTATGCCCATATAAATAGTACCAGGAAGAGATATTTTTCTTTCTGGTAGCGAAGGGTAGAAGAAAAAGAGAGTACTTGCTTGAATTCTAAAACGTTTATTTCTTTTAAATACTGAATTATGTCAGCTTTAAAGCTTTTCGCTTGAACTGTGGGTACATACTAGCGATATCTGAATTTGAACAAGTACATATTGCGCAAATGAGGGATACAGTCAACCCTCTCCAGTTAAATTGTATATATATACAAGATGAAAATTTGTATTCCTGAACCGGCGTGTTTTTTTCAGAGCAATTCTTTGACTTCCACATTTGGAAAGGCTTTGTTGTATTGGGATATTGTGTATACCAAGTCTAGTGATAATAACGTTTAATGCGTTTATTTGCCACTCAGTTGAAATGGGATTATTGGAGAAAAGGATTTTTTTTTTTCTTATTGACACAAGTGAAACTGAAGAAAGGGCATTCATTATTCAGTTCAAGGCATTGCCGGTTGGTCCTTTCGGCATTGCGGAATTGAGTTTAAAGATAACAAAGATAAGAGATAGAGGTTCAAAAAGATAGATATGAGATTGATCTTTTGATTTTGAAAAGGTATATATCGTTGTGACAATTTCCAGTTTAGTTTCAAACCAATTGAAAGCCGATATTATTAGTTCAGGGTTCTCTGACAAAGCTCATCGCCAGATTTTTTTTATTAAGCCTCATCTGCTTGTCAAAAAATGTGACACTTGTATGAATGAGATAAATTTTCACCACTATATGATAACATATATATATATATCAACCAATCAGATACATTGATCTATGACACAACTGTGCCCGTGTGCACGACATTAATATAACCCAAGATTTTTAAGAGCACAGCAGTGGATTATGTAATCTCTTTGTGTCGATGATGTTGAGAGAGAGCATTAAAAAATCCTCTATTGAGGAAAAAAAGAAAAAGAAAAAGAAATGGGGGGACAGAAAAAGTTTTCCCACACAAAAACGTTTGGCTGTGGAAAGGAAGAGACAGAGAGAGAATGAAGGCACAATTAGAAAAACTAGCGAATACCTTATGGTTATTGGTAGAGATAATGCAGTAGTAGTCTCCTTGCCTATTTTTTAAATTTGGAATCAACGGGCCTTGTCATCGTTCGATTCAATTCTATATGCAATCAGCAGTTTTTTACAATACTTGTGTATTTATAATCGCATCAATCCGACAAATATTCTTTGGAATGGATTGATCAAATTGATTGACTAATATATATATATATATATTGGAAACCCTTATTCACTGATTGATTTTGACTAGTCAATAACCAGAAAACGAAAGAAAAAGCAGAAAAGATCTCATCGCAGCATTATTTCTTTTTTTTTTTTTTTACTATTCCACCCTCCCTGTTTGCACGAGTTGCCTCTTTATAAGAAGAAATCACAGGCTGCTCATCCCATTAATTTTCAAATAAGGCACACTTCATCTGCTTAAATTTTCTTATTCATTTTGGCAATTTTCTCAATACTACGAAATCAAACTATATAATACTCTCTTCTATAGAACATTGCAAATATGGAAACATTACTCAGGAGAGATGTATGGGAAGAAAACTATAACGATGGCGCAATCATTTTACTCACAATAGGGTCTGCCATGGTGTTTATCATGGTGCCCGGACTTTCATACTTGTATGCTGGTTTATCCAAGAGAGATTCGGCTTTACATATCACTATAGCATGTCTCATGGCTGCATTTGTAGGAATGTTCCAATGGTATTTTTGGGGTTACTCACTTTCATTTTCTTCAACAGCAACACATAACAAATTTATTGGAGATTTACACAATTTTGGTTTCCAAAATGTGCTAGGAGGTGAAGATTATCCAGAATTGGCTTTTGCAATTTTTCAAATGATGTTCTTAGCGGTCACTTTGGCCATTTTAGCAGGTGCTATTTATGCCAGAGGAAGATTGATTCCAATGTTAGTTTTTTGTTTTATTTGGAGTACCTTGGTATATCTGCCCGTTTGCTTTTCTATTTGGAGTCCAAATGGTTGGGCTTATAAATGGGGTGTATTGGATTATGCCGGTGGTGGACCAGTCGAGATCTTGAGTGGGTTCAGCGGTATCACATATAGCTACTTTTTGGGAAAGAGAAAACAATCATTATTGGTCAATTTTAGGCCACATAACGTATCATTTGTCACGTTAGGTACCGTATTGTTATACTTTGGTTGGTTAGGCTTCAATGGATTCACATGCATTTACCCATCATTAAGGGTGGCATACCTGATCATGAACTCAAATTTGAGTGCTGTCTTTGGTGCACTGACTTGGGTTTTGTTAGATTATAGAATTGAAAAAAAATGGTCGGCTGTTGGACTTTGCTCTGGTATCATATCAGGATTAGTTGCTGCCACACCATCAAGTGGTGTCATTACATTTTATGGCTCTGTGGTACAAGGAATAGTGGCGGGTGCTGTCTGCAATTACTCGACAAAGTTGAAATATTTGATTGATGTCGATGATTCATTGGATATTTTAGCAGAGCACGGTATGGCTGGTGTTGTTGGTTTGATCTTCAATGCATTTTTTGGGGACTCAACCATCATCGGTTATGATGGTGTTACCGATGCTAAAGGTGGATTCATATCACACGACTACAGATCCATTTATAAACAAATCGCCTGGATCGGATTTACCCTGGGTTACTCTGTCACTGTCACTGCCATCATTTGTTTCTTGTTGAACAAGATTCCATATATGCAATTGAGAGCTCCTGAAGAAGGTGAGGAAGTTGGTATGGATGAATTTGAAGTTGGTGAATTTGCATTCGATTACATAGAGGTACGCAGAGACTTTTTGGCGTTTGGTAATAGCAGTGGTACCAACACTCCAACTGCTCAAGTTGTTCACGGTACTGTTCAGGAAAACAGTTTTGTCAATAGCGAGACCAATGAAATGGAAAATGAAAAGATATACAAGCCTGATGACGTTGGTGCCGAGACAAGTCCGACAACTGTTGTAAATTAATAAAAAAAAAAAGATGAAAATTGGGTTCCTCATATATAAAAAAATCTCATTATAGATTATGGGGAATTCTCACTGTGTTTTGGTAGATGGGGGTGTTTTTAAAGAGTTTTCTTTCTTATATAAAAGAGCTGTTGCATTTCATGAAATAAAATTTCATTGACAAATGTTGATGATGCACATATGGCATCTGTTTGTAAACCCAACATCCGGTGTATATTTTCTAAAGCATTCTGCCATCTAGCTGGTAAATTATATCCACGTGCCAGTATCGGATGGGACGTGCGTGCGTGCGTGTGTGCAAGTAAGTGTGTTGGGTAGATGTGGAAGAGTGGCCAAAGAGAGAGCGCGAAAAAAGTTGTGGATGATTTTTTTGTTTGGTTATTGAGTTTTTTTACCGTGGATCTGTCTGTATCAATCTCATCAACACTCTTGATAGAATTCAGCAAATACTCATATCATTAACTAATAAGTATGTTTGCCTTTGCAATTCAACTCTGCTACTATCATTCAAATTGATTCCTCCAGCATTGTGGCGGCAATTAAATGAAACTAGCAGTTGTTTCTTTCTCTTCTTTTTCGAAGATATGGTTCCCCAACAGATGTTTACTGACTGATGTATTACAGAAATTTGAAAACAATGGCCCCTCCAGCTTTCTCAGATATCTCTAAAGATGCTAACGGTGTCTTGAACAAAGACTTCTACCATCAAACTCCAGTTTCCTTGGATTTGAAGACTGTTGCTCCAAATGGTGTCTCATTTTCCACTACCGGTAAAGTCAGCGGTAACAAGACTTCCGGTAGATTGGAAGGTTCATTCTCAGACAAAGCCACCGGTTTAACTTTGACTCAAGGTTGGAACACAGCTAATGTTTTGGATACCAAAGTTACTTTGGCCGATGCTTTGTCACCAGGTTTAAAGACTGAATTGGTTACTTCGTTGATTCCAGGTGGTGACAGAACTGCCAAGTTAAACTTGTACTTCACTCAACCATCTGTTACTGCTAGAGCCTTTGTCGATTTGTTAAAAGGTCCAATATTCAACGGTGACTTCACCGTTGGTCACGAAGGTTTCACTACTGGTGGTGAAATCTCTTACGATGTCAAATCCGCCACTTTGAGCAAATACTCTGCTGCTATTGGTTACAAGGCTCCAGTATACGCCGTTTCATTGACCGCTGCCAACAACTTGCGTCTCTTTTCAGCTGCTTTCTACCAAAAAGTCAACCCATTGATCGAAGTTGGTGGTAAGGCTACTTTCGATTCTAAATCATCCTCAACAAACCCAGTTGCATTGGAAGTTGCTACCAAATACCAATTGGATTCAACCGCTTTTGTCAAGGCTAAGATTGCTGACTCCGGTATTGCTTCTTTGGCTTATCAACAAGTCTTGAGACCAGGTGTCAAATTAGGTTTAGGTGCCGCTTTTGATACTTTGAAATTGGGTGAATCTGCTCACAAATTGGGTTTGTCTTTGTCCTTCTCAGCTTAGGCAGATTGATACTTGAACTAACTGTACAATGATATTATCAAGTGCTTGTATCTAAGATTATAATTGTATACGTCTTTTTTAATTTCATACTATTCAAATTACATACAATTTGACACATATGAAGACCTCTATATTGGTAAAAGATTATTCAAAACAACTGACACGACTTGATTTCTTCGGTACCAACAAGATGACGGTACATATCACTCTTGAATGTCGACACACTTCAATACATCTCAAATTTGACTGACCATGGACTATTATTTAATTCTCTGAATCAAACTAACTCCAAATAAAGCCCCACTTCAATCCGAATATCCTCAGTGATTAGGAATGTCTACGAGAAAGAGACGAACATCTTCCAAGAAATTTAAATTGATTGTTGAAAACGCATGTTTGATTGCGTATGTACCTCTTCATGATCTGTTAAAAGATCAAAAAACCAATTCTTGAAAAAGATCCCTTCAATTCCTAATTGAGTTTCGAACGGACACCAATTTAAAGATTGAAAAAGTTTTCCAATAGCTTTAATGGCGGAGAGACAATTCTTTCACCACACTATTGTTCTAACAAGTAGAGCTCATCATGATAAAATTCATCATGATAAAATCGCATCTTGTCAAGACTGTTATCACTCTCGTTTACTTGTTTGAAATATTGGGTTCTTTCAATCCCAAATGTTGTGAAGACATCTGTCGAGACCTCTATTGAATATAGAGAATGAAAGCAATGAATCTTACACCCTGACAAAGCCTGGTTTCTTACTATCATCGACATTGACACGACATTCAAAAGTTTCGATAAACTCCAAATCAATATCACCCTTTCCACCGGCAAACTTATCATACTCATCGAATATCCCGCTCAAGCACCAGCCTTGTAAATACTTTCTCATCAATCCCACCAAGACACCGATCCGATGTTTTCCCTTATTGGAATGGATCAAGATCGGATAGTTGTCCACGTTCGTCAAAACGTTCAAAGCATCAGTGAGACAATCTGGGTTCTTGTACATCAATGGTGCAGAACTTGTCTCCAATCGCAAATACTTGAAATTTATCTTCTCTTCTTTGATAAATTTGTAGTACCCATAATTGTCTTCCTTATCACCAACGTAAATAATGGTTTTAAGTTTCAAATTTTGCAAATACTTATAATTGATTGGCTGTGGATGCCCAGATCTGTAAATACCATCCTCTACAATGGCAAAATTTATAGGAGGCACATACTGAGGTCTTCTATTCAAGATTTTCAACGATGTGTACTGTTCCAGTTGTAATTGTTCATGAAATGGTTTTTGTTGTTCCCGAGGTTGCTGCTGCAGTCGTTGTAATGAACTTGATACAGACCGCAATGAATTGGGTTTGTATTGACCTAACGCTGGGGTTATACTATCGTCCTCCACTTGCTCTGCTTTGTCCAAGTCAACGTCATGTGATGATGTTTGATATTGTGGCTCTTGTTTTTGTTGATCGTCAACCGGCACCATGAGACCAGAGGGTATGGTAATGCTACTACTCAGCTGTTTCCGCTGGTCATATTGTCTAAGCTGTTGTAGTAATTGATCCCCCTGAGATAGCATTTTTGTGATTCTTTAAACACGAATGTGGTGGTTGATGTCACTCATTTCAATCATCTGTTCTTTTTTTTTTTTTTATTTATTGATTTAATTGTCTGCGCGAGCTGCGAAGTTTTTTTTTTTTTTTTTCAATTTTTTTTAATGCAACTGTGTACTTACTATAGAGCTTAGATAGTATTGGATGCAGAGGATATAAACAGATAATGGCCAAGAAAGGTATGATTATGGTCTTGTGAGTTTAACACTCTGCTATAAATGAATTTATTGAACTAACACATATTATGTAGTAACAAAAAGATCGAGAGCTGCAAGAAGAGGTGAGATCAATGTGGAAGACCCACAAGTGAAGTCTTTATCAGAACTACCGAGAGCAGAGAATACCAATGTTGCCAGTTCCATTATAAGAACCACTGCTAAGAACGAGGAGATGTTGAACCTGAAGTTGCAGAAAAAAACCAAAAAACCAGCTGGAGTGTCGAAGGTGACGAAGGAGAAGAAATCCAGGTTTGAAAAAATCGATGGTAGGCTATCGACAAGAATTGAAAGATCCTTGGAAAGATCGAGAGTTGTAAAGACTCAGAGAAAGCTTAACTGGGACTCTGTGAACCAAAAAATACGGGACGAGTTGCTGCTGGGTAACATAAAAGAATCCGATGTGAATGAAAAATTGCAACAGAAATCCGCAGAGGACTTGGACATCGATGATTTCTTCGATAATCTGGAGATAGCCATGGAGAAGAAAAAAGAACTTACACCTTCAAATCCTTTTGACTTGCTAGGTGAAGAAGTGGAGGCTTGAATCTTGAGGAATGAGACTACTTTATGTAAAATGCCAAAGGTGTGTATAATAAAATACTTCTTGACTATTTAACTCAGTCACTGGACAAGTCCATTTTGATTTGAGTAACAACACTGAAAAAGTGTTCGCTTTCAGAGTGACGATCTGTTAGTCGAGACAAACCATCAATAACTCAACAGCGTCTGATCTCTTCTTCTTTTACGAATAGAATTTTCTAGATCGAGAAGGTTGCTTACCTAAATTGGTAATTTTCATATTTGTTTGTTTTTTATAGTCTGTGTTTTTTTTTTCCTCAGCTTTTTTGAACAAGTCATCTTTAGATCACAGACCGTTAGTTTAACAATTACATTTCATTACAAGACAGAACAAGAATCAATACTACTTTCCATAGAGGCAAATTGTTCTAACATTTCAACATTGTATTTGGATAATTGAAAGGTAGTTATCATGAAGTTATCATCCATCACAATTCCATTGACTGCGGCTGCTACTTTAGCTACTGCTGAAATTGTTCATCCTGAGTTTGTTCCTTTTGATAAGGATCAATTATCCCTGGATTCATTCTTCGAGCAATTCGAGGACCTTGAAAGTTGGAAGGTCAGCCATGCCAAGAAGGATGAAGAGTTTACTTATGTTGGTAAGTGGTCTTTAGAGCCTTCATTTGTCAATCCAGGTTTTAAAAATGATAAAGGATTGGTTTTGAAGTCACCAGCTGCTCATCATGCTATCAGCAGCAAGTTACCAAATTTGTTCGATAACACAAACAACACATTGGTTTTACAATACGAAGTGAAGTTGCAAAATGGTTTACAATGTGGCGGCGCTTACATCAAGTTATTGAGTGCTAAGGGATTTCATTCAAACCAAGGAGGTGATGAATTCAACAATGAATCACCTTATGAAGTCATGTTTGGTCCAGATAAGTGTGGTCTGACAAACAAAGTTCATTTCATCATTAGAAGAACTGATCCAAAAACTGGTGAAGTGGAGGAGAAACATTTAAAGACTCCTCCTTTAGCCAGAACTGTGAAAACCACCACCTTATATACATTGATCATCAAACCAGATAACGAATTTGAGGTCAGAATAAATGGTGAAGTTGCTAAAGCTGGTAATTTGTTGGACGAAAATAACTTCAAACCGCCTTTCAATCCACCAAAGGAGATTGAAGATCCAAATGATGTTAAACCGGACGATTGGGATGATAGAGAAACTATCCCAGATCCAGAGGAAACTACCAAACCAGCTGACTGGGATGAAGATGCCCCATTGAGAATTCCAGATCCAAAAGCAGTCAAGCCCGATGATTGGGATGAAAAAGCTGAAGAGGTTATCCCTGATCCTAAAGCCGAGAAACCAGAAGACTGGGATGATGAAGAAGATGGCGAATGGATGGCTCCGGAAATTCCAAACCCTGCTTGTGCTTCACATGGCTGTGGTCCTTGGGAGCTGCCTTTGATCAGCAACCCTGAGTACAAGGGTAAATGGACCCAACCATACATTCAAAACCCTGACTACAAAGGTGAATGGCATCCAAGATTGATTCCAAACCCTGAATACTTTGAAGATCTAAATGCTTCTAATTTGGAGGCTATTGCTGGCTTAGGTTTTGAATTATGGACCTTGCAAGAGGACATCTTGTTTGACAACATTTACTTGGGCCACTCCATTGATGAAGCTGAATTGATTGGAAACTCTACTTTTATTCCAAAAGTATCCATTGAGGAAGAGGAAGCTGCAGCAAGTGCTCCAAAAGCTGATTTTGAACCAGAGTCCCCACCATCTTTCTTTGATGACTCCTCCAGTAAGATATCTCAAGTTCTTGACTTTGCCCTGGAAAAGTTCAACAATTTTATAACAGATGGCTCCCAATTTTATTCTGATTTCAAAGATGCACCAATGGAAACTCTTACCACGAGGCCATTTGAGGCTCTTTACTTTGCATTCATCTCATTCTACTCTTTGGTTTTCGTTGTTGCTCTGTGGGGCATCTTAGCTTATGCTGTATCTGGCGGGTCCCTTAAACCATCCTCAGCAGAAGCCCCAGTTGCACCAGTTGTAGCTAGTTCGGCCGAAGGTGAAGAAGAGGAAGAGGAAGAGGTAGAGGTAGAGGAGATTGTGGAAATTGAAAAATTTAAGGATGATGCTAAATCCTCAGGAGTAGCTACCTCAGAGCAATGAATGTTTTGAAGCCTTTCCTTGTCTCACTGAGATGTAGAACTTGCTATAGTCTTCAAATAATTTTTTGAATAGGTATCATCCACTGTACGTAATTGATCAAATAGAAAAGTTGTTGTTAAATAAATATGTATCTTCTAAATTTGTAAATAATGAAAAAAAGAAAATAGCATTTTTCGTGTCTTAATTTTAGATATCAATTAACTCAAGGTCAGAAGTAATTTTCATCTGTTCAGCAGAGATCCCTCCTCATTTGATATGGCTCATGCTCACCCGAAGTTGGGGGCTGATAGTGACCAGCTCATCTCGACAAAGAGAGGCTCAAAGAGTAGCAAATTGAAAAAATTAGAGCTGCTAGCTAGTAAAGGGTACCTCAATCCACCGCAGCTTTTGCATGGACATCAACGTCAAGATCACAAGGATAAAAATCTTGAATACAAGCGCAATACCACTGTTGAAAAAGAGGATGGTGGGAATGTACTCTCGGTGACTAAGCTGACCATTAAAGCGGGATCTGGAGCGGAACTCATCGACACATCGCCCAAGAATTACAAAGCTCATCCTCACCACATACTGGATGTGAAAAGTCATACAATTAACGCGAATTTCTCGAATGATGCGCTACATGATGAGGCAATTCCAGTAGTCAAAGACAGTGCAGTGAAGAACGAAAGAGAAATAAAGAGTGATGTCATCGATCAAGGTGAAAATGCTCCCCAAATAATTGAGTTAGAAGAGACACAGGAACTGGACACTATAGAGACCACAGGGCACCGCGAGGGAAGCTCAGCACTCGAGTTGACTAGTGAAAGTGGTATTTCAAAAGATGGGATGATAATAAACCAGGATTTCCCAGCCTTGAAGGTAGCTCGTCATATTCTCCCGGATGATAAATTTTATAAGTCTCTACAAAATGAAAAGGCAAGATACGAGAAAGCAACCAAACTCAAAAACAATAAAAACCAAGACTCTCCTGCTAATATCACCTCCTCAATTCCTGAAACAGTTGAGGAAACTTTTTACATTGCAAAGCGTGAGATTCAGTCTGTTATCAAGAAATCTATGCTGGAAGAAAAGAGACAGAAACTGCGACAAGAGAAGCAAGATCAATCAAGTAAATCTAAGGTTTCAAAGAAGAAGGGCTTGTTGAAAAGTTTGGAGTCATCTTTGATCGATGCTAAGGAAATCACAGAAATCATGAATACACCCACCAGGACCAGAAGAAATAGAAGTGAGAGTTCACCAGCAACTATTGAGTCAGTACGGAAACCTACAACGAGTCGTTCAGGTTCACAAAGAAAAACCCGAACTTCAAGAAGTAAATCTTCAGACATAAAGACTGATGAGATGAGTGTAGAGTCGTCACCGACCGACTCGAACGCTACTATTGACTCCTCAATGGCGAGTACGTCCGAATCAATATCGAATTCTCCAGTCAAGGGTCCTGGTTCACCGAAAAGTCATGCTCATCCGTTGAATAATACCGAAACCTCTGGGGCTGTGACAAGAGATATTCCTGCAAGGCACTCTCAAAACTTGATCGAAAGCATCAAGTCATCTTTAAGTAAAGAAATGGATGCTTTGAGAGCGGGTGGTACAAGAGAAACATCACCAACACCACTTAAGAGAAAAAAGTACCCCTCGCTGTCGCCGGAGCCCACATCAAAAGTCATCAAAAAATTGAAGTTGTTACACAGCCAAGAGGCAAGAGAACTCTTTGAAGACTCGCAGTCTCCGACGAGCAGTCAAAATGTCGAAGTGAAAGAGTTTCAACCTTTTGAGGCTGAGGAGTTATCGCCATTCAATGTTACCCCACCCTCATCAACAGTAAAAGACTCAAATTCAAATATTGACAAGATTTCCCTCTTATCGGAGGTATTGGAGGAGTTGAAGTTCAACCAGCATCCATCTAGCAAAGATGTCCATGATTTGAAACACATCATTTTAAAACGATTAACTGGTCAAAAACCACCCTTGCAGTTGTATGGTCTTGAAGAAAATTATCAGCAGCTTTTTAGAATGCTTAAAAATACGATCACCAACCTGGAGGGCAACTCTTGTTTACTCATAGGGCCATCAGGCACAGGAAAAAGGACTATCGTTAATACAGTACTCAATGATTTGAATCTGAAATACAAACGTCAATTTATCACGGTAAAACTTTCAGGTGGAGTACAGACTGACGAAAAATTGGCTATAAGATCAATAGCCGAGCAGATTGATGATGCTATTTCATCATATCAAAGTTCAGAGCAACAGGAGATTAAAATTACCGATCTGAGAAACTCTAACAGAACATTACGTGCTTTGTTAAAAGTGTTGGATCAAAATGATTTGAATGACTTCAAAATCAGATCTATCGACAGAAACCTTTCAGTGGCGATAGTATTTGTCATTGACGAATTTCACAAGTTCACCGAATATAATCGTCAGTCGTTGCTTTATAATCTTTTCGATCTATCTCAGAATTCTAATACACCTATATCGGTTATTGGTTTGACAACTAAAATTACCACCAGAGAGATGTTGGAGAAGAGAGTGAAGTCCAGATTCTCGCAAAAAATCATCATGTTCAATAAACCTTCAATAGTGGAGGATTTCGTAGAACAATGTTTGCAAAATTGTACCGTGAACCCCACCGAAATCGACAACTCGGATTATGCCCGGGCATACAATGCTTACTGTATCAAGCTGGCGAAAACTGTCAATGCCCTGTTGCACAAACATTTGGTGGTGAATTTTTATACCATAAAGAGCATCAAGGAATCATTAAGTTCTTTGATAATACCAATTGCAAAGATGACAGCCAATCAACCATTTCCCGATTTTTTATTTATGATCTTGGGTGAAGATCCCTATTCAAATGAGATCCCCAGAAAAATCCAATCTTTATCGGATCTAGAGCTTAGTCTACTCCTTGCCTGCTGTAGGATTGTTTTCAAAAGTGAGTTGAATATTGTTGATTTCAACTCCTGCTATAATGAGTATCACAATGTCATGAGACTTTTGAAACAAGAGAGGATCAGCTCGATGACTGATTTCAATTCTGCAACAGGTGTCGTTCTTGATTTGAAAATATGGTCAAGGAATAATACTAAGAAGGCTTGGGAAAACTTGCAAAAAATTGATCTTATTGTGGAGAGTAATGTGGGATCTGGATATAAGAAGGCTAGCCAAAATCAATCATCTAGTGCTTTCAACGTAATTGTTACCTTGGAGGAATTAAAAAAAATGATAAGCAAACAATCTTATTTATACCAAATGACGAGCTTGTGACAAGTATTTAGTTTACGTATTAGTTTAAGTACCCTCAAATGGAAACTTAAAATATTACATGGTTTGGTTTTAAATTTTGGGGAAAATGAGTTGCCCCAAAAAGAAAAAGAAAAAAAAACGTTCTAAATTGACGTCTGCATATTATGAAACAAACATAAAAATATTGGTGATGGATTCATGAAACGCGTCTTCAATTCATTCTTCATCATATAAAATGTTTCTGAAGTTCTGTTTTGGCAACCTTTATGTGTTCGGCAACGTATTCTCTGCAAATCTAAATGGCATCCACGATAGTGTTTCCCTCAGAAGGCTTGATTACTACACCAAGCGTAAATTCCAATCTTGAAGAGTTGAATACGGTCTGAGATTACTCGTCAGTCCAGTTCATCTAGATTCTCATCAGATTCATCCGAACCACCCGAAATACCTTTCCCAAGGAAGTTACATGAGACTGTATTTCCAAAACTTGTCAAGACCAAGAAGGGGAAAATGTATCTCAAGAATTTGGGTTCCATTTTTTCTATTTTGATTATCAACATGGAATTGGGCTTGCACCATGATCACAGCTCAAAGACTTCCTTCAATTTTTTCTCAGCCAGGAGTTATCCTTACTCATTCAGCATAGAAGACGCCATACTACATATGAAGCAATTAGAGCTATGTGTCAGCCATCCTGCGACAAACACAACATTTTCCTATAACATCAAGCCCGAATTGGCATTTGCTTTGATCAAAAAGTTTATGAAGATGAAATTCTTGCATACACCAGCTGACAGGACTAGACTGGAACCGAAAAATGGAGTCTTGTTGCAGCCAACACCCAAAGGGTGCGCTATTTTGCAGAATTTTTGCCGAAAAAACGGGTTGAAGGGTGATGATTTACCACTGGTTTTATTCTCTAGTTTGAATTCAATGGATTTGATATGCTTTGAAAGACATGCCGCAACTGATAATATTTTGTTTTCGTCTTATTTGATCCATTTGATATTCACCAAATTTATCGGTCACTCAGCAAATGTTTGGGGATCTACAAATGGCCCAGATCCAATTACTGTTATGGTCACAAAATTGCCTCAAGCATCAACTTTCGATTTTGATCAAGATTTTGATCTTGCTGATCCAACATTGTCAGCTAGCTGTAGTACGGGTGATATTCATAGGTTACCCCAAGCTCATAGAAAAGAGAAGGAGCTAGTTTCTCCTTTTCACCACAAATTTTTTACCAATCCTGAGTCAGATGCTCATGTTCAGTATTATTGCTCTTACAAAGGGGTCCGGCTATTAAGGTCCAAAGTTTTCACCAAAAACATGGTGGCCAAATATATTTTTACTGGAAAAGCCGCAATACAGTGGCTCATGGATTGCACCGATGCCCTGAGCCACTCAGAAGCTGCCGAATTGGTCAATTTGTTTTTGAAATACAATTTGGTGGAACCCATTCTGTCTCCACCTTCTGGTTCTTCTCCAAATTTCATTAGTAGTGGCGGTAGCTGCTATTATACTTTAACAGCAAAAGGATTAGAGTTGTCCCAGTGGGAGAAAATCGATCCCAGTCAGCCGAAAATCTTCAGCAATAAGCAAAAAATAACAACGACTTCATCAAAAGATTTATCTCTACATGATATCTTGAAGGACCCTGGTAGCAGATACTTATTCAGAAAGCATTTGGAAGACAACCTATGTGTGGAAAATCTTGATGTGTATATTGAAATTTTGCATTTCATCGAGCAAATGGATTGGTTAAAAAGGTTTTTGAGAGCTCAAAATGACCATGAGGAACGTATCAGACATGAACAATCCTGTTCCTCTACAAACCTGCCACAAAAGACGACAAGAACTACAAGAGGAAAATATGCAGATCAGACGGTATCAAAACTCGTTGATGAATGCCTTTTGAAAGCTTACTCGATATATTCATCCTACCTCTCGAACGGAGCACCTTACGAAGTGAACATATCTGACTATTGGAGAATTCAAGCTCAAGAAATTTTGATACACAGTCTGTCTTCTTTTGAGAACTCGTTCCCTTCAACTCCAGAATCTTCCTATCTGAAGCATACATTTTTCGATCAAAAGATTGATCTCGGCGAGGCACTGAAAATTCCTGTTGCAAATGTTGCTGATATTTTACCTGAATTCAAAATAACAGATGGTTTACCACAGGTGGGCAATAACCAATCGACAGAGGTAATCTTGAAAATCTTGGAGAGAATACACCCTCTTTTCAAGAAAATCAACAAGCATATATACTTCTTGTTATCGCAAGATTCGTTTCCCAAGTTCATCAACAGCGAGATTTTTCTAGAGATCAATAGCCAGATGAGAATCTCAACACATTCACACTGAGAGTCTTTGTTGTATAGGTTTGTTAGTTACCCAAGTTGTGGTTTTTGTTTTGTTTCATTTCTCACTATTTTTATTGATAGTATATATATTAAGCTAAGGGTTCTAAAGTGTTTCCCTTCTTGATAGTGGCCCATCCAATCAAACGCCAATGCTTCTCAATTCTTCTACTCAAAGCAATCTTTTCATTCACCTCAGTACAGGCAGGAGCAGTTAACTGCAACCTGGCCATATCAGCCTTGACAGCTACAACTCTAGCACCAGTAGCCGTTGAACCAATGTTGACCATAAGAACTTCGTTGAGCTCCAACCTCTTGACCTTGGCTTGTTTTTGACCATCAGTCTTGACACCCAACAATCTTCTTAACAAAAAGTAGTTGATCTCAATATCTGTGTATATAGAAGGTAAATGTCCTTTAGCACCTACCACTTGACCAACCAATCTATCAGCTCTACACAAAGTTGGGTCAACTTTTGTACCAACACCGATCAAACCACCTGGGACGGCAAATTTTAAGTCATTGTGCTCTGCAAACAATGACACAATCTTGGAGAAAATTGGTCTACATTGAATCTTACCATTGTCATCCTTGGTGACAATACCTGGCCTGATTTCGATTTCGTCATCAATCTTGAAAACACCATTCAAAATGGAGCCACCAGCAACACCACCCTTCAAGTCATCAATCTCTGAACCTGGTTTATTGACATCAAATGATCTGATGACAATCAATCTTGGAGATGCACTGAAATCTCTCATTGGAACTGGAATTGTATTCACGATGAAGTCATTTACAGCATCGATATTGTATTTCAATTGGGCAGAGATTGGAACAATAGGAGCACCATCTGCAATGGTACCTCTGATAAATTTCAAGATAGACTGTTCATGTTCCAAAGCACTCTCTTCTCTCATCAAATCAACCTTGTTTTGCAAAATAATGACATGTTTCAATTTCATAATTTCAATAGCAGCCAAATGTTCCGATGTCTGTGGTTGTGGACAAACTTCATTTCCTGCAATCAACAATAAAGCGGCATCCATCACAGCGGCACCTGACAACATAGTACTCATCAAGATATCATGCCCTGGACAATCAACAAAAGATACATGACGTACTAACTTATACCTGCTTCCACATTCACACTTTGGATGAATCTCCTTATCACTCTTGAAAGATTTGTAACAGCCTGGTTCTTCGTGATCTTCATTTTCACATCTATAAATCTTGGCGTTAGCATACCCTAACTTAATTGTAATGTTTCTCTCCAACTCATCTTTAAATCTAACCGTTTGGACACCTGATATAGCCTTTACCACCGTTGATTTACCATGGGCAACATGTCCAATCGTACCTATATTTATTGTTGCTTGTCTATTGATGATTTCTGGTGATAATGGGGTCAACGTTGAAAAGTCGATATCATCTGGTTGTTCTGGTAACCCGCCACCTTCTTCAAACTCTCTTTTTCTTGTCTCTTCCTCGTCCTCAAAGTCGTCCAATCCAGCAAATGTGACTTGTTTCTTGACGCCTGTAGTTGGAGCCGTTGTAGTTGATTCAACTACTGCTTCTTCTTCGTTCTCTTCATCTGACTCATAGTTGTAAGATGGAGGAGCGTTGGCTTCCAATGATCCTCCTATGACAATGTCTGGAGTTTGGTCTTCTAAGTCAGACATGTTGTTGATCTATGTTAGTGATTGACTTTTAATCTCTTCAATCTCTTAAGCACTTTAAATCAGTTCGTCTTTCGATATTTCACAGGTGCTCGAAAAAATTTTTAAGTCGTGTATTTCACTTTTGTTTTCTTACAAAATGACCAATTTGATTTTTTGACACGTCCTTTCTTTTAATTATTCACAAAAAGCAGTTTTGGTCTTCAAGTTTATCTTTTGGGCTTGAAGAATGAAACTTAAGCAGATGGTGGTATCAGTACCTGAACATGTCTGAGTATTTTAGGAACTTGAACAAGTTCATGCCAGCATACTTTGAGTTCTCGCTGCCGTTCCCAGTTTGTTTTTAATGGGTGAACTCAGCAGGATGGCGAAGATCAAAGATCCGGTAATTATTACTTGAGCTTCATCAAGGTATCTGCAGAATCGTTTGGATTTTTTAGCAGTAAACAGCAAAGGTCCATTTTTATGTTTTGTTTATTTTTGCAAGGAGATGTATATATTTAGTAGAACGTCAACTCTCGATTGGTCGCAGCATTTGACTAGCTGAAAAGTTTAAATCTAGAGTCATCTATCGACACTCGCTTACTGCATAATCAATATAGCAGAATCACAGAACTTGATCTTATGTATGTTATAAAGTTGTCAGAAATTCAGTGTTCACATAATGTCTAAAAGTAAAAGCGGTATTCTTTGACGAACTTCCTTCGTGGAGGCTACTGTGAATATTTCCAAAAATTGGGAACTGTCTGTGTCCCAACAGTTTAGATAAAAGCTGTTCTGTTCATATGAAATGAGGGGTGGAATGGTTGAATCAAAATTTCTTCTTCACTGATGTGGTGAGAAAATTCGAACCAACTCGCCTGGTTTATATAAAACTGTGGTCAAAATGTTTCTGGTTTCCCAATACGAGTAACTTGTCTGATTATGTTAAAACTGGGGCAGTTGCTTCAGATAAAGTTTACAGGCAATTTTTGGTATTTATGTGCGTTATTATTGGTCTTCATTTCAAGTCGCGAAGAAAAGACTATTCAATAGCTTCTACTTGAACAATTTTCACATAACCACTTTGAAATTACCTTTTCATAAAAACATTTTGACCCGGGATCCAGTGCTAGCAGTTACAACGTAGAATCTTTTCCCTTGTGTTACACTTTCATGATTCGAGGAGATTGCATAGTGTCAGTTAAACGAATTGACATTTTTTGACCGAGAGTAAAATTCCGATACAGAAAGAACCAGATTTTAAGTAAGCGATACTTTTATACTCGATTAACAGTTTGATTATACAAAAGTTAAAGAAACATGTTTTTTACCGCATCCTCATGAACAGTCTATTGAGAAGAAGCAGCATTACTAATAAACCTCGGTTAGCACAACTCTATACAAAGGCATCCCAAAATTTGATCTCCAACTTCACAGTATTGCTGAATATTTCTACGAGACTTGATAGTTGAGCTGACTCCAACGTACAGTTTTGGATAACTTGCTCTCCATCGATACACAGCTGGTTATACCAGTCTGAGCAATAATCATCAAGCCATTCCTTGTACAAAGTATCTTTCAAACTGGATTCCTTTTTCTCGTACAAGCTTATCCCATAGTGTCCTGCCTCTCTATATCCAAACAAACAAGCAGCCATAGCTACGTTGATCTCTAACCATGTTCCATTCCTTGCAACTTTCAAGAGATAATTGCTATATGCATGACACAGCTCGTTTAATTGCTCCTTATCAAGATCAGCTTCTGGAATGCCAAGTTTCAATAACTTGTTTTTGTGTTTGTCCATTTCAGATACTATGTTATTCAAAATTTCAACTTCTTTGACAAATTCCGGAGTGTTTGGAGCAATGGCGGCGGCAAGACAGTGAGTCTTTGCATAATTCAATAAGTATGCATGATCCTGTTTCAAATACCCAAGGAAGTTCTCGATTGGAAGTTCTAATTTTGCAAGCTTTTCAACAAATGGGTGATGAGTGTAGCGCTCCCAGTCCGGTTTGATAAAAGGATGTTCAATGAAATATTGCATCAAGTCTTGACCATCATAATCAACTTTTTTGAAGCTAACATGTTCTTGAACTTGAAAATGATTCAAAGGTCCATGTCCTTTACCAATGGTAGTATCTGCTGTAGCTATGCCATTCTGAACATACATGATGGCATTTCCAACAGCATCAATCAATGACATCTGCTTACCAAGATTACAGGCAATTGCAGATGCCAATGTGCAACCTGTACCATGTGTGTTTTTTGACTCTATAAAATTTGATTTGAAGATGGTAGCAGTATCAGTCTCTGATTGATATAATACGTCAAATAAGTCTGAACCATAATATCTGATGTGACCGCCCTTTAACAATACATTCTTGACTGGTGACTTCAGAACTATGGTCTTACAAAGATCCACAACTTTTTCGTTACTTTCAATTTTTAATCCATTATAGTGCTTAAACAGCGCTTCCTCATTTGGAAATGAATCATCAATTAAAGCAAGGATTTTTACCGCCTCGTGATAGTTGGGAGTAATCAATGAAGCACTCACAAATAGTTGCTCAATAATTAGCTTCAAATTACTCTGTTTTGATAGTTCAAAGCCCGATGTGCTGACCAAAACTGGGTCAACAACGAGAGCACCTTTGTAGTTGAAAGTCTTAATGACGTTGGCCAAGGCCTTGATTCCATTTTCGCTTAACATTCCTGTTTTGACAACATCGATGCTAATATCCTCAAAGTTTGCATTTAACATCTTTTCTAAAAATTCATAAGGAAGTTCAAATGCATCAGTAACACCTGTGGTATTTTGAGCAGTCAAGGAATTGATACACGTAAGTCCATAACATTGATGTGCTGTAATAGTTTTTAAATCTGCCTCAATTCCTGCACCACCTGAGGAATCAGAGCCTGCAACCGTCAAAACACGAGGAAGTGTGGGATTTCTCAAGCCCTTCAAAGCATTTGTCTCGTAACTTGCGAGGTCAATTGTTCGCAATGGCATTGTGGGTTGCTATATATTTGTATGTTGATGACTTCAAAATTGATGGCTGAGAAAAAGCTCAGGAAAAATCTCAAATCAATCAGCTGATATGCTCTGAAAAAACCTGTCAAATCTCAACTGAAAGAAAGGCTAAGTTCGCAGATAGGAACAAATGGGATGACTCACTTGTGGTAATCCCTTGTTTCGAATAAATCTTGGAAGTTGAAAATAGCAATGGATTTGAATTTTGATCCGGAAAATACGAGAGAGATTCATGTGTAACGGCGAATCGAATATCCAGATAAATCTCTCATCGGACAATAGCCAGGACGGAGTCAGTATTTTTTCATGCCAAAAAAAAAAAAAAAATATAATAGAAATATGTCAACATTTTATCGGACTTGTAATCTTTTCCCAGTTTCAACAGACACAATCAATACTTCAAAAAAATGCAGGTGGATAAGTCTATCATTGATTATTCACTCTATTTGGTCACCAACAATGAGATGATTCCTGAGGGACTAACAATCTATGACCAGATTGAGAAAGCCCTTAAGAACGGTGCGACGATTGTTCAGTTGAGGGAAAAAAAGTTGGAGACCAAAGAGTTTACTGAGAGAGGACGTAAAATTCATGAATTGACTATGAAATACAACGTGCCATTGATCATAAATGACAGAGTTGATGTGGCTTTAGCAATTGATGCGGAGGGAGTTCATGTAGGGCAGGACGACATGGATTTCAATCAAGTGCGCAGGTTAATTGGAGAAAACAAAATTCTCGGGGTCAGTTGTAGTAATGATAAGGAAGTATTGGAAGTGATCAAAAGTTCAGCAAAAGTTGACTATATCGGAATCGGTGCGGTATATGAAACAAATACCAAGAAATTACAAAAGACACCTTTCGGTACCAGCGGTATAAGAAGTCTGTTAAGGGTGCTCAGAGATAACAACGATGGAGCCCATGATATTAAATCTGTGATTATTGGCGGGTTGAATAAATCGAACATTCAAAGAGTGTTGTATACTTCTTCTATACCTGGTAAAGCTACTGATGGTGTCGCTGTGGTTTCTTGTATCATGGCTGAAAGGGATGCTGCCTTGGCCACTGCAGAAACTTTAGAAGCTGTCAAGAAGGTTGGTCCATGGGTAGCAACCGCCGAACTTAATCAACAAAAAAAAACGAGTCCAACTGATTATATTAAAAAAGTTCAAAAAAGAAAACCCTTAGTTCATCATATCACTAATGATGTTGTTAAAAATTTTTCTGCAAATGTCACAATTGCAATTGGTGGATCACCGATTATGAGTGAATTGAGTGAAGAATTTGAAGATCTTGCACAATTCACTAGCAGTGGTTTACTTTTGAATACTGGTACTCCTACTGAAGAGCAAATTCAAATGTATATACATGCAATCGATCTGTATAACAAATATGGATCACCCATAGTTTATGATCCTGTTGGTTGCGGTGCATCCCCGGCAAGAAGACGTTGTGTGAAAAGGTTACTCAATCAAGCTTATTTTTCTGTTATCAAGGGTAACGCAGGCGAGATTCTTACTGCAGCTGGTTATGACGTTCGTATGAAAGGTGTTGACAATGGTGATGATGATGGTGATGAACGAGGTTTTGAATTTTTGTTAAACGCCGCCAAGAAGTTGGCACTTGAGCAAAGATGTGTTGTTGTTGTTACAGGAGAACAAGACATTGTAGTCGATGGTGCCTTATCTCCAAATCAAGTTTCTATTTCCTCAGAGAATGACATTGTCAGGTATTTCATTATCAAGGGAGGCCACCAACTAATGGGTAAGATTACAGGGTCTGGTTGCTCTTTGGGAAGTGTGATTGCAACATTTGTCGCCAGTGAAAGAAAGAACGTGTTTAATCTGACTGTGGCAGCAATTGTCACGTATAAGCAAGCTGGATACAACGCTGCCCAGATTTCTGATGGACCAGGGACGTTCATGGTCAATTTCATAGATCAGTTGTACCTGTTGCAAAGGGCTGATAATGAGAACTGTTTTGCGAATACAGAATTTTTTATACAATACACCCACTGATGACATCTAATAATACTATCTACTTTGTGTCACAATTCACCCACTGATGACATTTAATAATATTATCTACGTTGTGTCGAATTGCTGTTTCAAGTTTGAATTCTTCTTCTTTTTTGTAAATGTTTATTGAATGATTATAAAAAAAAAAAAATGCAAATTGATACACCACTTCAATCTATCATGTTTATTGATTGATTCAAAAATAAACGCAAATTGTTACACCGCTTCAATCTATTAATTTGACTGTGATTTTTCCTCTAATAGTCTATTGATTTCCATGTTGGTTAAGTGGTCATTTGGGGATGGTGCAAAGTCTTGTTGGGAACGACCCGCGATGGTAATATCTCTGTCCTGTAGAATCAATGGTCTGATACACAACCATCCAGATTCTGTTCGAAAATGTCTTCCCAATGCGTCAGCTCTAGCAAAACTTCTATTGCAACCCCAATGGGTGATACCATCTTTTAATACCCCACTACATTTAAATTTTTTCTCACCTTGATGCAATTTCTCATGTCTCTTTCTATCATGAGATCGGGCAAATGATTTGGTACAAAATTTGCACAGAAACGGTTTAGCCGATGAATGTGTCTTTTGATGCGATTTCAAATTGTATGGACGGTTAAAAGTTTTACCACAACTTTGACAAATGTATATAGCGCCCGTTTTGGAATTCGTAATACCGGTAGTCTTGCCTTTGCGCCTCCGTGGAACATGACCTACTTGGGTTGCGACAGAATCTTCTGCCGCTTCTATGGCTTTTGTGACAGCATATAGTGGTAATTCAGTCTTGGGAGTTTCAGCGGTCATAGCAGTAATAGACTGGGATTTAAGTTGAAATATTGGGTTTCCAGGTTGTAACTGCACGCTAAATGGTCTCAATGTTGGAGATAGTGAAGATGACGGTGTTGTTGTCGTTGTTGTTGTTGTTGTCGTCACGGAGGACACATTTCCCCAATGGGCCAGCTGCTGCTGCTGTTGTTGTTGTTGTTGTTGTTGTTGGTCAAAGGTAAAAGAGTCGGTTGTGCTGTTTCTTGTGAAGTACGGAAGCTGGGGTGTCGAATTGGGTGATGTGTAGCCGGAGTAGTTGTATGCTAATGTATTCGGATAAGTAATATGTGGAGGAAGGAGGGGATAGTGATGTTCAATTGGTATTATTGTCTCTGATATCATGGGCCGTTGCTGTATAGAAGGTAATTGTTGATACAGTGGTATGGGTAAGTGCAATTGATTATGTAGTCGTGGGAAAGTATTTTGAAACTGTTGCCTATTCCGCTCCTGGGAGTTCGACATTATTATTCTTTGTTGAAGTCTTTGAACTTTGGTTGAAGTCAATCCTTTGAATACACTGGAGCACCACTTAATTGAGATGACCAAATTGAAGAAGGGGAACTCTAAATTGAAGGGAAAAAAATGTTTAAAAAAAATTTGGGGTATATAAAAACAGATTTGGCAAGTAAACTCTTCAAAAAACGGTAGACAATAGTTGTTGAGAATTCAATGATTTTAATAATTTCACTTTTAGTCGTTCGATTGAGAAGAGATCAAAAGGGAAGATTACCGGGAATCAAACTTCTCTTATAGACTGGAAACAGTCCTCTTCTGCCTTGCACCAGTAAAGAAAGGAAAAAAATCATTTTTTTTGTTTGCGTTTGAGCCCACCGGAAATGGACATATCTACTACATTAGGCTACATGAATTACTAAGATTTCAAAATATATATAATGCTCACACGCGGTTAATCATTTTTTGAAAGCTGATGCAAAAAATTGACCCTTTTTTAATTTTCATGTATTTATTTATTTAAAGATTATAATTATGGCTGAGATCCTTCTGGATATATATGCTAGGTTCCAGATTGAGCTCATAAATAGTACTGTATCTTTGTCCTTGATCCAAGATCATAATCAAGAGAAACTCGAATAGCACAATACTCGGTTTGTTGTTTGGCAATGAAGCTACTGCTAAGCCAGCTTCATATGAGCAGAGCAAAGCTGAGCAGAGCAAAGCTGAGCAGAGCTGAGATAGAGATAGAGATAGAGATAGAGATAGAGAGAGAGAGAGAGAGAGAGAGAGAGAGATAGTGGAGGCGCAATCCTCCATCTTTTAGAAA
Organism: Nakazawaea populi; assembly: GCA_030557235.1. Taxonomy (NCBI): domain Eukaryota; kingdom Fungi; phylum Ascomycota; class Pichiomycetes; order Alaninales; family Pachysolenaceae; genus Nakazawaea; species Nakazawaea populi. The sequence continues at coordinate 43,836 of JAKTVN010000008.1, read as the reverse complement.
GCCGAACAAAAGCGGGCACCTAGAATGGGCAAAAAGAGAGAGAGAGAAAGACGTTTTTTCTTTATTCATGCCCGCCAAGCCTTTATTCTTATATTTTGGTTTTAGATGCCGGAAGCTTCTTGAAATCCCGAGACGTTGCGTTATAAAAATATGACATATTTACGGCCGAGAGTGGTAAATTTTCACTATTGTGATTGTATGTTACTCTTAATAGGTTGCTATTGTTGTTGTCGTTTTACACTATTTACATCTTGGTCCTTCATTTGAACAGATCAGACTGCCAATAGTGCTTATATTTAGTGTTCTTCAATCAAACGCATATGACATTCAACAAAAAAAAAACACACACAATTGGGCGGGCAAATTAAGAACCGGGGCCCCATAAGTTTTTACTAAGCTTTTATTCAATCACTCAGCCACCTAGAATATATAAATATGTATGTATATTTTGACACCTACTTCGGGAGTCACCATGCTCGGATCATTCTCAAGGCCCAACAATCAATGCAGCCACTGAATGGCCTATCCAAATAATAGAACCTCCTTCTCGGCTTTAATGGAACAGCTGTAATATAAGTGTGCTATTTGAAAACATCATCTCATCATCAGGTTAGACGATACATATGAGGTTTGACCCACTTAAAATTGTTATATCAAAGAGTCAACCCGTTTCATAGGAATCGATCAACTAAGTTATATTGATTATTGATAGTTGTTGCTGATGCTCTACTCCATCTTTGATTCTTAACTCTCTTTATTTTCAAATTTGACAAAACGATTTATGTTACAACGATTTCTATCTAATATACAAAGTTCCCTAATGCACGACGTTATAACCCAACACTATCAATAAAGCGTTGAGCCATAAACATCTTTTCCCCAGTCATCTTGTCCTCCGTTACAAAACCGCCCATAGCCTCATCAATTTGTTTCTTGTCCATAGGACCCAGCAATCCGAGCAACTCATTGCTCAATTCTTTGGTGCTCACTTGTAATTCTCTGGCTAATTCAGGGTGCATATTGAACATCTCAAACGCCCTTTTCATACTCTCTGTTGATGAGATCAATGTGTTTTTGTTCACCATCAAATTGATAAAATTCGCAAAATTCAAATCAGTCTCTGATTCCTTCAACATTGATTTCTGAAGTTTTTCATCTTTGCTCTTGTCGATTTCTCCCACACTTTTGAAAGTGGAAGCCAAATCATTGTGCGAGATTATTCCATCACTGTCCTGATCTATGAGATCGAATATTGATCTTAATGTAGCGATTTGGGATTGTGATAATGACTGAGCAATACTCTTGTTAACGACATAAATGCTGTCAGCTCCGGACTTATGAGAAGAACTACCCATGGTTAATATTACAGTTATATCAGTGTATCGGTTGGAGTGCGATTTCACTCACCATCATATAGGGTTGATGATTTGAAGAAATCGATTTGCAACTTTTTGGCAAAAAAAATAACTTCAGATCCACAAAGAGCAAAAAGTAAACAAATTTCCCTTTACAGCATATTTTATCAATGATAAACTAACCCTAAAAACCATTTGGCGTGCAATGATATACCAAAACATCTCGAAAGAGAGAGAAATAAATGAAAAAATATATTAAATGAGATGGCAGGCATAAATAGCTTAGTCAAACAACATTAATACAAAGTAATAGTCACAAGTTTCAACAATGTCATTCCAGCCGTTGAATCCTAAACCCTTTCTCTCATCATTGGTGAATCAAAATGTGGTGGTCAAATTGAAATTCAACAACATAGAATACCACGGTAAATTACTTAGCTATGATAACTACATGAATTTATTATTGGATTACAATACCATCGAATATGATGTTGGCAAATCAACTACAGAGGGTACTCCGATAGATAATGAGATATTCATAAGATGTAACAACGTGTTGTGGATAGGTGAAGATTTGGAAAGAGAAGATTCAGAGAGTATCAAAGTTGAAGAAAAAAAGGATATCAAAATGGAGAGTTGATCGCATTCAACGTCTGATCAAAATGGGAAAACACGAAGCTGCTACCTGTTACATTACAAGCTGATTTTTTTTGAGGTTTCTGGAGTTTATGAAATAATAATAGGGAAATCATACTAGTTTATTCTATGTTATATAAAAAAATGGAAAAATAAGTAAGATTGATTGCACACTTGTCTTGAGCTGAAGATTTTAGATGAAGATAATCAAATTTGCTTTGTTGAGCAGTTACTGCGTCAAGCTCTTGATTTTCTCTGTCAACTTTAAATCCAAGTTAGTGTGCCACGCCAAATGTCTCTTCAAGTCATAGTTTCTCTTGAATAACCTACCGCAATTGGTATATTTGCAGGGAATTGTTCGTTGTGCAACATTTTCAGAAATCATTGCAGTCATCTTTTCAAGTGAAACTGACGCAGGTAAGGCAATATACCCTTTCTTACCATTGATCATTGCCGTTGCCTCTCTGATATCAGCGATAACTGGCGAAGAAGGTGATCTCACAGTGGAATCTACATCCACCTTCTGCACCTCATGCGGGTCACAAACTTCGTCATGTGAATCTTTGCAATGTTTCAGCAAGTCCTCCTTTTTCATAAATGCATCAGAACACATATCACATTTCCACAACTTGACAGCTTTATCATCGTCATGAACTTTCAAATGCATCTCCAAACCAGAAGTTCCAATACAACCTTTCCCACATATCTTGCAAACCAATTTGGGATGATCTGTTTTAGTATGTAGTGATAAGACGCTCCATGTCTTGAAATTTTTAAAGCAGCCAGGGAATGTACACTGGTAACCTGGACTTTCATTATGCAGTTTCAACTTGTGGTTCTCCAACCTATATGGTCTCAAAAATTCCTTGTTACAATAGGAACAAGTAAGCCTGTTTTTGAGATGAATTGTATTCTTATGATGTTTCAAAGTCTGATGTTTGAAAAATGTTTCATCACATTGATCACATTTAAAAGACTTCTCATGCACCTTTTCATGTCGTCTCAAATGCTGCACGGTGTTACAACCTTTTCTACAGATAGCACAATGATATGGCTTATCTTCACCAACGACGTGTTTCAATTGATGTCTGGCAAGATGATCCTTCCTTACAAATGCCTCATCACATTCATCACATTTGAAAGGTTTATCCCCAGTATGAGACATGAGATGTTGTTGCAATATCGATGGTCGAGAGTATGCCTTGTTGCACTCAGCGCATATATATCTTTTCATCCTTGTTGATGAGGTTGATCTTGTCGAGGTTGCGGATGATGTAGATGAGTCTCGTGTGACAGAAGTAGCCGAATCGGTGTATATCGTTCTACCTCTTTTGCAATCTGAACCTTCAGTGATCACTGAATCATCAGAATTTTGACGTTTTAGCAACGACAAGCCATTTGCTGTATCATGCCGTACTTCCGACATCTTCTTTTGGTGCTCAATATATCGCTTTGGAATTTGTGTCGTACAGTAGGAATTTACTGAGATAAGTTATTTTCAGAAGAAGTGATAAAAAAAATAGAGAAACAAAAAGAAAAAAAAAAAATAAAAAAAACAATCGTTAAAAAATTTTCAACAAAAGCCCTTTCAGGAATCAAAAGCATTGATCATTTAAAGATGTCTGATAACGAGAACGAAGAAGCCTTCAACGATAGAGAGGAATTCGCTGCCGACTTTGAGAACGAGGCTTTTAGTGAAAATGATTTCGATGATGAGGAAGCAGAAACTCAATTTCAAGATGAAGAGATGACAAAAGATGGCAAAACCATAATAGCAGGTGGCCTTGGGCCCGATGATGCTCCAGCACAAAGAAAAACACTGAGACAACTCGCGATCTCTAGAGAGGAAAGAACTACGACACCATATATGACCAAGTATGAAAGAGCGAGAATTTTGGGTACAAGGGCTTTACAAATTTCAATGAATGCGCCAGTGTTAGTTGACATTGAAGGTGAGACTGATCCATTACAAATAGCCATGAAGGAGTTGGCTCAAAAGAAAATCCCATTAGTCATAAGAAGGTTCTTACCAGATGGGAGTTACGAAGATTGGGGTTGCGATGAATTAATCGTTGACTGAAACTTCCAAATTTCACCAGAATTGTGGTTGATAGAAGGTAGGTTCATTCAACGGAGATAGATTAAAAAATGAGAGCACGAACCTATTTAACCTTATTGTATATTACTTCTATTGTTTGATTTGCAATGAATGAAAGAAAATCAGAGAAAAAATTGATCCAAGATGGTAATTAAAAAAATGCTATCGTTTATTCAGCTCTTTGCCGTAGCCGTTTGCAAACAAATTGTTAACGCTTTGTAACCGTTCAAGTTATTCGGATTCAAAAATAAACCTCTTTGTACTTGTCTCGCTTTTCCACATGTCACCAAACTATCACTCAAGCTCTCACTAGTAACCTGCCCTGATACATTGCCAATGGCTAAAGCAATACCGTTATTCAATTTTGTCCATACGCTCATTTCGTTTGGGAACATAAATGCAGTCCTTTGATCGTAGGTAATTTCACTAATTTCAAGTCTCTCATTGATTCGGCGGATGAACATCGGAATTTGTCTGAATCTGTCGTTTAGGAGGTCAGGCAAATCTAAGTTCAATAGATCACTGCGGACAGCCGGCAAGATATCTTCGATGTTCTTTACCAACGCAATTGATCCTAATGTCAATGCAACCAACAATGAGCTACCATTGCCTTCGATATAAGTGAAAAGCTCATCAACTGAAGCCTGAACAGACTCTTCAGAACCCTTTGCGTACAATATTTGCGACACCAACAAAAACAAATTTTCCTTTGTCCGTTTAGAACCTTCATTTGCCTCTTGATGTGCTAAAATTATTTTCATTTGCTCCAAAGCACCGTCAAAATCATTTGAGAAAAATAGAGCTAAACCAATGACAACTCGGGAACTCAAGACGACCTTCATCAGCTCCTCATCACTCTCATCTATATCTTCATCGGTGACATCAAGAGAGAATTGCGCATTTTCCAAAGCCAGACTATAGTTACCATTACCCAAGTGGAGTCTTCCTAATGTTGATTTGACTCTTGCGAAACCCATCAAAATTCTGTTGTCTTCAGATTTTTCAAACAGGGTCTCCAAAGTATTGGATAAGTTTTCTGCAAGAAGAATTGCCTTCTCATAATCTCCAAGTTTCTCCACGATTGATAAAGCCAATTGGATTGCAAATGTTTCATTTGGAAATTTTTTCAAATAGTCAGTGATTGCAAAGTTGGCAACGGTCAACTCCTGAATCGCATCTAAATCTCTTTGATCAACGGCTGATCCAACAGTCTTTTGCACAATACTATTTGAATATAACAATTGGGCACTCGATGATCTACCATTAGAGAGAACAAAACCATGGGTAAAGTATTTCCATGCCTGCTCCTTGTTCCCGGATGCTTCTTCAATCATGGCGGTACCTAGCCATCCTACATTGGATTCTGGGGCAAGAGCTTGCACCTTGGTAAAAGTTTCTTTCGAAAGAGTAAGGTCGTTATACTTCATGTACAACAAAGCCAAGTTGCACCAGATCATTGGGTCCCTTGGAGCCATAGCCAAAGCCTTGATCAAACAATGCTGAGCCATTGACGAGTCAGAACTCAAAAAGGAGGCAAGGCCTAATCCAACCCAATATGAAGCTTCCCTATCATGAAGTTGAAGTGCTTTTTGAAACACCAGAATGGAATCCTTCAACACTAAATCACCTTCAGTTCTATGAGGTGATAGTATATAAGCATGGAGATAACTTGTTCCCAAATTGTAGAACAATGATGCTCTCAATTCCCTTGGAGATCTTGAAGAGGCTACTTCAATTGCGTTTTTAAAACTGTGAATCAAAAGGGATATTGATTTTTGAAGCAAATCATCTTCCACCACCAAATCATTCGAACTTAGTGTGGTGAAAAAGTCATTTGACAACAATATTTGACTCAAGACTTGCTCAGCTTCATCAACATTTAGCTTGTCCAAACTGTCTTGAGAATACAAAAAGACAATAAGAGAATCTGAAAAATGCTTCCAAACCATCTGAGAGTGTATAAGCTTTTCATTATCCCTATTCTCGTAAATGACGTGTATTAATTTAACACAACTAGCGATGCCTCTACCAGTGAACCCATTTTGAACGTAATATTGTGCTTGCAGTGACAAAATCTGACAATAAAGTTTGATAAAAGAAACTTCTTTTATTTCGAGTGACATCAAAACTTCTAAATGCTTGATAGCTTCAACAAAATTTCCAAGACTGGATTGTACCAATGAAAGCATATACAAGATATGACAACTTTCATTCGAAGTTGTATCTTGCATGTATGCCAAGTTCAGACAATGATCAAACACTTTTAATGCAGCCTCGAGCCTTCCACAGGCATAATATGCTTCTCCTAAACATGACCAACTAACGGTATCATGACTATTCAACCTGATGGCATTTTGAAAATATTCAACAGATTTGGCATCTTCTTGCAGTTCAAGGTGACAAATTCCTAAAATTCTATATGGCCAGCTATTATCTTCCACTTTTGATAATGTGAGAGTTCTTCTGGCATTCTCATTTGATATCAATCTTTCACATAATACTTGACACATTGGCCATTCTTGCAATTCGGCAAAATGAGTCACTAATTCCCTAGCAGCATTCAAGTCCGAGTTATCAAGCTCGAAAGATTTATAAAAACATTTGATTGCTTTGTTTTTATCATCATAGTAATCTTTATAAATTAATCCAAGAGAAGTGTATGATGGTGCATAAATCTTTGATTGTTTCAACGACAGGATGATATAGTCAAAGGCGGTCTTGACCAGTTTCTCTTTTTCTTCTGATGATTTTGCTTCCATTAGATAAGATTCTGCAAGTCTCCACATTATCATTGCTCTCTTTTTCATGCTATTCAGATCAGTAGCACCGGTATTCTGTTCAAGGACTCTTTCCAAAGATTGACGTCCCTCTGTAACTTCATTCGATTGTATTTGACACCAGGCTAATTCCATTTGAGCATCAACGTTTCGAGTGCTCTTTACAGCATCCCTCAACAACTCCTTTGCAGTTTCAATTTCTCCCTTCTCAATCAATATAAAACCTTTACCTATTTTCACCGTAACATCATCTGGATCTTCTTGTTCAACGCGATCATAGAGTTCTAAAGCTTTGCCAAAATTTTTTGGTGCTTCAAAGTAAGTGTAGATTGTGGCAAGTGACAATAGTAAAAATCTTTTATAAATGGGAAGTCTTATTGAGACAGATCGAGTTAGATTTGCCAATGATCTGACAGCAGATTTAGTTCGCTCAGAGGCCACCAAGTACTCTTTCATATGAATATAGTAACTTATGACGATCCTTGAACCAAACAAAGAATCGTTTGAATGCTCAGTTCCAGTGGTGAGCAATGTGATCACGTCATCCGATGAAATACTTGTTGACTTGTTGTTGTCTCCTCCATCCTCATCATCTTCGAGAACAATCAATTCATCATCGATGTTGTTGTTACCTTTGCTGCTGTTTAAAGGATTGACTTCCGTCTGAGTCAAAGTTTCATCACCAGATGAATTGATTGTATGTACCTGATTCTCCTTCATCTTGCGGTCAACCAACTTGGAGTCAAAGGGTGAAATCTCACTGTACAAATAACCTTGAATAATTTTCGCCAATCCCATGTCACTTTGAAAATTGCATATGTACCAACATAACTCATCTAGATTTAATTGTTCAAGAGAAGTCAAGTTGGAACAAACCAAATCGAAATATAAATACCAAGCATTCTGTGACGGATGCCTTATTGTTACCATTCCTTGTACTTCATCTATGAGCAAGGCCAAATTTTCAGCTTTCTCTTCTTCCGTTGGTAAGACTTTAATCAACTCATATTTGTACACGAGATTCAAATCTTCGTAATAATGTCTTTCGCTGTCATTGTGAGTGGTGTTGATCATCAACTTGTATAATTGTGGAATCTCCGAGGTGGAGTAAATCTTTAACCATGCAGCATTTAATTTGCCCTGTTGCAGAGGTGTTGGATTCAAGGGGAACATCTGTTTTATATCCTTTGCGATTTTTTGTTCATGTGCTCTTGTCAATTTAAGTAATTCTTCAATCGTTTTCTCATAAGGTTGGATCTGGAACCCAATTTCTCTTCCTAGTGGAGTGTCAGGCAATATAGCCCTCAAATAGATAGCATAGGAGTTTTGATCGACAAAATTCCTGTTAAATTTTTTGTTAAAAATATTGATCTCTTTAACGATCTCCCTCAACTGCTCTTGATCTCCATTCACCACTTCAATATACTCTTGTAAGAAATTGAAAAACCCAGCAAAGTCGTCAATATTCTTGTGCACTAGATATATACCTTTCCAGGCAAGAACGTCCGTACTATTGATCTCGATGGCTCTTCTATAAGCCTTGATGGCGTTAGTTGTGTCATTAAGGGAATGATATGCTTTACCTCTAAAAATATATGCCAAGTATGAATTGCTATCCAATCCAAGAATCTCTTTAGTCACATCTAAACAGTCTTCAAATTCCTGTTCTGTCAAATACTTTCTGGCTCTCTTCAAAAGTTTTTTGACCTCAGCATCGGACGTAGACATCGGTGTAAGAGTTTATGTATGAAGTCTAGTTCGATATCGCAATGCGATTCATTTTTGTGTGATATACAATTTTTTTTTCATTTTTGGTGTGTGAAATTTCCCAAAACGAAGAGAACCACCTGCCAAAATCACTAAACCCTTTTATAATAATAATCAAATGCATCCTTGTCCCTCCAGGTTCAATTCAAATCCCTCAAGAGAATATGTAATTTCAAAACTGACTTTCTGGATGAGATAATTTCGAAAAGTTTGTGAAAATGAGAAGTGTACTATTTGTTGAATTTTACCTCAACTTTATTTTCATTGTAGGAGGATGAAAGGGCTTTCGAACGGACATTATGAAAGCAGACGGATCTGCTCGACCTTTCTCGAAAAGATATATCTTACGAATGAGAAAGTAAAAGACCAAACAGATTTCTAAAGATCAAACTTATTCATGACATCATGGTATTATGTAATCAATTTGAAATCTCGAATGTACCTTCCATACATTTTCCAGCATCTTCATATCTCAAATCTTCTGTCTTAGAGAGTGAGTACCATAGAATTAAGGAGTAATTATCACTTGAACTTGTTCAAACTTAAAATAATGATTTTCACTCGGTTATTTGTGAACAAATGTTGGCTGACTTTCAAAAGAGACAATAAGTCGGTGATAATTAGTGAAGATGGGGGGTTGAAGTGATTGTGGGTTGTTGGATTTCTTATTGGCGCCTACCTACTCTAGAAGTGTCTTTAAGTTGTTTCTTCCAATTTTTGAGTTTTGTTATGCAGGTTCGACTTGCATTTGTGACAGAATCTTTTTCCGCTCGATTTGTTCAAATAAATCACAACACAACACGGTAGTAAAAGAATTCAAAATGTTGAGTTTTCCAATCAGCAAATTGTGCTCAATGAACAAAGTTTTATTTACTTCCGTAACCGATATGAAACTTCTCGCTTATAACATGGTAGCAAGAGAGGCTGGGCAAGAGAATTTTTTTAGTGAGGTGCAGAATGACAATCAGATCGTTCAAACAAGCGAGGTAGTGACGGATAATAAAATTGTTTTAGCGCTTTAGATTGAAGAAACAGTATTGATCAATATTCTAGATTTGTAAAGCGGTGTGTTATGACGAGAGCCAATTCAAGTTCAGAAGAAGCATTTTATGTTGATAATGTGAAAAATAAAATCAGCTAACTGCAAAATATTGAGACCGATAAGTAGTTATCTCAAGCCAATTATGGGGTGATATCGAACAAGTGTGATTTATGGGAAGTGGTGATATTTGGCCGCTGTCCAGTCAAAATCAAGCGATTCAATTGTATGCATGTAAGGTGTCATCAATAGCAAACAGACAGGCAATAAATTTAGTCTTCGAAGAAATTTCTTTCAATTGAAATGCCAGATGCTGTGAGTTAGGGTCATGCAGGAATTTGTAAATTTTTATTTGAATTTTCTCTAGTTTGGTGGAGGATCAAATCAATTACAAAAACGGTTGTTCTAGGACAACAATAACAACAACAGCAAGAAAAAAAAAGACACAAAAATTATTCACCGAACTTGTAAAAAAAAAAAAAAAAAAAAAGATCAATTTTTTTTTTCCGTCTTTTTAGTGACTTTTTTCAATAGGTTGAATAGTAACCTCCTCGATATGGGATGAATATCGTATATATCGTGGATCGCGATATCCACTATGGGATCTTCTTCCAATAAACTTCATTTCTCCGCAATTATTGTATCATCATCATCAGGGGCTCATTAGAAGTGAAACTTCAATTTGATTTATATGGTCATATCCTCACTCTCCCTCCTCATAAGTGTAATTTTTTTTCTGACCAAGGAGATTAGAAGGCCGTTAGCTTCAAGGGGTCAAATACTATATATATATATATATTCATATTTTTCAAATCAAGTTTTAAACACAACAACAGTAGTCCTCCCTCACTCCCCCTTCTTTTTCTTCTTCTTCTCCTGCATCAGTTGTTGTATTTTTTTTTTAATATTTTTTTTGTATCCCTGCCTCTCTCTGTCTGCATTGATTTTTTCATTTTAGTTTGGAGGCGAGCGAGAGTTGAGAGCAAGGGCGCGTACATGCACACGCTTAATTGATCAATCGTGCATTGAATATTGAAAAATAAAACAAAAAAACACTTTGAAAAATAGAGATAACAAACTATTTGGTCTCTCATACTTGTTAGTTCAACAAGTCCAAAAAAAGTAATACATTGAAGCACTTTTTTCATGCGTAGAAAGAGACACAAATGCACAATTAAGTTGTTTTTTTTGCATTTATGGGAGTTACATTACGTACTGCGAATTTACTCAATTCTAGTTAGTGCTCTTATTGCAGAAATTATTGGTTGACAATTTTAATTGGATATAAATATCACCACAATTCCCATCATCTCGTCATCGTCGTCATCAGTGATATCAACTCCCCTCTCCTCCCACCTTTTTGATAACCCCGTTAATGGTTCACGAAATGTCATTATTACAGACCTCACCATATACACCCAGTTCCAACACTCATCATTCAAGAGTGAAACTACCAGGTGTAGACTCAATTCTTCGACGAGAGCAGGTGTTGACCGGATCCATTTTGAATCATGTCAATCATCAACAGCAGCAGCAAATTATTCATCAAAATACACAACATCATCAACAACAACAACAACAACAACAACATTTAATAGCATCAAATCCAAATATACCTCAACAAGCACCCCCACCTCCTCCAATTGCTCAACATCCTCAATTGTTACAACAGCAGCAGCACTTCTATTCTCATCAGGTTCTGAATGCATCACTTAATCCAATTTTCAATCACAATAACAACCATCCTCAAAATCGTAACGGCATTTCACAAGTGCCCTACAATTATCATCTACAGGTTCCACCACATCAACAACAACAACAACAACAACATGCAATTCCACAGTTGGTGTATCACATCCAGCAACAACAGCAAACAGTACCTCCTACAATTGGGTACATACAGGGGCCTACTATCACTGAAGCCATAGAATCTCTTCCAAAGATTTCGACTGCATGGTCAGTACGAGATGATCAATTACTACGCTACTTAAAGGAAAAGAAAAATCTTGGCTGGAGAGAGATTGCTACTCATTTTCCAAGACGTACACCTAACGCTTGTCAATTTCGTTGGAGAAGACTAGTTGCTGGAATTGTTAGTCCCAGAGCGGATTTAGGTCTCGCCAACAATAATAATATCATGAAAAATATTAGGAACATTAAGGGAAAAAAAGACCCCAGCTAATGGGGAGAAAACAAAACAAAACAAAACAAAAGAATTTTACAGATTGTATATATATGAAATTATAAGTAGTAATTAAGTTGCTGCTGAATTTGTTTTTTGCATCATAGAGTCATTATGTCTTTTCCTTTATGATACTCAAGTTCTTGAAAGTAGTTTATCGTTTTGGGTCAGTGTGGCCTGGAAATAGGGAATTTTGAAAAAAAAATTCCATTTTTTTTTTTTTCCTTCTTTTGATCTCCTAATCCAAAAACAATCATCATGCAAACCTGATGCAGAAAACCGGTATAGGTGATTTGCTATGCGTCTATCGGACAACGCCAAATAAATAAAAGGACAACCAACTCTCATAAAAGGGCACAGTTGAAATTAAACGAAGACAAATTCCTGTGAATCATATGTAGTCTTGACCCGCGTAAGCAACTGCCCGGATCAATAATCGGTGTGACCGAGGCATGAAGAATAATCTTTTTAGTTTTCTATTACACAAAGAAAGCACACACACACACATTCTTCAAAACATATAGGAAAAGAAAAAAGGAAAGCCGTTTTCGATGCAAATACAATAGTGTAAGGTACCATCATCATCATTCCATCACCTACTCCATCATCTTCACAGCAAAGCTCACACCCTACATGAGCACATCAATATTACACCCAGGGTGCTCATATCCGTCACAAAATGAGGTATGTGTTCATGTGTACTATTTTCATCAATCTATAATTTTTGTAATACATTGCCGCAATTCGATTGATCAAAAAATGAAAGGCCGACTCATTTAGCTAGTCTCTATAATTCGAAGAAATTCATATTCCACAAAAGGCGGGGGGTAGTATGTCACTTAGTTGAAATTCAAGCTAGTTAACGTGTTTTTTGAAAATAATACTAATTGCTCAATTAACGCAGAGTCTTCCGGCTGCAAGCAGACCAACGATTTATTTTAAACCTCATTTCGACACCATAAAATTATGGAACTTGCATTTGAAATAGGTGTCAACGCAATGTTACCATTGCAACGAGATATCGCATCCAGTGTAAATATATATACATACTCACTCAGATGCACCTTTTATCTATCCAATCGCTCGCTCTCATCTTCGTTCCTAATTTTCTCTATTCGAATTATTACAAAAAAAAAGTATCACACACATTACCAGAGATGATTGATACCTATATTCAATCGCGGAAAAAAACCATTTGCCAAGTCATCAGATCATTCAGATCGAGCTTAACTATAGGATAAGCCACCATTTATCCTATTACCACTAATCATTCTCTTCATGAATAGATGTACGTAACTAGACAGGCAGACCTTGAGAGGTCGCAACACGGTGGTGAATAGCAAGTTTTTTTTTTTTAATCACCTCACTAACAATATAAATATAGAGAGGGGGAGGGGCGGAGATCTATATATTTTAGCGGTAGGGCAAGGAAAAAAACCCCCACCACCCAAAGACAGAAAAGCATCATCCGCTTGCTTTGCAGTAGATTGATTTTTTTAGTTTTGGCAAAATCACACGTCAGAAAAGTTAAAAGAAACAAATCGAGATGCTGATCGATTTGATATGTTTTAATACTCCCCCATCTTTTTGATATCAAAACACACTTGAACGGAAACGATTGTACAAAATATGCAACCAAGACCCCTTTGAGGACGACAGCCTTGCCTTGGAGTCATCTTCAATTGAGTTGGATACAACAATGAACCCAAATACCACCTCATTGGCAAAGATCTTTTCACAAGTTTTCATACAAATTTAACAAGTTTTTTTGGCACTGCATCTTTATTCAAAAATTTGGTTAAAATGGGGTAAATTTGGTAAAGAGATCTTTTAAGGGGTCAAACTCTGTTTTCCAGCAAAAAAAAAAGAATTCATACCTGAAAGATTGATTTTTCCACGGCGTTTATCGAGAGCAACCATAGCAAATCATGTTGACAGTAGCAATTGATGTCACTATTCACGATCCTTTTGAATAGAAGATGCTAAAGGGGGCCATCATGCATTTAACACTCTTTTACCAAATCCTCAAATAGTTTGTTGCCTATTGCTTGCTGAGAAACAATATTGATTTAGAGTCATCATGCGTTCCATACTCTTTGACCAAATCCTCAAATAGATTGCCGCTTATTGCTGGTTGAGAAACAGTATTAATTGGGTATCTATCCTCCACTATGCCAGAATGTGTTTCTCGTTAACAGTTGAATCAGGTAAATCTCACTGGATATCGATATTGAGGACAGTTAAAAAAGCATGAGGTTTGCTACTCAGGGAAAAGATGATTCGGTTGTTCTAATACACTTTGTCGAGTGAAAGCTGATCCACTTCTTAGCAATATTAACAGTTCCAGGTGACGACCCTCTGAAGGTTCGAGGCATTCTATTTTACTTATTACCCAATTCCAACAAATATATAATAGTCAGTGGTAGTAGTAATACGGTGTTTTTCGTATCACATTTGATTAACCCTTGCAATAACGACTTTGTGGTGTTTGGACTGAATGAATTCGAGTTAGCTGTGATATATATCGAGGACAAGTTTATCAAAATTTAAACAGTAATCCGCACACTGTAGAGCTAGCGACGTTTTTTTTCGGCTATTTAGCCCCTCTTATTGCACGAGTTGAATGAAACTTCGTTATAAGATATAAGTGCTCTTCTGAACTCGATTCAGCTTGGCCCCTATTCTCGGCAGACTATGCGCCATTATTCATGAACCAGCGCTCGTATGCAATTAAAGAGTATTGGAAAATACATCTTATAAGTTAAAAATCAAACTTGGTTTTTTGAATTTATATAAATTGGTTATATAAAAGTTAAACTAAGTCGACACGGAAATTTTAACATCACTTCAACCTTTGGTTACTCAATTACAACCATACAAAGATTACAATATAAAAATTTCACAAAACTTCTTTCTTGCAAAACGACAAGCGGGTAATATCATGGGGTAACATTGCATTCCCAACAAAGGCTTTTACTCAAAGGCTTTTAAAACGCTTTTCCAATTTATTCACGAAGGGAGGGGGAGCGCTAGGTTTCTGGTGCTAAACAGTGTTGATGAGCCAAAATTGTTTGACGAACAACCAAATAAAGGGAGGTAGGTAACTTCATCGATTATCGAGTCTTTGCAGCACAATAGATTTGCTGCAATTGACAATAACGAAATTTATTAACTCTGCTGACTTGTAGATTATCGCATATAAAATGTTTCGATTCTTTTGGGGTGATTAGCATCATATCAATTGGCGTGTTTGGATGAGTTAGTGTCGTGAGATTATCAAGTGCTTCTTGTTGTGCTTCAAATTCAAATAGTACGCTTCAGCAGAAACGACCTAGTTTCCTTTTTGGAACAATTCTCTGATTAGTTCCAAATAACTAAAGAACTGTAGCTCATTTTAAGTGACAATGACATAAATTGAAATTACTCATTATGAACTACAAGGCAGTGTTAAGAATTTTTTTTTTTATTTCATAATTCCTTTTATACATATATCAATTAGAAATAGAACATTTTTTTTTTCGAGTCTAATAAATAAACAACCACAATAAAGCAAAAAGACCTTAACGGTTAGACTTGGCAACACGTTCTAATTCATCCTTCTTCTTGATAGCGTAAGATGTTGATGAACCTTTAGCAGCGTTCATCAATTCTTCAGCCAAACATTCAGCAATGGTCTTGACATTTCTGAATGAAGCTTCTCTGGCACCAATGGTCAACAAGGAAACAGCTTGATTAACTCTTCTCAAAGGTGAGACATCAACGGCTTGTCTTCTAACGGTACCTGATGAACCAATTCTGGTAGAATCTTCTCTTGGACCGGTGTTGACGATGGCATCAACAACAACTTGCAATGGGTTGGTGTCGGCAACAATGTGAATGATTTCCAAAGCGTGCTTGACAATTCTGACAGCCTTTAATTTCTTACCGTTGTTTCTACCGTTCATCATCAATGAGTTGGTCAATCTTTCAATGATTGGACATTGGGATTTTCTAAATCTCTTTGAAGCGTATTTACCAGCAGTGTGGGAGACGAAAACTGGTTGTCTGATTTGGATGTAATCAGTCAATGAGATATCCTTTACACTGACATCTTGGAATGACCATTTGTTGAACAACTTGATCTCTTGAGCACCAGCTTGAATTTCAACTGGGATTGGAGTGGCCAACTCAACAAATTTAACTTCGACCGGTTCAGCAACAACAACTTCTTCTTCGAAGGTTTCCTCAACAACAGATTGGTTTTCAACGTCAGACATTTTGATTATATGTGAAGGGTGTTGGTATGGTTGGGTTGTTTAAAGATTGTAGAAAATTTCATTAATGATAAAAAAAAATGTTAATGAGAAAAAAGTTTTACAACTTTTTTGTTGTCTCGAAAAGACCAATTAGGAAACAAAGGTGACTTTTCAAATTACGTGAAATGATTGTCAATTTAACCAATTACGGAAAGAGAAAGAGAGTGCACTACAGCCAAAAAAAAAGTGGAGCACAAAGAAAGAAAAAAAGAAGTGACTGCTTATTTCCTAATTTGGAATATCTGATCCATAGTACACTCATGAGCTCTAGCCTCATGCCTCCCTGGTTGAGAATCTCACCAGTTTGTGAACTTAGCAGCAAGAAGTCAAAAATTGCTTCAGTCTACATAGCAGAGAAATTTTCCTGCAATGGTGCCTCGTATTATTAAACAGGCTGCATATCACTTAGTTTAATACTTATCTAGTGAGTACCAAATGAGTGATACTAGGATACACTTAATTCTTTAGCTTTTTGGGTCAAGTTTCTCAAGTGCAATGTAGCCTTTCGATAAATATCGTGGGCGTTTCTTCGGTAATTATCAAATAACTCTGCTCCCCCAGTAGCATGACAAATCATCACAAACCATTATCCAATATCGAAGATTTCGAGGAGATAATTGTTGAAGTGGTTGAAGAAAAACAAGTAGTGTAAAAAAGACACAGTGTGTATTTTTCAGTGTCATACATGACATGTCCGGCACAAGTACAATAACTCCACTCATGTATCAAAATAGTTGGTCTTGATGAGGTATCTAGAGATCCTCTGATAAAATTAAGTTTGTAACTGTGCGGTTTTTTAATCTTGATGTAGCATTCAGGCTCGGTTGGTCGCCGCTCATTAGCCCACAGAAAAGGGAAACAAATTAGTGTCAAATCGTTACAAATTAACTCTTATTCAATATGTCACTTCACTAGCTCATTTGAGGAAGTTCGCAATGATATGCCGTCGATTTTTTATTAAAACCTTGAGTGCTGGTATTATCGGATGCCGTTTACATATATCAAAACAATAAAAAAGAAATGCAAAATACCAATTAAGTTCTCATGCATAAGACAGCCTCACCCACTCAATGATCAAGATAGAGTTGCAACTTTACTATAACTGTACAATAAAAATGCCTAACTCGGAGACTTAGATCCCCATGTTCGTAAAGGGGATGAACCACATATATGATGAATTTTTCTTTCTATTGCTATCCCCGTTCACTTCGGCTTCGCTATCATTTAGAAGCAGTTCTCTATACAGAACACTGTCTCAAATATTTTATTGATAGCTTCGTCCTCGGGAACAGAAGAGTTAACTCGACATCATTTGGTTGCTGATGATTGGTTCTCGATAATTGTTCTTTCGAGGGAACATCTTCAAGAATAGTTTGATTTTAGACACTTTTCCAATGTAATTAGACTTGCAGTAAAGAA
Organism: Nakazawaea populi; assembly: GCA_030557235.1. NCBI lineage: Eukaryota > Fungi > Ascomycota > Pichiomycetes > Alaninales > Pachysolenaceae > Nakazawaea > Nakazawaea populi. The sequence continues at coordinate 26,268 of JAKTVN010000008.1, read as the reverse complement.
AGCTTATAATTCTGACCTCTAACGGTCTCTAAATCGATTGATTGAATTAATGTGGAGTAGATTTACATTTACCGAGTTTTTGGGTAACTATTACGCAAATTAAACGAAGTATTGTTGCTGTCAACATGGGGCTGATATTAGTCCACCAAAATTCACTTCATGCGAGACTGAAAAGTGTAGATGGTCCTTTCATGTAGCGTGCAGCTAAACACGATATAGCGATATGATGATACTGCTCAAAGCATCCAGGTGGATGCTTGTGTATCGATATGAGGTTTGACACACGACTTTCCGTTACTCCATAATAAAATAATAATAATGTGATTGATTCGGTTTAAAGTGCCCGCAGTTTGACACTTTTTTCTGGGGAGTCATTCATTAAAGAACGTATAAGTATTTGTGATGCCTACTGTTGAGATTTTTATTGTTATGACTTCTCCATTGATAATCAATATTATCAGATATGACAACTACTTCATCAACGTTTGCCAATGAGAGCCTTTTGTCCAAACTTCCCTTACCAACTTTGGAGTCCACTCTGGAGAACCTCTTGCATGCTGTCAAACCATTGATAACAAACAAGGAATACTCTGAATTGTTGGATCACTCCATAGATTTCATGAACAATTTCAACACCAAAGCTATTCAACTGCATTTGGCCAAGAGCTTTCAAACCAATGATTGCTACTTGGATGGTGAAGGTATTACTACAAATAGTCCCGGAATATATGGTGAATTGAGAGGTAGTACTTTACCACGAAACCCATTTTTTATCCTTGAGAACGATCCGTTGACTAAGTCTGCTCCGCCAACGCAGTCTTTCAGAGCTGCCGTATTGGTTACCTCAAGTTTGAGATTTATTTCGTCATTGAGAAGTGAAATAATAACCCCAGATTTCACACCGAATTCTTCAAAACCATTGACAATGAGTAATTACCGTCAGCTTTTTGGAACAACAAGAATACCGATCTATGGTAACAATGGAACAATTGGAATAGGTTCAAGAAAGAAACTTGACTCAAAGACCGTACTGATTCTTTCCAAAGGACAATTTTACTCGTTAGAAGTCTTAACAAAAGATGACGAGTTGTGGTTCACGAAACATGAGTTGTCAGACATCTTTGATGCAATCATCGAGGACTCTGCTGCACTCACGAGATATGAAATAAATAAAATTGCGGTGGGTGCGATAACAACAGAGAGTAAACAATCCTGGAAGACTTCCAGACTGAGACTTCTGGAGACAAATGCGGAGTACTTGCAAATGATTGATGATGCTTTGTTTATTATATGTCTTGACAGTACCTCACCTAAAACCGAAGACGAGAAAGTCGAGTGTATAAGCCATGGTACCAGTAAGTTGGATGAGAATAATTTTCAAGTTGGATCGTGTTTGAACAGATGGTACGACAAGCTTCAAATCGTTGTGACCAAAAATGCAGTAGCTGGTATCATTTGGGAGTCTACATCAACTGATGCCACTTCAGTGCTAAGGTTCTTCACTGACATCTACACCGACTCTGTACTTAGAGTTGCTCGAAAGATCAATGGGCTGAATTTCACGATGTTTCCATTTATTAAAACAGTTGATGTAGTCGGCGAACAGAAACCCAATTTTAAAAAATTGAACTTCGCATTACCAACTGATTTGAATATCGCCTTACATTTGGCCGAAACAAGACTCGCTGACTTAATTAGCCAGCATGAGTACTGTTCTATAAAAGTACCGAAATTCGGCAAAGACTTGATCACTGATAGGATGAAGCTCCCCTCAGATTCGCTTATTCAAATGGTGTTTCAGATCGCCCATTACGCATTATACGGTAAACTTTGCTCTTCGAACGAGCCAGTTTCAACAAGAAAATTCAAAAGCTCCAGAACCGAGTTGATAAACATTCAGTCTGATCTAGTTTTGAAGTGCTGTCAGTCATTCATCACATCAGCAACCTCTAAAGAGCGTTGGAGTCATTTGAGACAAGCCTGTTTGGAGCATTCTCAAAGAGTCCTTAGAGCTGGAAATGGGGAGGGCTTCGAAAGACATCTAAGTGCTTTAAGATCCGCGTATAACCAAAGAGATTTGCTCAATAACATCAGCCCAGAGTTGCCGAAGATTGAGGAGGACGAACCTCCTTTAATTTTCGATCCGCTTGTGGATCTTGTCTATAATAGCGAGATATTGGTAGCAAACTGTGGAAATCCAGCATTAAGTATGTTTGGGGTGACCCCTGCCGTCTCGTTTGGTTACGGAATAGGGTACATCATAAAGGCTAATTACCTCGAAATCGTTGTTTGTACTCAATGGAGACAAACGCAAAGGTTTTTGGACACGGTTCAGTCAGTGATAAATCAGATTAAAGTCTGTTGGAGAGATGAATCTCTCCCTTTTACACTGAGGGTATCTGGAAGTGGGCTTTCCAAAGGAACTGAAAGTGAGCAAGAGAGGTATATCGGCCTGGGTGGTAATCATCACATCATCCAGTCTTTACCTATGGAGCTCATAAAATCAAATAACTCTAGCGAGTATAATAATAATAGTAGGAGCAGCAACAACAATTATAGCAATAACTTGAGTGATTTGTTGAAAAGTAAGGAAAGAGATAAATCCAACATATTGGGAGGGTACGACTATTTTGACGTCGATACCTTGCTGCTTCGCTCGAATGAAGTTACCAGGCCAAATTCCAATGTCAATTCTGTCTTGAGTAGTAGGAATATAAGCTCAACAAACATCCGTGATTTGTTGCAACTTGAATCAGACTCGAGAATTAGTTCACCATTGAACCCGAAAGGTCAGAAACCCTCAGTTGGTAGGAAAATAGTATTGGCTGAAGACGATCTATAAGTGCCCTTTTATTTGTATATTTATTACTCTGCTATTTTATATATTCATTATTTATTCATTATTTATTATTGAAAGCATTATTTATTATTGAAAGGATCGTTGGATTGTCTGCTGTTGTAATACAACTTTATCAACACCTTTAAAGTTAAAAGCTAATATACCACCACTTACGAAAACGCTGCATCCACTTATTATGTAACAGAACCACAACAGGTCCATCTCAGCCAATCTACCGGTGAAGAGAGGTCCAATACACCTTGCCAGAGTCTTACCGATGTTAACTATGCCCAACACTTTGGTCAACTCATCGTGCCTAATCAAGGTGGTTAAAAGAATTTGTCTTGGAACAACATCCATAGCAGTTGTAACAGAGTTCAAGAGTAGTGCAAGTGAACTCAACCAGACATTGAACTTCAAAAGCGGCACTAATATGAAAAATAAGCCTGATGGTGTCTGAGTTAGTAATGTTGCCATTACTGGCCCAAATTTCTTAGCCAAATATGCAGATGGTATGGATGACATGGCATTGGATATGTTGGTGAAGAAAAATAAAGTACCTATTGTGGCAGCGGTCAAACCAAAAGTAATCTTGAAATAGTATACGACCCATGCACTTGTCATGAATCCGTATCCAAAGCTATCAATCATAAAAATCACAAGCAAGCGCGAGAGTATCGTGTGACTCTGGTTGGATAATCCAGACCACGACACTTGTTCTATATCGATGTTGTCCTCCAGTGAGAAGTCATAGCTGCTCAGAGCGTAGAGAACTGGCTCATCATCTGCACCTTGATGTGATGAGGAAAGCGGTGCTTCTTCGTCAGAGGGTTTCGATGTAACTTCGCATTTCTCTGTCAACAAGAACATCAAGATAAATTTCATTGCAGCAAGCATAGCATAGCAAGCGAATGCAAATCTGTAGCAACTCGTGATCTCCCAACTTTTAACTCTATTTAAATAATCAACCATGAAACCACAACCAATTGAACCGAGAGCAGATCCAAATGTACCCATCATACCATGCACGGCATAAACCTCTGCCCTATGATAAAGCGGAGTCATATGTGCAATTGATGCCTCTTCTACCGATTTGAATGGACCCGTTTCATCACCAGAAGGCGATATCACACCACAGATAGCGGCAATCAAGAGAACAACATAACTCGAATTGCTTGGCATGGCGAAGATGATACCACTCAGTACCATAAGCAGCGATCCAATGAGCATCACGTTTCGCCTTCCAATTTTGTCACTATACCATGTGAGCCAGTAAGACATGAACGTATCCCCTATCAATGTCAACGTCATAAAGAGCCCGATCATACTTTCAGAAATCTCCAAGGATTTGAGATACAACGTGAGCACTTGGTTAGTGAGCCCATAGGAGGCCATACGGATAAATATCGATCCCCATAGCAATCGTATATCCCAAGTTGCATGCTGTAAAGTCTCCTTCAAATGCATGTTGATTGATTACATTAGTTTACGTTGAGAACAAAGAATTTTTAATTTTATTTTTTTCGAGATAATGCATCTTACATTTTGATACAAATGAATAAAAGAAGGTAAACTTTTATATATGAACAACTGCTGTCAGTCTTTGTGAAACCCGAATTGGTTCATCACACTATCAATGTCTTTCCAAAGAAGGTCCGAGTCCCAGTTATCGATATCAAAGTCAAGGCCACTAGTTGGGGAGTTTTCATTATTGTGAATTTCAACCTCCACGTTCTCCTCTGGATCTACAAAGGACACGCTTGCTTGTGACACAGCGCTTCTCGAGGTTGATACTAAGTTTGATTTGTTAGCAGGAGTTAAGACGTTGCCATTGGACGCTTTCGTTTCAACTGTAGCTTTCTTGCATTGGGAATTAAATAGCGATGGTGTTTTTTGCAGTTTCTCCGCGACCAGTGGCGGTAGTTTCTCATTTGATGTTGTGGTCTCCTGTTGAAGGGGCGAACCTTTTGTGGCTATCATTTCTTGTTTTTTATCAATTGTATTTGGAGAGGAGGTGGCATTTGACAATGGCGACGCGCTTATGGCCGATAATTTTGGTGAACCCTGAGAAGAATTGGATCTTATACTTGAGACCGGATTGATAACCTTTTGTAAAAATGATGACGTGATATACTGACTGTCATCTCCTTGATCTCCGTTCTCCCTTGCCGATATGGGCAGAGGATCCAACGGAATTGTCCGGATGATCTTCCTCGCTGAGGACTCTGGGTCCAATGTGGATGACAAAGTTCTGGTTTTCTTGTGTCTTGAGTGAAACGAATGACGATGACCAGAACTACCAAATTTTGCATTCGCATCCACTTCATCGCGATTCCCAGAATTATCAGATTCGTCATCATTGTCCTCCTCGTCATCATCGTCATCATCGTCTTCTTCATCATCGTCATCAACATCTGCGTTCTCATTCCTAACATTTTCGGTGTCGCTATCATCCACACCTAATTTCGAAGCGTTCAATTGCTGCTGAGACTGCGATGGGGTCAATCTTATCATTCCGCATTCCTCTCTCAATACCCATAAGCAGTCAAAGAATATAGAAGCACACATTCGTGTTCTTATGGTGACACTGACACTACTAACGCTACCCTTTTCATTCAACATCTTGAAAAGAGACCACATGTTCCTCATTATTCCAGAAGATCTATAGGCCATATCGTGTTTCATAACTGAAGCCCTCATCGCAAGTTGAACAGCGGAAAGATACAATTCCTTTCCTGCACCGGTGTCTAGCACATCACTGTAAGGGGAATGAATCAATCTTGAAATAATACAAGCTGCTTGCCAGATAGTCAAGATGTAAACACCTGGGATATATCTGATAAATCTTTTATCTCTAATATTTGAAGATTGTGCATGTGCCACCAAAGCCAAAGCGGCATTGTAAACCCTGATGAAGCCTCTTCTCAACTCAAATGAGGCAACTTTGGAAGTGTCCAAGAAATGGTAGGTCAAAATGTGTAATCTTGTGGACAATAATGAGAATCTTCGCACATCGTCTAATGGCGCTGTTAAATCGGTGCTCAACCTGATTTCCAACTCATCCAATTGTTCAAGTAATACTTGTAACAAGGGCAATCTCTCAGTGGCGTCGACCAATCCTAAGGGGTCCATTGGGTTATTATTCAATGTTTTGGCAACTTGGTCTTCCAAATGTTGGATCTCCATCATCTGACACATTGCCACAGGGATGTTGATCTGGGAGCCAGGCCTACACGCAGCGAGTACTGCAGCGTCAAATTGCACGAATGCAGGAAATCCAAATGCAGTGGCGATCGTTTGACTGACGATATTACAACCTACCCAGGTTCTGATATGTTCGTTTAACAACTCGAGATTGTTTTTTTTCAAGTTGTTGAAAGAGTCAGTCTGGCCTGGTGAATGCAATCCGATTCTAATGGCTTGGAATAAGGCGATTCCAATGGTATGCCATGAGGTATCAGCGGATAATGATGAGGTCAAGGGAGGCCAAAAAGTGTATAACAAAAAAGCTTGAACAGAGTAAACACTAGAAACGTTCAAAATTGGTTGGTCAACTTCTGATGGGATGTATCTAGTTATGGGGCTGATTGTGATTTCTGCAAGTACGCTTTTCAAGAGAGGTGATAATCTCATGTATAATTCGACACCAGACTGCTGATTACTTGACGAAACCTGACTCGCTGTGTCCGAGTTCTGCGACAAAGAGTTCTTATGCGTGGAGGAGGAACCATGGTACCTTCTCAATGCAATGAACATGATCGTCCAAAACAATGCAGGACACAATCGGTATATCCTTTCAGGACCTTTCATCACATCTACCACTGGTAGTACAGGGTGGTAATTTTCACAAAACTCAGTGAACAAGGCCTTGATCTCATCAGTCGATAACACCACATCACCCAATTGTTTCAGTTCGCATTGTAGCAATTCCTCCGAAAGTTCAATATTTCTATCCACAGCCTTTGGCTCTGGGATATTGTTACCAAACAAGTTGTTGATGTTGTTATCAAATCCAGAACGAATCACTGTTGGTTTGTTTCTCATTTGATATTGCAGCAGAAGTGGTGGCAGCGAAAGTGAGGCGCTAGACGGTGACCTTGAATCCAGGTCCAAGACCAGTGGTGATGCAGATGAAGAGGCGCAAGGGCCAGTGCTACCAGGATTTGCTGTCCCTCCCACTAATGCTGCATTCCTAGCTCGTTGCACAGAAGGCGGTGGATTGTCCAATAGCGCAGACCTCGTGCGAGGCAACATATGCTGCTGCTGTTGATGTTGCTGTTGTTGTTGTTGTTGTTGTTGTTGATGTGGTGGTGGTGACTCTTGTTGTTGTTGTTGATATTGAGGAGGCATCGACATCAACATGCCGCTATTTCTTTCCAAATTCAGTAACAAACCGTGAGCACCACTTTCTTCCAAGGTCTTTCTCAAGTCATAAAATTCCTTCTCTATTTGCAGTATTCGTGCTCTCTTGTAAGTTCTCTTGTAGTCGGGCTTCAAGGAGCAGGGCAAATTACGCTTCGTGCATCTAGAGCAAGGGTTCGGTTGTCTTTCAAAAGCGTCACATTTGGCCTTTTGTTGCCTGCATTCGACACATGCAACTTTTTTGCTCTTCTTGTTATTGTTATTACTATTGTTGCTATGTCCATTATTATCCACCCGCCCTATGGTGGGGTCTGGGGTGCCTGCTATGGACGATATCGTTGAATATTGAGGAGGTGTGCTCAGTGGATTGGCAGCAGCAGCGCTGGTGACGTTTCTATTACTAATGGCCAATGAAGATGGTTGAGTTGATGATTGGTTATCAATGGCCTTTGCCGCCTGTGCCAAAGAGCTAAGACCAAAACGTTTTTCTTGTTTAGGCTGAATGTTCATCCCCTACAAACGATGAAGCTGTAAACAAAAAAAGACGGTAGAGTTGACAGTCGCTCAAGAACTCAGTGTTGAACGGAAGGTAAAAAGATCATCTTTATACTTCCGTTTTGTGGTGTAATTTTTTTTTTTTTTTTTTCTCAGTAGAATAATCATGCGCTTCTTATTGTTCTCTATACATCACTTTTGCTAGAATCGTATTGGGGACAATTGTTCAGCTTCTGACAACCTCGTCCTTTTGGGTCTCTTTGCCGTGTTGTAGTATTCATCAGCATCATCATACTCTGATTTTCCTCTTTTTCGCACTGAGGTTCCGTTCTCTTCACCATTTAAGATCAGCTTGATCTGCTCTAAGATCTTCAGATCACCCGATTTGACATCTGTCGAGGCAGTGGTGGTGGAATCGCCGCCATTAGATAGCTTCGACGAGATCAACAGAATGCGACTCTCCATTTGAGAAATTTTTTCACTCAAGTCGGAGTTCTCCTCTTCGGTTATGCGTTTCTGCAATTTGCGCTGCTGAATCCTGTGCCTTATCTCTGCCATTTCGTTATTGTTGTTATCGTTGATGTTGGTGTCCTTGTATATGTCATTCACTTGAGAAAACTTGTCAAAGTTGGGGAGATCGTATCGAGATAATTTTGATTTGTAGTCACTTATGATATCAGAGTCATTGTAAGGTATTCTCTCATCTGTGCGTCTCTTTTTAATGGAATCAATTTCTCTTTTAAGTAATTGATTTTGTATTTCCAAGTCTTGCTTCTCCATCTCTTTTTTCAAAATAGTTGACTTATTAGTTTTGAGTAAATCTAGATTCTGATCTTCCAATATACGAATCCTTTTTTCTAAATAATTGATTCTATCTCTAGAGTCTTGTATTATCTGTTCTTGTTGGTGTATGCGAACTTCATTATATTCAGTGAATGGTTTTGTTGTTGAAGTTTCCTTTTCATTCAGGAACTCAAAATATTTTCCTTCGGCTTTACTGCTGGTGTCATTTTTATGGTCTTTGTTGCCATGATCACTCATTTGAAATAATTTAGAGCTCATTCCTCTCAATGGCGCAAACAAGCCTTTTGAAGATGGCTCGTTTTTTCTCTCAATTGGGCTGTTCTTGTGAAAGATTATATTGTTGCTTCTATCTTGACCAGCAACATCTTTCTTTGTAGTCTTCTTCAATATGGATTTCAATGGTTGTTTGGTGGTATTACCTCTGATAGGAGCAGGTTTGAGATATGACTCCAGTCTATTGGATGATGATGAGGTGTTTTGGCGAGATGTCAATGGCTGCAAGGGCCTCCTCAAATTCATGTTTTTGATGCTCAAGGGTGTAGAAGAATCAAAGTCGTAAGACATTGCAGAATGAGACAAGACGAGCTATAATGAGATGTGAGATTTAACCAAGTGGTCTGGAAGAGGTGTCTGGGGTTTATACTTTACACAAAAACTAAAAAAAAAATTATAAAAACATAAACAAAAAACAGAAACAGCAGAAACAAACGCGCGCGCCTTCCAAAAAGAATTTTTTTTTTTTCTCTGTTCTTCAAAAATGGGGTTTTGTGATAACGATGGTACCACGACACCCACTCTTCTTTGATGCCATTGATTACTTATTTATTCTCGTCTGTAACTGATTGTAATGATTGATAGGAAAACTAGAATTTGTAGCTCCCAGTTTGGAATTATGTAAATCCGACAGATAATGAACAAACTGAACTTTAATTTTCAATTTTAGAGAGCTGAAAGTAACTACCAATTTTATTTCACATTATGCTAAAAAGGTCGTGTTGTTTTATATTGGAAGAGTTGGATATATGTGTCGCATTTGAAAGAGAGGAGATGAGATGAGATGAGATGCGACACGATGAGAGTCTAGCCGACAGGCAGGAAAAAACGTGACGTATGGCACATTTGGTGACAGTCCAGTCTGTTCAGTGGGCGTTGCAAGGCATTTTTTTCAAATTTTTTTTTCTTTATTTTTATTTTGAGATGGTGGTAAAATGTCAGAGGCACATCCTGTTGAGATCCAGTGAATATTTTGGTTTGGTCGATTTTGATACTTGGAAAAAGGAGCTTGGTTGGAGGGTGAAAAAAAAAAAATTTGGAGGAAGTGACTGTCAAGTAAAACCCTTTAGCGTGCGCTAGCGATTGTTCTTTTTTTGATCTCTCGTATACTTTTCTAGAGAGTGATTGTGGTAAACTAGGCACACTCGTTAAAGTTATTAAGGTTTTGAAATATATAGATATAAATGAACTTTGGGGCTGTTGTGCTTAATTTAGTAACAATTTCATTTTAAAGGCAGGGGAGAAAGATCAGTTTAAAAAGATCGATCTATTTAACTGACAAATAAACACATATAGCCGCTGCTGTTTCCTTTAAAATCGTTTTTTGTTGCTTGTTCTTCCCAAGTATCCGATCAAAGACAATATAGAACAGTGCGATCATTTTTTGCCTGAGGGAAAGAATGTATAAAATAGGATATAAAAATAGGATATAAATTGTATGATGTGAAGTCATTTTAGAGAGGCTTTAAGTCCACACAGCACATGCTAATAATAAATTTACGGCAGTACGTACGTACAATCATAAATTTCAAATGAGACAAGTTATGAAATTGCCTATTATAGTAATTATCACATACTAACACACATGTGGGTGTGTGAGCACTACCTTTTTTTTTAATTTTTAGTCATGCAAGTGTTGGACTACAGAGTGCCGGGTTCTATTATATAAATTCCTTCTATACTTTATTGTTCCTCTAAGTAATTTTTTTGCAGGGTTTTTTGTACCTTTATGATATACATACACAGAATCATCATCAACACGCACATATCAATTAATTAACTTTGATTTATCAACCTCCTCTATCCTTTTGTGTCTCTCTTTCAATATGATTCAGTCTGCTGTCTTAATTTCATTTCTTTTTACAAAAAATCGAGGCACAAACAACAGACAGACACAGGCACTGACAGAGTACAACACTGACACACCGTTTCTTTTTTTTGTTTTTTCTTTCGCTTTTGAGCCTGAGCGTGTATGTGTCTGTCGCATTTTTTTGATGAGAAATGAAATTGGGTCTTATACGATATTCTTTAATATGGTATACGATACTTAATTCACTATTTACAAATGGGATTACTCTCATTTTTGTTTTGGTTTTCAAAATACTTCTCAAGGAACAAACACACATACAACACATATTATACATCCCATCTCTTATTACTGCACAAACGCAAGACAAGTTTTTTTTTTTTTTTTTTTTCTCCCTTCATTTATCTCATTTTAATTTGTCTCTCTCAGTGTCTCTCAATATTGAGAAACTATATAAACAGAAGCTATTCTCCGATCAATTGCATTTTTTAAATTTGCAATTTTCCCTTTATTTTATTTGTAAAAGGTTAGACTTACAAATCCCCCCACTTCCCAATTCAAATTTCAAATAGAAGAAGAAAAAAGAATGTCATCTGAAGAAGAAGTTGCTCAAGAGGTAGTCGATGTTGAATCCCAAACAAAACTTCATTACACTCCACCGTTTAAACCAGCTTATGCTAGGTACGGTTTTGGTAGTGATGCTATCCGTCACCATTTCATAGCTGTGATGGGTGAATTTGTCGGAACTTTTATGTTTTTATGGTGTGCATTTGTCATTGCTCAAATTGCAAATCATGACCCAACTATTCCAGAAGCTGAAACCAGAGGCTCAGATCCAATGCAATTGATTATGATTTCATTTGGTTTTGGTTTTAGTGTCATGTTTTCTGTCTTTGTCTTTTTCAGAGTCAGTGGTGGTAATTTAAATCCAGCTGTCACTTTTTCCTTGATGTTGGCCAGAGCAATTCCACCTTTAAGAGGTGTCTTGATGATCATTTCTCAATGGATTGCTGGTATGGCTGCTGCTGGTGCTGCATCTGCCATGACCCCAGGAGAAATTAAGTTTACCAATGGCTTAGGTGGTGGTTGCTCCAAAGGTAGAGGTTTAATGTTGGAAACTTTTGGTACATATATCTTATGTATCACCGTTTTGATGATGGCTGTTGAAAAACATCGTGCCACATTTATTGCTCCATTTGCCATTGGTATCTCATTGTTCATTGGCCATTTGATTTGTGTTTATTACACAGGTGCCGGTTTAAACCCAGCTAGATCTTTTGGTCCTGCCGTTGCTGCTAGATCATTCCCAGTTTACTTTTGGATCTATATCGTTGGTCCATTCTTAGGTGCCTTCTTGGCTTACTTGACATGGCAAATATTAAAATGGTTGGATTACGAATCTTGTAACCCAGATCAAGATGCTGACATGTAAATCGACAAAAAGTAATTCATAACCATCACAACTATACCATTATTTTTTCAACACACAAACAGGGCATATATAAGAATTTGATATAATTAATAACTAATAACAACTTTAATATAATAATTTTCATGTTATCTAGAAGGAAGCGATCAAAATTTTCGTCTTAGAAATTGATCTATTTTATTAGCAAAATGATTAAATCAAGATTGCTCCATCAATTTATGGCATATCTCTTGCGTATTGTTATCCCCAATCCATTCGTATCAATTTATAATCTAATTTAAATACACCATTTTAGTGTAAATCAATCAAAATAAGTGCTCAACATAGGCTTTCTTGATCTAAAGAAACTTAGAACATGAAGACCCTGTTGAAGACCCATTTAGATGATGTGGAACTGATTTTCATCAGTCGTGTCCAAAATTGATATAAATTGAAAAAAAAAAAAAAAATTCAGCGCGAGCGATAAGATAGATGTATTCACAGCCCCCGTTTCCTCCAGATTTTTTCTGAATTGCGACATTTTGTTTGTTGCTGTGGTCTCCAGGCTGCCTCAAATTCAACTAACTTCTTTTTTCACTCGAGCAAATCATATCACTGGTAAGAAAGAGGCCATCTATAAGACCTCTGAAACGCATTTCCAATGACAAGAACCGTTCTTTTGAGACTAGATGATGATGGTGCTCCATACTTGGGCAGCAACGCTGGTGTGAACAGAAATGGTGTCATATCATTGCCGTCCATTCCTATCTTGCTGAACAACACAGATGAACCAATATTCATCCTACAAATGTTGGTGGCCTCAGGAAGTTCAATTTCTAATAACGGAATAATTTGGACCAATTTTCCTCCTGATGTTGCAACTTCCTTTGACCGGTTCCATTTCTATAAGCATGCCATAGGTGAGGAAACCTTTGATAAGGATAGTTGCATAGAAATCCCTATCTACAAACCGGGCGCTTATTCATACTATGTCTCCTACAACTCCATCGACGATGAAATCTCAGGTGCACAGTCTTTGGTGACAACAAGACGGTTTTACATCAATGTTCCACCATCATTATCAATCAATGGGCAGCATTTACCCTTGAATTCGATCAGTTTGCAGTCGATGATCAGTAAATGGATGGGGAAAGATTGGAAACCATATTTCAAGATGGTTAAGGATAAAGGTTACAACATGATCCATTTCACACCTTTGCAACTGCGTGGTGAATCCAATTCTCCTTATTCAATCTACGACCAATTGAAGTTTGATCCCGATTTTTTCGAGTCAACTGAACAAGTCACACAGATGACTACTAGCTTGGAAAAGGATTACGGCATATTGTCTTTAACCGATATGGTTTGGAACCATACTGCTAACAATTCGCTGTGGATCAGGGAGCATCCAGAGGCAGGATACAATGCCGAAACCGCGCCACATCTCGTATCTGCTATTGAATTGGACAAGCTGTTATTACAATTCAGTAAAGTGATGAAGAAACATGGATATCCCACCGTAATCAATACCACTGCAGACTTGTTGCGTATTATGGAAGGTATCAAGATTCAAGTGTTGGGAAATTTGCAATTGTGGTCGTATTACGTTTTGGATGTCGAATGGCATCAGGCGCAAGTTGAGACTATTTGGAACGAAGGTACAGTGAAACCATGTCAAGAATTAATCCCAGATGAGATTAAGAATGATTTGAAAGCATTACTGAAGTTTGTTGTGGACCATTCTAGCAATACTCCATTCATGTTATGTGGCGAGAAATCGGGCAACAAGTTGGATATCAAGTCCTTTGTTAGTATTTTGAAATCATTGTACCCTACACTGAATTCATACCAAGATATCGATAAACATGTTGTTCAGATCATTGATGAAATCAACTTGCCCTTGTACAAAGAGTACGATGATGACCTAAGTGCCTTGTTGGAACAATTGTACAACAGAACCAAATATCTCAGATTGGATAGCCATGGCCCAAAGTTGGGCGAGATTACGGAAAAGAGTCCCTTGACTGAGCCTTATTTCACATATATCACCGACATGGATGGGAAAGAATGGGCATTGGCTAACAATGGGTGGATTTGGAGTGGTAACCCGTTGGTGGATTTTGCATCGAGCAAGTCCAAATCATATTTAAGAAGAGAAGTTATCGTGTGGGGAGATTGTGTCAAGTTAAGATACGGTTCCAAACCCGAGGATTCACCTTATCTTTGGTCTCGTATGATCAAATATACCGAATTGTGCGCTTCCATCTTTACTGGTTTCAGAATTGACAATTGCCACTCAACTCCTTTACACGTTGGTGAGGCACTATTAGATGCCGCTAGAAGGGTAAACCCATCTCTTTATGTTGTTGCTGAATTGTTCACAGGTAGTGAAGAGATGGATAAGTTATTTGTCGAGAGGCTCTCAATTAATTCCTTGATCAGAGAAGCCATGCAAGCATGGTCAGTAGAAGAATTTTCAAGATTACTTCATCGCCACGGTGGAAGACCAATTGGATCGTTAAAGTGGTTACCATTGGACGAGTTTGCATATCCAATTGACAACGATGTTGCTCAAACATCAACATTATCCGATAAGGTCTCAGAGATTCCTATTCCTAGAATATTGACGGCAACTTCACCACATGCTTTGTTCATGGATTGTACCCATGACAATGAAACACCATACGATAAAAGGACCGTTGAAGATACTTTGCCAACTGCTGCATTGGTCTCCTTCTGCTCGTCAGCTACTGGTACGGTTTTTGGATTCGATGAATGTTATCCACACCTCCTCAACGTTGTTGACGAGAAAAGGCAATATAATTTGTCAACCGATTTGGGTATAGTGAACGTGAAGAAAAAGTTGAATGCGATCAGGAAGGTGGTAAGCGAAGACACCGTCGATTCTCTGGATGATAATGAAATGCATCTACACCACGAGGGACAGTACATTACTTTCCATCGCACTAATCCTCGAACCGGAAGAGGTTACTTCTTAGTCGCTAGAACAAAATTCAATCCCGACGGTGACCAGAAGCTCGCTCCTATCACTCTTACTGGTAGTAAAGTCCGCAACGAGTTTTGCTATTCGTTGGAAAAAACTGGCGATATCACTGATACCAAAACCAACCAGTTCATAGAAGTTGTTCCGACTAAACTCGTTACCCTTGACGACCCTCTTATTAACTTTGATGAACTGAAGAATGAGACTCGCATAACTATTCCAGAAAATTTCCCACAAGGCTCCATTGCTGTGTTTTCCACTTTTATTGAGAATTGTGATGAAGAACTCGACAATTATGTTAGATCAGGAGCTATGGATGCCACTGCGAATCTCACTTTAATCGATTTGAATGCGCTCTTATACCGCTGTGAGTCTGAAGAGCGTGATTCCAGTGGTGGTAATGATGGCGTTTACAACGTGCCTGGTTATGGTAAGTTAAAATACGCTGGATTACAAGGCTGGATCTCGCTGTTAAGGGATATCGTCTTTGACAATAACTTGGCACATCCGATCATTGAACATTTAAGACAAGGTGAATGGGCCCTTGATTTTGTAGTCAACAGGCTTAGAAATTACCAATCATCACTGCACATTGCTGACTTTTCCAAATGGTTGTCTTCTAGAATAAACAGAATTAGGACTGTTCCATTCTTCTTACGTCCACGTTATTTCTCGTTGGTAGTTGGTACTGCTTATGAAGCCTGCAGGTACAAGGCTTTATCATTGATGTCTAAGGAGTTATTCCACAGTGGCACTCACCTAGTTCAATCAATGGCAATGACTTCTGTGCAAATGATAGGTAACATGAAATCCACATCACTTAAACCGTTCACACAAGTGCCTTGTATGGCGGCTGGTTTACCCCATTTCAGTTTTGACTACATGCGTTGTTGGGGCAGAGATGTATTTATCTCATTGAGGGGGTTGACTATGGCCACGGGGAGGTATGAGGAAGCAAAATCACACATCTTGGGATTTGCTGCCACTCTTAAACATGGCTTAATTCCAAATTTGTTGGATGCAGGAAGAAATCCAAGATATAACTCTAGAGATGCTGCTTGGTTTTTCTTGCAGGCTATTCAAGATTACATCACCGTTGTGCCAGGTGGTGAATCAATATTGAAATTGAAAGTTAAAAGAAGATTTCCGTTAAATGATGAGTATGTTGAGGTTGGTGATGACAAGGCATTTAACTATGAGTCATCCATTGAAGACATAATTTATGAGATTTTGGCTCGCCACGCTTTGGGAATAAAATACAGAGAACTGAACGCGGGCTCAAATTTAGACTCCCAGATGAAGGATGAAGGTTTTAATGTTGAAATTCAACCTGATTGGTCAACTGGATTTATTCATGGGGGCAATCAATGGAACTGTGGCACTTGGATGGATAAGATGGGTGAGAGCGAAATCGCTGGAAACAAAGGATGGCCTGGAACCCCAAGAGATGGGGCTGATGTAGAAATTATTGGTTTATTGAAAAGTGCCTTGCGGTTTGTTGTGGATTTGAACAAGAAGGGCCAGTTTAGGTACGCTGAGGTTTCGAAAAGCGATGGAAGTAAGATTAAATTTTCCGAGTGGGAAAGATTGATACAAGAGAATTTCACCAGATGCTTTTACGTACCAGAGGATGCGTCTCAAGACGGGCAATACGATGTCGACCCATCTATCATCAACAGAAGGGGTATTTATAAGGACATTTACAAAAGTGGGAAACCATATGAGGATTATCAGCTTCGCCCAAACTTTGCAATTGCAATGACTGTGGCACCTGAATTATTCACTCCTCAAAAAGCATTGACTGCTTTACAATTGGCTGATAAATTGATTAGAGGACCTCTTGGAATGAGGACATTAGATCCATCAGATTACAATTATAGACCTTATTATTTGAATTCCGTTGAAAATAATGACTTTGCCACATCCAAGGGCAGAAATTACCACCAAGGTCCCGAGTGGGTTTGGTGCTACGGTTTCTTCATGAGAGCTTATATGAAATTTCATATGATGGAGCATGAGAGGTGTCTAAACGATGAAGATAATGCATTTATACATCAGTTGTTAGGAAGAAGATTGAGAGAACATCGTCGTTGGATTAGAGAATCTCCTTGGGTTGGATTGACAGAGCTCACACAGAAGGATGGTGAGTTCTGCCCAGATTCATCGCCAACACAGGCTTGGTCGACGTCATGCTTGATGGATTTATATTTAGATTTGAAATTGACTTAAGTTAAGTTCAGCACATTATGATTGTTGCACTTACATATATATATATATATATGTATATATACATATTTTAAAAGATTGTCGTTTGATGAAAGAGAGATGTAAAAAAATCAGTGCACTTTAGCAAAGCGTAGGTTGAGATTAGCATTAGTATGATGTATTAACCAAATACAAATATTTAGCTTCCTATTCTCCATACTTCCAAGCCCATGATCTTGAATTGGGATTCGGAGCTCAACCCTTCATTCCCAAATGTTTCTACTGGATCACTAGCACCTTTGTAAAGATCGTTGTCTATCCATAAACCGAATTTACCTCCCCCTGAGCCTATCGAAATGAATTTTTGGTTTGAATAGATGATAAAATCGTTCAACGATGTATAATGAAAAACTTTTAACCTCAATTGTTGCTCGTCTGTCTTACTAGCAACACTTGTGGTCGAGTCTAGACTGGGAACGTGTGATATCTCTGTTTTCCATAAGAAACATTCTCCATTCCCATAGTATCGTTTCCTGTCCATCGGTCTCAAGCACTCATTTAAATAACATCCGAAAATCTGTTGCTTTTGATCTTTGATCACCACAAGGTATCCATATTTCCGCGATTGTAAAGTGTTATCGGTGTTCATGGAATTGTATAATGTGTTCAACGATATACCATTTTGCTCAATTGAGTACAATAAATGCCAGTCGTGAAAAATCTGTAACCTGGGGGGCAAATGTAATCGTATATCTTCTGCCAAGCTAACTTCGAGCAACCGGTGCTTCGTTGTGGATTTGTAACCCGTGAGTGTTAATGGTGTCAATATGGGACCATCAAAAAGATTTGATGTGGACGACGATGCCGAGGATGACGATTTGCTGCTGCTGCTACCGTTGCGTTTCTTGTCTGTAGTTGTATTGCGCTTGAAAAATCCACTCAATCGCTTGATCCTGTCCGTGGACGACGGAGACTGTGATCTAGAAGCCATATTTGCAGGGTGGGAATTGAAAGGAAGAAGTGTAATAAGAATATGGTCCCTAGTGGTGTTACTATGGTCTCTATGGTTTTTACCAGTGTTTTTTTTTTCCTTTGCAACTTGAAGTAGTTGCTTTCGATGAAAGGTATGTAGGCATATAACATATACTACTCCACAGATATCACTGCATATATCACTGCTGTACTCCTTGTAGCCTGCTAGATTATATGTGATTTTGATTGAAGGTGATAAACTGAAAGAGATTACTTGATGCCTACGTATGTATAATGCCTAAAGAAGCGTAAAGGAAGCTAGTTAGGACGTCATACCGAGCAGAAAAGATGAGTAGATTGAAAGGGTCAATCATAGTTATAATCAGGCTTCTCAAACATCAAGATGGGTAACACTATGATTGAAGTTGGCATTAGCAAACTGCACCTCCATTTTCAGTGGCCCGAAATCACAGTCGGCTGATGTGCAACAATAATAATGTAATAACCTAAAGCCTCTACCTGGCAATCGGCAGGATGATCATATTGTTTAGTAGATTTTGTCGTGTACTTCTAGTTGCATTTGTATGATCGACTTTACCCACTCGCCTTTGGGCTAAATGGGGAGAAGGCCTCGTTTAAGTAATTTTTTCTCCACAATTTAAATTTTGGCTTATTTCCAGCGGCCAACGTTGCTGATATTACAACAGAAGAATACCATCAAACACAACAATGACCAGCAAAATCATCAACAAGCCAGCTGAGTGCAAAAATGAAGAACTCATTAAGTTTGCTTATGAAAATCTTAAGGGTATTCCACAGAACAATGACACCTACGAAAGAATGGTCAGTGGAATGATATATGATGGTTACTCCGACGAATTCATCTACGATAGAATTCACTCACACGAGAAGGCTGCAGACTACGTCAAATTGAGAGTCAAGGACTACAAAGACTGGAGGGAGTATAACAAGGCAAGAGCTGCTTATGTGGCTGAGATTTTCGGACAAGTTGGCGAAGGCGTTTTCTTAGAGCCACCTTTCCACGTTGACTACGGCTACAACATTTCGGTAGGCAAGGGTTTCTATGCCAATTTCAACTTGACTATATTGGACTGCTCAATTGTCAGGATTGGAGATCATGTTATGTGTGGGCCTAATGTTTCCATCGTGACAGCTACCCATCCAACAAACCCAACTGAGAGAAGTGACTTTATAGAATGGGCTAGTCCAATTACGATTGGTAACAACGTTTGGATTGGTGCAAACGTTTCAATCTTGCCTGGTGTAACTATAGGTGATAATGTCACTATTGGAGCAGGAAGTGTCGTCAACAAGAATGTTCCATCGAATTGTGCTATACTGGGAGTTCCATGCAAAATCATTAAGACATTTTAGAGTGTCATGATGCAACATCATCAGTTTGAATTGCGATATAGATGAGATATTTTCCAAGATTTGAGTGTATTCAACGAAAAATCTATAAACTAAATTCTATACTTTAAATTCTATATATCGATGTCTGTTAATCTTTATTTTTCTTTTTCATAAATCTAATTTTTGAAACCATAACTAGCCCATTGAGATTCAACCTTCAGCTTGATGTCTTCTGGGTAATGGCCATAGTCACATGTGGTGAAAGGAACCTCATGCCTGTATTGTGGAGGCAAGATACAGTTAGTGACACACTTACCACCTTTGGTACGATGTCCACCCTCAGCATGACTGTTGAATGGAGCCAAGGCGAACGGCGTAACATCGTCATAGTAAGTTTGGTCTAAAACTGGTGTATGTCTGGTCACATAAGCCCAAATGAGCTCTCTAAAGTTGAAGATATCGATATCATCACCGACAATGATGACTTCATGAAGAATGAAAGCTGGTTTCTTGTAGAAAAGGAAGTCACCAACCTTCTTGCTAAAGTCTTTAGCGTTGGTGTTTAAAGCTCTCAATTTTTCCATATCGATTTTAAGTGCCAACCATAAAGCTTGACCTTCATATGGGGTAAAAGCTTCTGTCACTGGGAAGCCAGCTTCTTGCAACTCTCCTAAAATCTCAGCAGAACACAAACCACCAATGAAAGTGTGGGTCTCATCGGTACACAAACCTGGGTTGGAAACAGGCATAATAGCATCGCTTCTGTAACTCATGTGGTGGAAAGTATAAGTTGGCAACTTGATACCACCATCCAGGAAACAATAACCATGCATTTCACCAAATGGACCTTCGTTACTCAATTCATCCATGTTCAAAGTACCCTCCAAGACAATTTCAGCGGTGGCTGGTACCAACAAATCGTTGGTCTCAGCCTTGATAACAGGAAGGGATTCACCCAACAAGGCACCAATGTACTCAGCTTCTGAAACACCATCTGGAAGTGGCATTGAACTTGCTAAGATGGCTGCAGGTGGAACACCGAAACACAAACAGACTGGAATCTCCTTTTCCTTACCAATAGCTCTCCATTTATCGGCAACTTGTCTTATATGTTGAGGATTCATCACTAAACCAGTGACATGGTTTTTGTCCTTAACCATACCTCTGGCGATGGACCAATTAGTCCATGATTTATCTGGAGTTTGAATACACCACATACCGTACGTTTGAATGTACTTACCACCATCACCAGGATGGAACAAAGGAACTGGCAAGGCATCAAGATCAATCTGCTCACCTGATAAGTGGTGTTGCTTACAAGGGGCTTCATTGACTGGGACCTCATGTGGCTTGATGTAGTCCTTCTTCTTAGTGTCGACCAAAAACTGAATGATATCTCTCATGTGAGTCTCAGCTGGCAAGTTCAAGTGCAGAGCAACCCTGGAATGATCATTGGCAGTGTTTTTGGTAAGACCAGCTGGACAACCCAAAATTTTGAAAAGATCTTTCTTACCACCTTTGAGATTGTTGAATAATGGAGCGGCAAGCTTTTCTTCGTAACATTTTCTGGTGATGGCACCAACTTCAAGGTGTGGGTCAATTTGTTCGTTGATTTCAACTAAATCGTTATTTTGCTTCAACACTTCAACGAAGTCTCTGAATCTCAAACCTGAGTTAAGAGATGACATGGTAGTTGTTTGTTAATGTTGGATGAATATGATTGATCTAGAGCAGTAAAAAATCTAATTATTCTATAAGGATTTTAAGAATTGAGTTGAAAATTGAGGGTCTTTTTGTCCTTTATTTATCATTGTGTCAAATCCTCCAGCTGGGTAAGAGATCCTCCACCTCACCCCTCCTCCATTATGTCCCGCCCATGTCCGTGCAAAGAAAAAAGTAAAAAAAAAGGAGGATTCCCTTATGTTTTTGGTGTGATTTGCCTGTCTATTACCCTCCACCCAGTGCGCACACTGCTCGCGCGTTTGCCGTTTGCTTTTCTTAGATTAGGTTGAAGGCCCCATCACAAGCTTTGAATAAAGATCAATAGAAATTTTTTTGAGTTTTCAAGTCACTCACTCATCCCTGATATCATATAAGAAGATCGATTCCGTGTACTTTCAATGATTTTATCGACTATATAGAATACAGGTGGCTTCACACATAAACACATACAAATAGTTCAACAACCATAAACAGATATCTTTGCACACACAGAATATACACAAGAAAACAAAAATGCTGTTAACATCATTTCTCTCATCAGCCCCAAAAGATGAACAAAAACAGGAACAACATGGTCAACCACAACAACAACAACAACCCCAGTATCAGGTGGCAAGGGAATTTACTCTGCCCTATGCCTATCAACTTCCGCCAAGGCCCCGCAGATATGTCATTGCGATAACCGGTGCCACCGGTGTTGCGTTGGCAATTAGGATGTTGGAAATTTTGAGCGAGATCGACGGTATTGAGACCCATGTGGTGGTTTCCAAATGGGGGGTTGCCACCATGAAGTTTGAAACTGACTATGATATGGCTTATATCAGGAAATTGGCGGATAAAGTTTACTCATCGCAAGATGTCACAGCTCCAATATCAAGTGGATCGTATCAACACGATGGTATGATTGTGGTGCCTTGTTCGATGAAGACGTTGGCCTCGATCAGAATAGGTTATACTGAGGAATTGATCACAAGGGCTGCTGATGTGACGTTGAAAGAACAGAGAAAATTACTATTGGTCACTAGGGAAACTCCTTTGTCGTCGATTCATTTGGAGAATATGAAATTCTTAGCAGACAGAAATGTCATCATTTTCCCACCAGTTGTTGCATTCTACACCAGACCACAATCTGTTGAGGATATCATTGAGCAAACCGTGGGACGTATTCTCGATTGTTTTGGTATCAATATCGATACTTTCCCAAGATGGAATGGTATGACCGAGCCAAACACAGTGCTGAATCACGAGTCATCAGCCGCTAAACAGTGAACCTATCCAATGACAATGACAAATGAAAAAGTTTCCAGGTACACCAATACTATACTATTTATAAGGCGTTTCTTTTCTAGATGATTGAATAACATATGGTTTTCATTTTCCTATATAGATCTGTAAATATACCTTGACCCCACTCAATAACATTTAATGCTACATTAATACACAGCCAAGTTTTCCCACTGGAGATCAATAAAAATCAGTTGATTGTCGCTGATCTCAAATATCAATTTATTCCAACTGTTCGAATACGGTAAAAGAAGAACAAAAATATTATTTAGAGTTGGATAAAAACATATGTCTTTATTTTTTAGCCAAAATCTCTTCATGAATTGACGTAACTGGGCTTCCTCTAGTCTCAGCTGTCTCAATATACTCGTTTTCCGGCTTTTCCTGAAAGCTTTCTAACTCATTTTTCTCATGATCTTTGAGATACTCTGCGCCTTCCTCTTTTGCAATTTGATGACCTTCTTCAACATGATTTTCTCCACCAAAGATTGTATCAATCTCTTCCAAACTCTTACCCTTTGTTTCCGGGACGAAGAAAATGACAAATAATGTGAGACAGACGTTGATGGCAAAGAAAAGATACATTGCATAGAAGCCCTTGTGACTCAAAAATGTTGGGAAGAATTGATTGACAATAGCATTGGCGACATTTTGAAATTGGGAGCAAGCACCAACAGCATTAGATCTGACATTCAATGGGAACATCTCACTAGTTACGCACCACACCATCAGTCCCCAACTTGGCTTGTAGCCTAATTCGTAGAAAAAAAAGAGAAACAGTGTGACAATACCAATGGTATGTGATGGTGGAACGTGAGTCTCAACAACAGCGACAATAAGCATAGCAATTGCCATGATAGTACCACCAGCAATCAACAAAAATTTCCTGCCGAATCTATCGACACACCAGATAGCATTCAACGTGAACAAAATACCGAATGTTGCGTTCAAAGCATTAATCAATGAATAGTATCAGCATCTTTAAAGACCTGAGCGTATATCTTGGAAGAGTATGAGTTCAATGAGCCTTGTCCTGTCAACTGTTGACCAGAGTTTATCACCAGAGCTATCAAAAATCTTTTTCTCAAGGATTTATCCTTCCATAATGGCCAGTACGAACCGTTCTGAGCATTCTTTTCATATTCTATAGCTGCATAAATTGAATCCAATTCAGATTCAATATCTTCAAGTTTATTTCTAACCAATGTAAGCGATCTTCTTGCTCTGTCAATTTTACCTTTACTCATCAACCAACGGGGAGATTCTATCATGAAGGGTAAATTACACATGATAAATATTGGTGCCATCAACTGGAATATTATGACAACTCTCCAATCCCAGTCTCCCAAGGTTTTGGAGTTCTTTGTACAAGCATAATTAACCCAGAAACAAATGAAACTTCCAATGGAGTAAAATGTTTGGAACAAAGTAATGGTTTGTCCCCTCATTGCGCTGGTAGATATTTCCCCAAGGTATACAGGCGCCACTGGTAATGCAAAGCCTTGAGCAATACCAATAATCAATCTACCACCAAGGAAGACACCAACCCCTCTAGGTTGGCATACTTGCATGATGGTGGCAACTATGACTAGAACGCAACCTATCCAAATTGGAATCTTTCTACCAAATCTATCACTGACTGGCCCTGAAATGAAAAACCCTGTGACAATACCACCGACAGTGTATGCGGTATTGATACCACCGATAGCATTATCAGATGGATTCTTGTTGTACTCCGTCCAATTAGCAGAACCTAAGACAGCGTTGTAAACCGAAGCGTCATACCCATAGAATATCATAACTGCACTAGCGACTATTGCAAACCACCATAATCTCATGGTTTTCCTGGTTGGAACGGTTAGCCGATGTGGCTTATTCATTGAAGGAATTTTATATGACATATGCATTTCAAGCGATTGATATGTTTTATTTCTGTCTTGATGGTCGATGACACATATTTCATGACAAAATATGGTAACTTTATACACCAAGAAAGTAAAGTTATCCCCACGCCATATCAAGTGGCTCTCAAATTGCAATTTTTTTCCTACCTTGCTAAAGAGGTGGGTCCTGTCTACGCGGCAGGATCGCAAGAGAAAAAAGGGGTCATATCTTTCTCCACGGCATGCAAAAAAATGAAAAAAAGACGATCTGGGAGTGTAAACTTTACACAAAACCATTCAAGATTTTTAAAGTGGGCATTCAAGCTTTGATAACGAAAAAAGCTTCGCATTTGAGGAGAAATAAGGCGACAGCCCTGCTATCGGAAATGACCAATACCCTCAATTTGTAAACAAACAGGGTAAGTGATGGTCATACACATAAATTAGTTTCAACTGACACCTATAAATCACAAATATATCCACCTTTCAAAGTTGCAATCAATATTTCTGAGAATCAATTACATATAACAATAAAATTTTGGTGGCTTCTTCGTTACAACTAGCAGAGGAGTATTAGTGTATGGCTTGAATGATCCTTGGCTTGTGGTAATCATTGAGTATGTAATTATGTGACAACAATCAATTGACGACCATTGTATAACTGAAACTCCTATATAACAATCGGGCGGAAACTATGTCATTATCTTCATACCTAATCCCTTTATACTGCAATTTGTACCTACGATGAAGCTTCATCTTCCTCCTACCCCACAATGAATGTAAACTGAATAGTGGAGCAACACAATTTTTTGAGCGTGAAGATTGTTTTTGGGGTTGATTATCGTCGCTGTTGGAGAATTCGGCGAGTGATAATGAGATGGTGTTGCCGCTCTTTTCGATGCCAGTATAACTGAGCGAAGAGGTTTAAAATCTCTTGAATGTAATAGCCATTTCTCTCTTGATCTCAACATATCAGTCTTGTATAAACCACTAATAAACGATACCTAGACTTACGGAGTACAAGCTATTTGATAATTTATAATATTGTGATATTGTGATATTGGTTTCTGTATGGGATTATATGAAAAACGCTTCCCCTCATAAAGATACCTATCACCTGTCTGATGAGCATATGCGTATTTTCCTGTGAAATCATAAAAAACATTATGACCCAAGAACATTTAAAGTAAGTTTTTTTTTGAAGAATAAGTTCAAATCAACGTGCCAAATTCGGGCGCTCTAACAGTTTAAGTGTCTTAAACTTAAGATCAATATTTAGTTATTGAATCTCTCGGCAAATACAGAAAGTTTGAATAAACCCCGATTTATGAAAATTAAAGGAGCTAATTATATATCATAGAATCAAAGACTCCACCGATGTGAACGGTACAGTTCATATTCTCAACGGCTGATGATGACCTTATACACTAATTGGATTTCTTTCTAAATTGACTCATTCTACATTGCGACCGCTAATTAATGAGCCTTAGAGGTTCATAAATTGTGTCACTGCGTAGTACAGCTGCAATGCCAGAAATGAAATGAAGAAGTGATTGAGATCAAGGGTAACTAAGAGATATATGAAAGATGTTGCACTCAAAGAAGTGGAGCTTCTCCTAGAGAAATGTTGATATCATGTAATCAGTGAAGGTGATCAGCTACTCAATTTCTGATGTTAACTGGTGTAAAGTGGTGTCCTGATGTTAACTGGTGTAAAGTGGTGTCCTGATGTTAATTGGTGTAAAGTGGTGTCCTGATGTTAATTGGTGTAAAGTGGTGTCCTGATGTTAATTGGTGTAAAGTGGTGTCCTGATGTTAATTGGTGTAAAGTGGTGT